>JAODKC010000064.1:5155283-5189807 GCA_026777985.1 Mormyrops attenuatus | reverse complement strand
TGCAGCATTTTAAATCATTGAATTCAACGTTCAACGACGCGTGAACGGCCTGGCTGTCACTGCGCTGGGGAAGGACTTCCGGCGCACCCGGAAACCGCCCGCGGGCCATGGAAGACCTATGAAAAGAGACCGACCCCCCCCCCCCATCACAGCACTAGTCCCTTTTAAGCTCCAATCGTTTTGCCGCCAACGACTGGATCAGGGGCCCGGCACGCATGTCCTGTGTCCTTCCCCGAGCGTGTCTGCCCCCCCTCACACATCTGCATCTATTTTTCTCGGCGGACTAATGGCCCCCAAGCACAAACACCCAAAGCTCAAGCTGGACAGCACATGGCGTCGTGGAGTAGGGTTCACAGGGTCAGAGGTCAGAAGGTCACCTCCAGCTCATCTTGCTGCTTCCGCAGCCTCTCCAGGCCACAGCGGTGCGGCTCGCACTTCACGGCCATGTCCGTCTCGGCCTCCTGGATGACGCCGCTGAGCTCCTCGCTCCGCGACAGGCCCTGCTGGATCCGCACGCCCAGGGAGGAGTACTGCGGAACAGACAAAATGGCAAATTACCTGGGTGCCCCCTGCACAATTCGTACAGCTATTATTGTAGCTGTTTATAGAGCTTTTCTAGCTTGAGTGCATAAGGATCGTAATGGACTGAGATGATGATGTTAAATGCCTTTTTTCATTTTGTGGTGAGTATGTGACATTGTCTTTCCGTTAGTGATAATGAAAAGCTTTGAAGTGGGTCAGACTAGGGTGAGGCGTGCAAACTGGCATGACGAGGGGCAGCCGAGGCTCCAAACCAAGACAGCCAGACCAACCAGCCATGCAGTGCCCAGAAGGGGGCGGCGGCGGCAGCACAAAAGTCCCAGTGTGTTTGTGAATCCGCATACTGTTCCTTTGTACCCCTAGGGCTGCAGGGGGGGCACATGCTCCAGTGTATTGCTGGAGACCCTCCATGTCATGCGCATACAAACCATTCATGACCATCTACAATACAGAGGTACAAATTTCAGGTCCAGAAAGTTTAAATCCAGACCCGGTTTTTGTTTCAGCCATCCAGTTGCGCATAAAGAGTCACAGTCACAGAGTACTCAACTGGTTGGTTGAACCAACATCTTGGTCTGGATTTTTACTTTCTGTACCCGAAATTTCCAACTCCGCTGAAATATTCAAGCTTCACTGAAAAATAAAGATAGTCCTAATCATTGTAACAGTACTACACTAATTTTTGTCTAACTATTTGCTATTTAAATTTATCAATTCAATTTTATTTGTATAGCGCATTTTCACAATATTACATTGTCTCAAAGTGCTTTACATTATGCCCACCCAGAGCCCCCAGTGATCAAGCCAGAGGTGACAGTGGCAAGAAAAAACTCCCTATAAAGAAGAAACCAGTTTCCTCTGATCTGGTTTTACACGGTGGTTTCACTGCGTGAAGGTTCTCTAACAAATCTTCTCAGATCAATATGTGTTATGACAGTGTGCTTAGTAAGAGGGGTGCCTCAATTTTCCAGGCAGAGGCTAAAGTTCTCACTGGATACAGCAATGTGCTTAGCACTCAGTCTCCATTACTCTGTCATCATGTCTGCTTCCAACATCTCTCCTTGTTAGAAAGCAACAGGTGCTGATGGCCCTCTAGTGTCCAGAAGGGCGATGAGGCAAGTATCCTGAACGCAGCCCCCTCAGACTCCTACCCGGGACAGCAGCTCCTGAATTCCCTGGTCCTGGGACAATGAGCGGCCCCTCTCCCTCGCTGTGTCATTGAGCATCACCACAGCCTCCCGGAGCTCCTCCACGGGGTCGCCGATGTCCTCCATAAGGGGGACGCCAGCCGGACCTGTGAGAGAAGGCCCCGCCTCCAGGTTGTGCTGAAGAGGCTAGGAGGGACACAGCACTTAGTCAGCTTAACATTCCTGCTTCCCATCTTGTCACACATTTTTCTGAGAGAACTTTTTTTCTTAGTGATTAGCAACTAGTTAGTAATGATTTTACCATTGTATTTTTTTTAAAACAGTGTTCAACAGATTAACAACAAGGTAATAGGTCCAAAACAGCTCCTCCCCCATCAGTCATCCCACCCTCAGGCGAGAGGTTCCTCCCACCTGGCCTGGGTTGTCGCCATGGTCCTCCTCCAGCTCCACACGCTCCAGGAACTCTGTGAGCATGCGTGTGTCCTGCAGCTCGGCGCTTTGCTGTGTTAGGGCGCTGCGCACGCTGTGGTACCTGAACGAGAGGCCAAGATCCATCAGTCAATGGGGCGGCAACATCCACCCCTGGAAAACCAACATTTCGGCAAGAACGTTTCGGCCCACTCGCCTTGAAAGCGAGATGTACCTGAAGTTTTTTTTCTTTTACTTACTTAGGGAACGCCTAAGCTGTACATGCTGTGAGAAGTTACCCTCAACAGTTTTACAATAGGCCTCTCCCACTCTCTGCCTTCATATTCCTCCTGTACTGATCTTATATATTTATGCTGAGTTTGACCAAGAGGCAAGCTGCGTCATGCAACTCTAAGGTCATGATGGGAAATCCCCGAGTCCAGGATAAGCTTTATGACAACCATCCCGATCGCATCAATGAGGCCCCTGAATCGTGAAACGCCAAACAAATTACGTCAATTGACCAAATCCAAAGTTGTTGGCAAAAAAATCCCACATGTAAAAACTCTATCCTGAAGTGGCTTTTTCCTTCATTTTTTTTTTCCAAACACGCTCCCTGGAAACTGATAAATGGAGCCTTTTCCGCCGTTTTGTTTTCCTTGGGACGCTTTCTGTCTCTAACAGAGCGTGTCTTGTGTTTATAGACATACATATAGACATGCGTCTAATAGAACACCTTGCCTCGTATACTGTTACAAGGGCCTCCAGGAAAACATCTCCTGACCAAACTCAATGCCGCTATCCTGAAATGCGCAAACACCGTCTCCACCGAAACACAGGCCATCCGTGGCTGTGCTTCGAGTCTTTGATGAACAGCTTATGAATCCATTGAGACTGACGGTCTGTGTGATTACCAGAGAAGACTAGAAAACTGGGATGAGTTACTTTCTCAGTATGGGGGAGAACAGGAGACTCAGTGCCAACTGCATGAATTATTACCCTATTTGCACGTACTACAAATGATAAAGTATGAATTAAAAAAAGTTTCATAGAGAATTTTTTTCTTATATGAGTGTCCTGGAATCTGCTCAACTATTATCTATAGTCTACGGTTCATGCTGCGGATTTAGGCCAAAACCCGCCGGTCGTTGGAAGGAGTGACAGAACACATAATCATTAACCTCTATTCAGCTGAAAACAAGAGATCTGACACCGATCTCCAAGGAGATGGATGTCTGCGGAATTTCTGAGCCACGAAAACCCTGGCTGTAATCACGAAACGGAACACCATCCTTTTTACACCGTATGGTCATAGAGGTTTGTATTATTCGCCTTTCCGGGGGTGTGATCAGCTAAGTACCGCCATCCTACAAAGGTACCCACTTCTCCTCAACCTCAGTCATGCGCGCCGGGAGCTGCTCAGTGTGGACGTGTCGGTGGCAGCGCAGCTTGTCCACTTCCTGCCGCAGCACACGCAGCTCCAGGCCCCGGAATGACACCTCCCTCTCCAGCAGACAGCTCTCCCGCTCGGCCGCGCTCATGGATTCAGGGTCCCCGGCGAGTGAGGACTGCCGGATGGAGTGCTCCACCGACTGCAGCCAAGTCTCCAGGGTGTTCAGGTCCTTCAGGACGTTCTTGGCCTGTATGGGGGTGGGAGGAGGAGCGAAGGTGGGAGGGGGGTAGAAGTATGAGAGGTGTTTGCTCACATGCCTCATTCTGCAAACAACTAGAAAATTGTTCTGATTTTATTGCGAAGCCATGGGCTTGTAATTCGACTTTGAAGATGGAGGTTCAAGTGAGGACTGAGAAGAGAGATAAGCAAATTTTGAGCAATCAAGGTCAAGTTCAGTTTTTCTTGCAGTAAAACGCAGGACCCGACCCGATCTGAGTCAGAACTGGGACTGGCCGGCTTTTGTCTGCCTCCTCACAGCATCATAAAAACTTTGTGTAATGCCAGTTTGTAGACTTGGCTTCCAAAAAAGAATAACTTTTGTGGAAAACGCCCATGGCATAAAGGCGTTGTGGCGAGGCCCGGCGCCGTGTTCGGGGGGGGTGCTTTCCTCTAGGTTAGTGTTTCCCAATCTGGTCAGGGAGCAAAAATGTGGACTGTCAGAGGGAGCAGAAACGTGGACCCACTGTGGGTCTCCGAGGACCAGATTGGGAAACACTGCTCTAGGCTGGTATTGGATGGGCTGTTTCTTATACAGCTGGAGGCCGTGCCAGAGCAACATGTGCAGTGCCTTGCTGCTGGCCAGCCTACCTTCAGGTTGAGCTTCTCCGACTCTTGCAGCACTATCACGTTCCTCTGGTGCCTACTCTTCAGCTCCTCCCACAGTGCCTCCAGCTGGCCCAGGAACTCCTCGATCTTGGCACTCCCGGGATGCTGGGCTCGAACCAAACTCCGACCCTCCTGTAAAGGACCATTTGGTTACGGGATCATCTTCCAGGTGGAGGCGGCAGCTCACGGTAGTAACTAAGGAACCTAATTCCTGACTTTTATGTTTAAATTATAGACGAAGCAAAGCTCTTGGGCCACAGAGCATGTTGTTTGAGTCACATTTACAAACTCTTGCTCCTCATTTGTAAGATCCCCCTTGGGTGAAAGGATTAGCTAAGCAATATGTGTCTTATTACCAAGGTCTATATACACGTCTACTCCATCCAATGTGTCGCACATGAAAGAGGGAATCTAGCAGCTGTACTATGTTCTGTTAGCATTTGATCTGATGATGAACTTCATTGAGATATTTGGCCTGTGTCGGTGTGATGTTGCAAGTTCTACTGAATTAAATACTTTTCTGAAAGCATTTTAGAAACCCAGCTGCTACAATCAGCATTCAGGTCATGATATTCAGGCATGATTTTTGTCCTAATTTCTGTAAAACAGTTCAAGAGAGCCCTCTGTGCTCTTTACCTTCTTGACCACCTCAATTCTAGCCCCATTGGACATGATCTCCTCTTCGAGGGCGGCCTGGCACCTCTTTGCAGCCTCGAACCCGTCCAGGTTGGCGGTACAGCAGATGTGGGTCGCCATGGCGACGTTGTCTTTCAGCCAAGTGAGAGTCTTACAGAGGCCAAATGGACAAGAGAAAGAACAGGACCAACAGTGAGGCCAACATTCCGCAAATGATATTTTACGCTGCCTTCTGGCTTATTTGGGAGGGGACCAGGGTCCAACCTCTTCAACTTTGCTCCTAAAATCTGCTCCTCTGCCCCCACTCCCAAGCTTGTCCACTCCCCAGAAACATTCACTCTACCGCCCTGGCTCTGATGCCGGGACAATTCCTGGAAGCCGGACAGCTTGACCCGAACCAGCAGATCTTTGGCGTTCAACCTCTTTCAAACAAGCATATCACTCTTTGTATTAGGTGACAACTCCCCCCCATAGTCCTGGCCTGCATGACTTCATCTCTCTCGCATCTCATTGGCTGCTGGCTCAACTCAGGGCACAATTAGGCAGCGCAGCAGGAAGCCAAGATACTCTAACCTCTCCCTCGTGTTCCTGCTCAGACAGACATGTGGGGCCCAAAGCCAGATCGGGCACCTTATCTGCAGACACGGTGAATTTCTGAAGCTGTGTATACAGCTGTGATTGGCCACGTGTAGCTGCCACTCCAGGCTTGGTCTCCCCCAGCACTGCTCTGCAAATCAAACACAGACTCGATTTTACCACTTGCCTTAAGCAAAACCTGCACGTTCTGCGACTGGGAATGCATGACCTTTCCCCCTCTGCCTGGCTCTTCCTGATGACATCATCTGTGTGTGTGTTTGGATGGCATGGGAATGCATCACCTTTCCCCTTCTGCTTAGCTCTTCCTGATGACATCATTTGCGTGTGTGTGTTTGTTTATATGGCATGGGAATGCATCACCTTTCCCCTTCTGCTTAGCTCTTCCTGATGACATCATTTGCGTGTGTGTGTGTGTTTGGATGGCATGGGAATGCATCACCTTTCCCCTTCTGCTTGGTTCTTCCTGATGACATCATTTGTGTGTGTGTGTTTGTTTATATGGCATGGGAATGCATCACCTTTCCCCTTCTGCTTGGCTCTTCCTGATGACATCATCTGCATGACCGGAGCCACTTCCTGGCACTTGAGTGGTGCAGCTCCTCGGAAATGCCTTCGCTTCTTGTCTGTCCACTGGCATTACTCCGCTTCCAGCATCTCTCGCACCCTGCAAGACAGAACAGCGAACCTGGTGTCACCATGCCCTGGAAGTTGTCTGGAGTGAAACTAAAGTGAAAGGTGCCGGAATGATCTTGACCAGTGGATAAAAAGTGGGTAATCTATATAACTGCATACATGACTGACATTTGCAGGTGTGACGCTGCCATTTATTTTTTATTTTGTGGGGAAAGCCAAAAGGAGCCCCTGCAGGTTGCAGGTGGAACTGCAGCAGGCAGTCTCACTTATTAACTCAAATATGCCCTATAATCCTCTTTTCAACAGCGCGTCTCACTTAGCCTTGATCTCCAGAAGGGATCCTTTAAATGCGTATCAAACATTACATCAGCCTCCCGCTCGAAAAGGCGAGGACAGATTTAACAAGCCAGGCCTCGGAACGTCTAACACACACGAATGTCCGAGAGGACACTGCTGGGCTGTCATGCTAAGTGATTCATTGGCTCATGTGTTTCTAATTACAGTGACTTGTGACTTAAAGCATCCTGCCTACCACTTCTCTGCCCTGTTGACAGGATATTTACGGAAGCTCTCGATAGTCATGCTCAGCAGAGGCCTCCTGGGACCCTAACCCTCAGCCTTTGGGGTCCAAGATGCCCACCGGCTCTACTGTGGACGTCTCTGGTGGAGAAATCACTAGGGCTGTCTCGTTGTGGATTAGTGCCTTCACACCCCTTTTCAAATAGTGGAGATCTAAGTGTTTGTCCCTCTCCTGGGTGGGAGGGAGCACTGATTTTTTTTCTATGATTTGAGAAGGGCTCATTGTGGTGCCTGTCTGAAGAGGCGGATTTATGGCGTACTTTATGCCCCACGGATACTGCAGGCTGCCCCGTTCCTCTCTCCAAGCCGGAAGGTTCTCTGCTTTGGCATGTTCCTGTTTTCCATCCTTGCCTGGCCTTGGTTCGGCAGGGAGGGGTCAGGGAAGGCCAGGGGGAACTGGGTGGCCGTAATAACACTTGATTGGACTGTACCCCTTCCTCAGAAGCGTATGGGGGTGTAACCAAGTACCGGGTTTCAGTCTTAAATGGTGTCATGGGTCGTGTGATGGGGAGGGTAGCCAGAGTCTCTGCACTGCCCTGGTGCTGCTACCAGCCACTTGCCAGCAGTAGGGGGCTCCAGGAGCTCAAAGTTTGGGGGCCCTGGCGGACCTGGTAGGTACAGCATGCAGGAGTGTAAGTAGAAATTCTGTACCCCTGACAAAAAATTCTGGCCCCCCCCCCCCCCGATGTATAATTTTACATGCTCAAGGATATTCCTGAATATCCATTTTCCTGGCACCTGACAACAGGACCATCAGCTGGATGCAGCAATATCAAGTAGATTGGGGGTGCAGTTGATGTCATTCATGAACCCAAGGCAATGCAGCCAGGCCAGCAATCCATACTTTCAGGTTTGGGAAGCTCAATTCAAGCTGCAGGGACAACCAGAAAATGGCAGTAGGTCTTTGACGATATATTTATAGTTTATAATGCTTGGAGATTTAAAAGTCAAGCTAGACTGGGTACCAGCGAGGGTTAAAATGTTCATGTTATGGAAATGTCACTACGCAGTACGTCAATATCCCCTCGATACCAAGGTTTTGCAAGAGTGTGCTACAAGAGGGACATCTTTTTTCTTATCTTTGCCCTCCCCAACTTGATGTCAGTCAATGCTGAGAATGAGTGTGATCTTTTGGGAAAGGGTGACATGTATGGGGTCTCATGCAATTTGTGAACATGCCAGTCCATAAATTGTTCCTGCTTAATTGCAAAAAGGGGCACTTTGGCCTATTTATAAATGCAAACACAATGGCCGTGCTCAGCTAGGCCAAAAGTGCCGATTACTATCTGTGATGCCTGGTCTCCAGACGTTCGTTCACATCCTTCATCTCTCCCCTTGGCTTCCATAAACAACATCAGGCATTTTTCTAAACGATGGCCCCAAGCTCTTTGACTCTCCACAGAAAAGCAGCAAAAAAAAAGAGAATTATGTTGCCGGAGGCAAAAATAGCTCCCTGACTTCTTCTGCCCCCGAGAGCGAGCGTTCCGTCCAATCGCGGTCAGGCTCCATGTGAGTCTTTTCTCTCTCCCAGCGTCAAGTTGTGGGGTGATGTCAGCCAAGAAGCATCGCGGCCCCCACCTCTCACGCCCCATCTGGTACAGGCTCGCCCATCTGGACACAATTAGGCAGGAAAAACAGCCCCAGCAGTGTGTTTGCGCCACGCCACCGGCACGGAGAACCGACCGCGGCCCGGCCCTGCCGTCGCCCCTGTGCCCGGCTGACCCGTCTGCCACAGTTCGTTAGAAACCGGCACCAGGATGAAGGTCGGTGGGGATGCTTGTTAAAGAAGTTGGTTGCCCAATCCGGTCAGAGGTCATTGGGAGTGTCCATTCTCTCCGGCACAAAGGTCATAGCCGCCGCAGCCTCCAACTTCCCAGAGCTATGAGGAGAAGTCCGTTTCTGGTTGACTGGTGGCTGTACTCACGAGCGACTGCGGCTCCTGAGCCACCGGCATGGGCCGCGCTGCTAAGGATCGCAGCATGGGTCAAAGCGCCGCATACACAACGAGCGGCGGAAACGGGGCTGTGGGTTTGGTCTATCAGACAGAGAATGGCGCGAAAAAGGGACGTAAAACCAAGTGATTCTGATATAAATCAGCTGTGGACACAAAGCTAAAAGAAAAAAGGAGAGTAAACGGTCTAAGTAATACTGGAAAGCAGGATGACCAGCTGAGAGGGCGTTCTGGGTCAGCGCGGATAAATCGAGGTTCCGATACGCACACGTGACCAAGATGCTGAGCATTAACACCTCAGACAGACAGACGGCCCTTG
The DNA here is from genome assembly GCA_026777985.1 of Mormyrops attenuatus. Lineage (NCBI taxonomy): Eukaryota > Metazoa > Chordata > Actinopteri > Osteoglossiformes > Mormyridae > Mormyrops > Mormyrops attenuatus. The sequence goes on along the minus strand of JAODKC010000064.1, from coordinate 5,180,718 downwards.
TTGTACCTTTCCAAAAAGTGTTTGGCCTTGCTTCCCTCTGTGTACACATGTCCCTACGAGTAAACAGCTAGCAGGGCTCTGAGCAGACGTTCCAACTGTAAAAACCATCTCAGGAACATTTCCATTTCCTGCCAGTCGTCCAGCAGTAATTGGAGGCGAAACAACTGGGCCGGCAACACAAAATCTTTCTCAGCTTCGTTAATATTCAGTCATGGTCCAGGAACTGTGTGGTAGCAGTCATATAAAGGCTGGCGATCCAGAGGATGCACTGAAGGAACACCACCCCCTTACTTCCATACAGAATATCTTCTGCCCTGATGAACATGTTTCCCTTTCTGAGGCTAGCAAGTATAGACATTACTCTAACCATAATATTTACCCAAGTCGAGGGGATACGAAAACTATTAGATTTTAACTTTAAAAGAGGTGGGTATTTGTACTGGCACCCCATCTGTGAGCATAAGTTTGGTTGGAAGCATGTGGATCCTATGTGCCAGTCCAAATATCACCTTTAAAAGTTCTTCCTCTGTGTTGCACATGTAATGAGGCAATTTAACGGTCTTGAGCTGTGAGAACAACTTTGTCATCTAGCAAAATAAATGGAGGCTTTAATCCATTATCCAGGAGTGTGAAAGCATCTGTGATGTTCATCTATCTGTAATGTGAATGGTGGTGGCCGGGGAGGGGGACATCACACAGAAAGCAGCCACAAAAGGGAGGGACAACTGACCACACATCCTTTGAGTCGGTTCTGCTCTTCTTTGACCTCTTTTCCCATAATCCTGTGCGTCTCCATTCCCACGCTGCCTTGGGACTCTCCAGCCGGGGTCACGGGGTCACCATCTTCCCTGGTGAAATCGGAGCCGGGTGAGGGAGGGGCCGGCTTCTCTTTCCTGGGGAGAGGCAAGAGGGCTGTGATCTAAACCCAGAAGCGCCTATGAGCGCAAGTAGACCGCATGGAGGCCTCCTGGCTGATTCTAATTATTCTCGGCAGCAGTATGAGGTAGTGGAAAGGGAAGCAAGCTCGTTACCGGCGGCCTGCAGGTTCAGACTCCTGGTGGGACATTGCTTCTGTATGTTAGGGGGCAAAGCGTTTGACCTTGGTTGCTATTTAAACATCCCCTGGACAAGGGCGTCGACTAATCACGTAACGCTTTCTCAAATACTCCTGTCTGCCTAAAAGTCAAGCGACTGACAGAGTGGAGGGTGATGTAATGCCAGGGTGTTATCTACCCATAAAAGCATGTGATGTAGTGCAGGAATGTCCCCTACAATGCCTAGAACCGATAGCGGAACAAGCCACAGTTTATTTTAACAGCCGTAGCATTTTGTCCAGTTTCGTGTTTAAAAAAAACCGAAAGCGTAAACAAAAATAAATCAGCTCTACAGAGTCTTATCTAGACATTCACTCTTTCCATGAATGTGCTTGACAGACATTTTCCAGCACATGCACGCGACTTGTTTGCAGAAGTGAAACTAACAGCGTGTAAAAGAAGATGAGAGATGCCTGCTCGTGACAGCCTGCGGTAAAACTAGGGAAATACTAGCCGTGTGAAACTTTAGCAGTGATAAAAATGAAAGTCGGCACCTGACAACCTGGCACAAACAGCGTGACTCGAAAATGTCAGCAACTGCCTACAACGCGAATCTGGAGGTTTTCGGTAATTAAACGTAGTCAACCTTGACGAGCAATGAAGGCAGACGGCCTCTTCACGACTCTAAAAACAGCCCCGACAGATGTGAAGCAATACTCCAGAAACAGAATCCAGAAGGATTTTCGATTATGTGTCCAGAACTGGCTATCAGGTGTTTAGGTGTTTCCCCTTATGGGTGGGACAGGTATTGACTGACTTATGGTGTATCCCCGACCACATCTACATCTGAGCTGCACCAGAAGGGAATCCCAGTGCTGGCTCATCACCTCCAAACTTACGAATGTACATGAATGTTGTGGGTCCCGCCTTCCTGTCCCAGGACGGTTGCCTGGAAACTGGTTATTTTTATGGTTACATTTATGTGATGTTCGGTAATGCTAGATTCCTGGTTTTTTTAATAATTCTGTCAGTGTTCAGGAAATGATTTGAAAGGGGTCAGATATTTGAGGAAAACAGCCCTTGTTTGGCTTTAAGAATAGTAAGGACTGTTTACTGGAAAAGGTGAAAGGACATGGGACACAAAACCATACAACAGCGATGCTTCGGTAACTGAAGTCCCAGAATAACAGGAAAATCCATGCCAACAATTCACTTCATGTCAGGAGATGGGAAGTGCTTTTCAGGGCATGTCACAAAGTGTGGACTGGGAAAAAATAAAACTCGATTTCTGCCCGTCACTAGTATTTAAAAGTGGGGGGAAAGTTTAACAAAGTGATCCATAATGATCTACTATCAGGCAGGCAGAGAATTCCATTAAGACTCAGGCAGGATTTCTGTGCTAAGGTCTATGGATCAATACATCAGTAGGCTCATATATCAACGATAACTTAATTCAGGGCAGATTTTCTTCCCAGTGCTCTTCACGGAGCTCACAAAAAAATAATAAATGCTGTATATGTTTCTCTGAATAAAACCCAAACCAAACACAGAACTAATCGTGGATGGAAAGTTATTGGTAACAGTCAAAAAGTAAACAGACTCTAATTATTATTTGGACAGGTTCCCCTTGGCCCTCTGTGGGCGGTTGAAGGGGATGAAGTATAATAATAACCACACTGAAAAGCACTTCCCGGTCTGTCGAGACCACTAAGATTCCATTAGGGAGTGAAATGGTTCATGTCCACGGTGTGTGTACCACGGGGCAGAGGGAGAGTCCTACCTGATGGCCTTCTGGAGGTCGGCCCAGGTTTCCCTCACTTCGCTCTGCTTCTGTACCACCCTGCTCGCCAGGGCTGGGTGGAGGTTTGACAACTGAGAAACGGTCACGTCCAGCATCTGGGAAAAAAAGGTGGGAGAGGGACAGGATGGATGGTGTGTGTCGAGTGTGTGTGTGTGGGGTGAGTGTCAGGGGTGCGGCGTAAGGAAGGAAATTACTCAACGAGTTTGGTGTCGATTTATAGGCCTGGAACAAGATACACTTTATGCTCTTAAAATGTTAGGTCAAACGCAGCTATTATGAAGATGGAAAAGAATCATTTTTACATATCCACAGTGGAGTCTTGTGGCATGAGGAAACCCCACAAAGCCCAGATTAAGTTTGGATTTTCCTGGTTGGGAGTCAGCCACGCTGAACCATAAGCTGACCACAGCAGAGTGTTCTCAGCCTGCCTGGCTCACTTTCCAGAATGTTCCAAACCAGCATAAACCCTTCAGAGGATGTTAGCAAATGCAACCTGCTCAGTGAGACTAGTAGGGGGAAATTCCTATTACTTATGCTTTTCATCAGTGATTGTTATGGTTCATTGTGGTTACTGTCCATGTCACTCACCATGATTTGACTGGCAATATCCCTGATCTCTCTGTCTCCACTGCTCCCATGTTCATCGAGGGCACAAATGCTCTTCCCCTGAAAGGAGGACAAAAAGGCAGATGGAGGTAAGATGAGGAAGAGAATCTTATCAACATGTGGGGGGTTTCCAGATGTTTTGGGCAAATGCAAATTTTGGAGCAGCGCTGCAGATACGAGGTAGGATGGAAATGGGTGTATGTACTGGCCAGGTGAGTGGACACCAAAGGGTTGTAGGGTCAAATCCCAAGAATCCAGTTCCCATAAACCATTATACCGGGGAACTACCATTGCACCCTTGACCTATCCTGAAGTACTTCAGTAAAAATGCCAAGCTTTTTAAATTGGTCATAGTGTATGAGTGAATTATTTATGGGCTACCGTTAGCATGAGCATTTGCCAACCCTTGTAAACACATGTGCTGGGAAAACCAACAGCTGTCCAGGGTCAGGAAACAGCTGCCGTCTTTACCTTATCGCTAATGGCACAGAGGATGCTGTCTGCCTGTTGGTAGAAGGAAGACACCTCCAAGGCTAGCTGCAGACTTTCATGGTAGTCTTTAAGAAGAGTCTGAACCTTTAGCCACCTGTGAGGAGACATCATGAAGACCTCCTGAAGGTGCCCTGGCTTACTGCTTACTGACCTAGCTAAACAACAATCTACTTAATCTACTTTGACATATTTATTTTGTCAGTAGAGGATACGAGGCCAGCTTTGATCATTGACGGAGAATCAGCATACGAGAATCAGGTGCCATTTTAACTGTAAGTTGTACCAGAAGGTTTCAGGTCTTGTAGGTCAAATCCTTTGAGAGGCACTAAGATCACATCCTTGAGGTATTAAGAAAAGTAAGTTTACAGCTAATTCAAGATATACAAAAAATATAATACATAATATAATACAGTCATCCCACTTTTCCTAGTAGTCTCCAATGAATGAGCCATGATCTTTAGCAAATCTCATCCCTCAGCATTTTTGGGACACTCCTGTCCACTGTTGGCAAAATTACCAGTAATTTGTTCAACATAATAATAGTTGAGAGCACATACATTTTATTGATATGCTTCCTCCTGACAGAGATGTTCTTACTCTCTGTCTTGCCTTGCTTCTCCAGTTTTAACGCCAAGTGATTGATCTCCTCATGCAGAGCCCTGTAATGTTGCTCATCCTGTGGAAAATGTTAACAAAGCTTCAAAACCACCACAAGGGAGCTGCTACGACTTTCCTCTACTTGGTTGCCCCATCGGTTGCCAGTGAATTAGACCAGACCGGGACATTACAGCTCAGGAGGTGTTACAAGCATCACAGCTAACTGATGGATTGTGGGAGAAAATCTGTAAAGGACTGATGGAGTTCAAATCTTATCAGTTAATTATATTACTCGTGATTATATAAACCTATTTCAGATGATACGTGTTTGTTCAGTTTCAGCTGAAATGGAACTGTGTAGATTTTCAAGTTTTATTACCGTCTAGGTCATTTCTCTATTACTCTTAAAAAACGAAACGTAAATGTTTATCATCTAATCAGTCTGCCTTGTTCGAAATTTCAGACCTCACAGATCACGCGGAAAAACAAGCACGGACTGCAGTTGCCTTCCATAAAAGCCCAGACACAAAGTAATGAGACAGCGCTGAAGTAGGGGGGGAGCAGACGTCTTTTAACAACACTCACCTGTTTCAAATCCAGGATTCTTCTCGTCAGCTGCATTTTGTCGATATTCACCCCCAGGTCCTTCGCCAGTGACTGCTCCTCTTCCTGCTGCTCGCATATAAAAGGGAAGACTTAAAAGCCGTCACCCGTTTTAACTGGGAACATGAATTTTTCATTAGCGAGGTTGTTATTCTCAATTATCCCTGCTACCAGGGGATGTCAGAGGGAACAGGAGGCGGGGGGGCAACAAGTGAGTGACGGGCGTCAAATCCAGGTCACATGACCAGACAGAGAGGTTAATAGATCCAAAATAAGGAAGGGAGATGGGACGAGTACCCAGTTTGTAGGTTTTTACAAGCAAGTTGGCGCTGTGTCATTTTTGTAATGCATAAACGCATCGGTTCACACTACCACTAGAGAGTGGTGTGTGGCTCAGTGGGTTAGCCCTGTAATCAAAGGGTCACCCTTTCCAGGATTGGCAAAATAGTCACATCTTGAATAAGGCTTTGATCCCCTGAAATGCTCAGGGGTGTTGAGTAAATGGCCGACCCTGTGTTCAGACACCAAGCTTTGCTCACACCTGAATGTGTGTCTGTCTCAAAGGAGAGCCAGATGGGGTATGCAAAAAGAAGCATTCCAATTTACTTGTGCAAATGGCAAATACAGCGTCATTTCATTTATTTTGCAAGGCATCATGGGTAAGTCACATAGCCGTCCTTGTTCATTCACAAAAGTGCCGACCCCGCCCCTTTATCCCAGACACACGGCCCTCCGCATGCTAACCGCAAGCATCAGCACGTGGAACATCTGCATTTAAGAGAATATGAAGGCACTCTGTCACTTGGACCCACCTACAGGTTGGCCAAATAAGCAGAGAGAGTGAGTAGGCTGTCTCTCGGGGATAGGTAGCCCTTTCCTCTGGGACTCTGCAGTCTCCAGCACTGGGTGCCCCCCAGGGTACATAGGTTAAAAAGGGCTGCCGCATTTTCTCTTGCGAAAATCCCCTGGAAAATACCTACATCTCCGGGGCCGCACCTTGCGGCTCACGCCCCGCATTTCCTCTCTCATCCTCGCCTTCCTCTCTGTCTCTCGTTTATTTCCACGGGCGTAAAAATGATGAGTCAGATCATACCGACGGGATGCATGCACTCGAGTGAAAAAAGAGAAACCAAAATGATTCTGCTGCTTCAACTGCGGCTCAGAGTGGAAGGAAACAGTGAGAAAACCTCCTGGTGGACTTTATTTCGGTTTCAAGGCTCTATGACGGCTCACAGACCCAAAACACGGCTTTCTTTCCGCATTACGTAACCCCGGGTGACCAAGCATAGCTGAGAGAGCCACCCTCTGGGAGGATATGCTCTTGTACATCCGATGGAACATTTAGGCCCGTGCCGACAGAAGCTGCAGTACCTTTTCCTTTATCCAGACCTCCAGTCGGTCCACCTTATGGTTGAATTCCTGCAGGCTACGTGCCCCGCCCAGGGCCCTGGCCTGGCCGGCGGCCGTCTGCTTCAATGCCTGCCACTGCTTCCGTAACTGGGCGAGCTGCTTCTCCACCAGCTCTGAGGTGGGGTTCGCCCAGCAGACCAGCTGCTCCCCCATCTCCGGAGAAGCAGAATAATCAGGACGCATGTTAAACTTCTGAGAGGGCGGCACAGCACAGCTATGTGAGCATTTCTGAGGCACCGGGATCCCGGGTTCGATGCTTCTGGCCCGTGAATATATGTCTACCTCGAATCTACAGATCTGCAGATATGCAGTTCTCGCAAAGCACTTGCCCAAAAACATTTTGCATTGTCAGTTTCCTGACACTGTTGTATCTATTTCACTGTTAAATGCTGCTAATTTATTACCATTGACTTTGTATATACAGCCTTAAGTCCAGCCGCCCTTGTTTTGCATTGCCTTGTCTTTTTGCACCCTTTAACGTTACTGTGAATCCCTCCTTTTGCTACTTGCTGTCTCTATGTCACACCTTGATCCTGGGGGAGCATTATCCCAGGCCCCTGTATACTTACAGATGGATGGTATGACAATAGATCCCACTTGACGTTACTTGTTATTACACAATCAGTTCTGCAGTTTAAATCCTTGCCCTTCATTTTACGGTAAGTGTCACACATGACTTTTTGTCCTACTCTTCGTCATACTATTCTAGTTATATTTGAAGACTGGCTTAATGACAGGGCCTTTCTAAAATGACTCCATTCATAAAATGTTCTAGAAGGTTAAATGGCTTCAATCATTCTACCTGTGATACGCACCCAGGGAGGAGGTCTCCTTCCAGGCCTAAACCTAGGCCACGCCAAACTAATTTGGTGCAGAGATATGTCATTCTGATTCACACACTAGCTGATGGAGAAACTTCATTTTGGATCCAAAGTGGACCTTGGCCACACCCTCTGCATGGCAAATCAGTCCAATTGGAGGGTTCTGTCTGGTGGCGATTTTAAACTATAAACATTTAAGTTGCAATTGATTTTGTTGTAAATAATACGGTAGAATGTTTTAAATTTCTACTATGCCAGGCACACTTGAATGACTTTTCATTTTGAAGAACTACTTAAATGTCACTGTGTTCGTACACAGAAGTGCAGCAGAGAAGGGGACAGGGGCTCACCTGGTTCAGCTGTATGAGGTTGTTCTCAAAGTCCTTGAGATCCCTCTGGAGGGTCTGGGACACCTCCTCCCAGTCCTGCAATGGACACCTTTGTACACTGCAGCCATCTTTCAGGTCCCTCAGCTTGCCCTTGATCCACTCCTCCGCCTGTAGGTGGGAGAGACATGTCAGCCCCCAGGGAGATGGTACAGGGCATGCTGGACACCTGGCTGAACTCCACAGAAGAGCACAGTTTGTTGAAGGCCAACCTCTTCATCTCTCAGTTATTATGACATCATGCCATTGTTGTATTACAGAATATTACCCATCATGCCATTGTTGTATATCAGAATATTACCCATGTGTACCACATTCATTGGCGGCTGCGCTCAGTGTCTGTTTAAGAGCGATGGAATAGCACGATCACATGTGAGACTGTTGGCATGGAAACAGAGGCAACACCACTAAGAACTCAGCCAGCATCTGGCCTCATCCTTCCTACCCCTAGAGTAGCCATGGAGCGGGCACGTCCAAACACGACAAGTGGACAAATACAACGACAAGATGATAGAAACCAGCGCAGGCCGCTTCACGAGCACATGACACTATTTACTTTTCGGCTTGGCTAAGAGGACCTGTCGCTCGAGGCGGCTTCCAAGCCGTGGACGAGCTGCCGTGATGTGATAACTCCTCCCGACCCCATCCGACGTGAGGTCAAGCCAACCTGTGTCGCCGTGGCAACGCAGTACCCGTGCCAAAGAGTACTGGGAATCTCATTTTCCCTCTGGCCCCCTGTTGACCGTGTCCTGAAGAGGTCTCGCTAAACATTTTTCTCAAGGTTTGCTGTTAAGCACACAACCCACGTATCAGGCTACGCTGACTTTTAGTTCCATCGGGCAGGGGCATAGCAAGTAATTCTGGGCCCCTGCTGTATATTTTGTGGCATGTGGGGTGGGTCCCCCTCCTCTCGCCTCCATTCCAAGGCCGAGAAAGACAACGGGTCGGTAGAAAAGAGAATCCATCGTGCATGGACAGCAAGGCAGACTGACAGACAGTGCTACTTTTCCACATGTGTTGCAATTCTTAATTATGCCTGTTTGAGTGCGTGTGTGGGAGACGGAGGGTCACCGTCCATCACGAGTCAGCTGACAGTCCCGGTTCGGTTTGATTCCTACCACCTGTACCTTGCCTCTGCGTTTTTATCTGTGTGTCTGTTGTGTGTTTTGGCAGTAAATGGGACCAGACCCACAGATGGACCTGGAGAGGCTGTCGCAGCGTTAAACTCTGATTTATTTTATTTGTTCTCTCAACAGCCAAAGCTGATTTCCTCGGGAAGATCTGTGACGCGTCCTTGCTTTGGTTTTCATTCGGTGCCTATAAAGGGGCAGCGTGAAATAGAAGCCAGTCCCACACGGGTCTGTTTCCCCGAGCTGCGGAGCCTCCCACAGCTTAGCTACAGCCTGCAAGGTCACATGCAGCACCGAACATATCAGATCTCCACCAAAGGCTGTCTATGCATCAGTGCTCATCACGTCTATCTACACCATGTAGCTCTCATGCCATCCAACGTTAAGGGAACCTGACAAAACGAATAGGACCTGGTGGCATTCAGGCAACGGGCATTCTGGGATTGCTGTTGTTCCCGAGGTATCTGGCCATGTCTCGGCGATGACAGACGCATTCTTAGCCTCCTCGGGGGTGGGCTATGTGAGACGAATCCTGACTGAGAAAACCCAGCCACCCTGAAGGAAGGATTCCTTGAAACCGCTCGCTGTGCCAGACAAAGCCCCCCCCCCCCCCCGGCCAAAACACTTCAGCCCTTGCATGAAATTAAAACGTGATGTCATCTCGTTTGTTCTGGGCACTCATTAGAGTTAATGGCTCCCGCCGGCACCGTGGTATTCCTGATTCTGAAAGCAGAAGGAAAAAAACAACATTGCTGAACAAACAGGCCGCTCCTATCGGCCCATACCGGCTCCCGGTACAATGGTGCCGCTTTCTGCGCCGATGACCTCAGACGGGAAGTCCCTGTGCCTTTGTTTCTTCCTGTCCCTCAAAACAATGGGCCGTTCATCAGCAACACTACACACCTTACCGTAAAGGTCTGACATCACCCCATCTCCGCTGCTCAGCTAGCAACAAGAATATTCGGAACTCTTATGCAAGATATCTTGATGGTACCACAGCAGCTACACTGCTTCCTCACATCATCCCCTTACCTATTACAGACATGAGCGTCGTTACAGCTGCCAGTGATACATCATCGTACCTATGGACCATGGAACGCATCTGAACAATTTGAACCCATAAGGGGGGGGGGCATGTCCACTTGTTATTTTGATTTTGAAAAACTCAGGTACAGTCTAAAAATACAGCTGATTTGTAGATATCAATATTCTTTTTGTCTCGTCTGAAAATCATATTTTTTCAAACAAGCACATAGCTTTTAGTAAGATTCTTTTTTTGGTTTGCATTACATTATTTAAAGGTATTTTTTGTGATGTTTTTGTTCATCTATGCATTCTTAATGATGCTCCAAAAGTTACCCATTCCACAGTTCATGGACAGGTTTGGGCAAAAGTGTCCAGTGGTCATCAAAAATGCCATTAAGTCTTTATATGTATTTTCACATCGACTGGGGGCATTCTTGGAGAACACCAACTGTCAGCTGGATTGTACATGGAATATAAACCCTGACAGATATTTTTCAGCTAAAGTACTGTAGTTTGATAATCTCTGCTCTTAGACATAGACCACGATCTTCTAGGATATAACCCCTAACATGTGGAAGGAAGGATATGGAAGGTCCCAAACTGGGTTTGAACCCAGGTCATAGTTGCTGAAACTGCATCACTGGACCTGGCGTGGAAATCGAGCAAAGTAACTTCACACGAGGGCTTCCAATCAAACTCAAACTGTGAGGTGATATTCAACGAGTACGACTCAGGCCCATTAAAGATCAAGATCCGTCGGAGATCCTGTCTTTGACGACTGCAGCCGTATTAACAGCAGTCCAGTTTCTGTGAGTCACAGAGGATGTTCGCCCTGGGACGGAGATATGGAGAACCTGAGATGTTTTACAGCAGAGCCACAAGACAGTCTCTGGGCAAGAGCTTGTGAACGGTCATTTTTACACCGTGTTGCTGACCTTCCCTGCTCTGTTTGCAAAATAACTGGAAAAGAAGCCCAGCCTTTACAATCGCTTCCTCTTCCTACTATGAAATGCTATAAAAACAAATTTTCATCAGCAGTATCAGCAGACCATATCACCGTAAAGGAGTTTTTGTGCTCAGTTCATGCTGGTGGTTTGAAGTGCATACAAAACAAATACATTCAATTCGACTATTTCCAAAACCCAGACTGCTTTAGCGTGCAAAGCATTCAGTAAAGGGCCGACGCATGGTCTGGATAATAACAAACCATCATGGCACTGCTATTGATGCAAGTGTCGGGCTATTTTTCATTTATTTTTTTGCTTCCGTGCTTCAGAAACCGTCTTTTACTGTCTCGATTTTTGTATAATCGCTGCAATCTTGCACCCACTTAAATCACCCTTTGAAATGAGAGATGGCTGGTGGGGGTGTCCACGCCGGCAGCTGGCCCTGCTGTCCCCAGTCCGAACCCATGTAACAAAAAAAAATGTCCTTGTGTATGAGACTGTGTGCTGTGATGAGATAACACCGGCCTCGTGCTGCACGGGCTGGTCTCTGGCGGGCCACAGGCTTGAAGAGACAGAGCCAAACAATGATCTCATCCCCAAATAATTGCTCCTCTGGAGGCTAACCCCCCCCCCCCAGCTCCCAACTCGGCTCACAGGCTCAGCACAAAAAACGCAAAACTCTTTGCCGGGTCAGGCTTGAGAAACAGCTCATCTCCCTCGCTGGCCTTCTCTGCCGCTGTACCTCATTTGTCAATAAACAAAGATCCGTTAAATAGTTAAGTAAATAGTCAGTTGAGAATTTCTTTCTATGGTGTGCGTGAGCCTCGTGCAGCCTTTTCCTGGGTTATGAGGCGGAGGGGGGGCAGGGGATGGAGAAATTGAATTTCGCACCAAAGGATGCGGCACATCCCAATTTCCGATAAAAAATTATGGAAAAGTAATGGGCTGGTTCGATTACGTGGACCCCTGAGGGGGGCATTGCCTTCTGGCAGAAGCTTTAATCTATCTGTACATTTATTATTAAGCTGATGAAAAGGGGCCACGAACTCAAATTGCAAACCACTTTTTATAAACAGATGAATGTATTCTTAAATTCTACAGTTATTTCTAAGACTGTGGCATAGAGGTGCCACAGTGGGGCAGTGGTTAGCACCGTTGTCTCACACCTGTGGGACCTGGGCTTGAGTCTCTGTCAGGGCTCCGTGTGTGTGGAGTTTGTATGTTCCTCTTGTGTCGTCGAGAGGTTTATTCTGGGTACTCCGGTTACCAAATTGTGGGGGGGGGGCATAAGGCTTAGGTTTACATTACATTGTGGGGACCAAATATCCCCCACATTGTGATGAAAACCTGTTATTTTGACCTTTTAGGGACCATTTTCGGGTACCCACAAAGATCTGTGAATGCAATCAAAAAATTAAAATGCCAAATGTCTTGTATTTTCTTTGGTTACTTATAGAAACCAAACTATAGTAGCTGGGTAGGGGTTAAGGCTTGTTGGGATTAGAGTTTTCCCCCATAGAAATGAGTCCCCAGGAAGATATATTTACAAACCTGCGTGTGTGTCTCTGCGTGTGTGTGTGCATGTGTGTGTGTGCGTGACAGAGAGAGTGAGTGGTGTGTGAGTGTGCCCTGTGATGGGTTGGCGCCATATTCTGGGTTGTTCCCCGCCTTGCACCTATAGGCTCTGGACTCCCTGCAGCCCTGAATAGGACCAGCGGTTACAGAAAATGGATGGATGGATGACTAGAAGTGTGTTCATTACCCTCTCAATCATGCATATGAGTAGGCCTGTGTGTTAACCTTCCACTTACACATGCTATTCTATACCCAATACAGAGGCCCCCAGGGCTTCAGGACCACCCCCAGGATGCAGCTGATTGGCTGAGAGTGCCATCCATCAAATACCTGCAGGACTTCTTTGTTGAAGAGGGCATTGCGCTGGGTGAAGCTGCAGTCATCCTGGGCCGGGATAGGCTTGACGCCGGAAAGGACGGCTGTGTTTCTGGAGGTCGGACTTTCCCTCTTCGGTGGGCATCTCCTGGGTGATGCTGGCCTGGGCGCGAGGGCCTGTTCGAAAAATGACGGTGGGATTACCGGGGCGAGCCTGGCCAATCATGATGATATATGACGCAGCTGAAGGGCGGTGTGGAAAATAACGACAAAGAGCAGAGGAGCTTGAGAATAAGTTTGCTGTGTCAAAGCCATAGGGGTGTGATGATGTCACTCTGGCTCTGCGGCCATGCCGGAAAGCAGGACAACCGACGGCTACGTATCCAGTTGCACACGTATGAGGTCATACCGCACGGGACAAGCTGGGGCTTGTGAGACGGGATATTGGTTTGGGGGGGGGAGGAGAAAGAAAGCTCTGCATGCAGGAGAAAGGGGGGAAAGGGAATTTTTCCGAAGTGCTGCGACCCCCCCCGCCATTGGCCCATCCTGATGATGTCATGTCCGGCTACCGGTAAAGCCACGCCGCCTGCGCTAATCATCTGGGTCGGTAATCAGCTGCACGACATTGCCAGTGTGGTTTTCGGTGCTGTTATGGATCCCTGTCCAGACCGTGGGAATGCCGCCATCCCAGACCGCCATCCCAGACTGCCATCCCTGGAAGCGGGTGAGAGATCAAGCTGGCTCTGCCTCTGTGCTGCAGTGCCAGGTGTCTGTGGGTGGCGGGTCGGCTCTATCAGTATCTCTCAACCCAGCCCCCGGGGACCACAGACAGTCCACATTTTTGCATCCTCCCAGCTGGGCTACCCCAAGGACTGGACTGCAAAAGCAATGGTGTTTAAATTGAGAAACTCCCATTCAAAATTACCAAAAGCAGGAGTCCAGCAAATTCATTTTGGACATGAGGGGACCGACAGGGGTGGCCGGTATTGCGATGTCAGGCCACACGTACGCCCAGACTGACACCTGGCCCCCCCTGGCCACTGCTTGTGTTTCGCCCATGATTAACCAGACAACCATTTACACCAGAAAAGCGCTGGCTTCCAAGTTGGCCGGAAGCGAGCTGGATCCAGCTCCTCTCCAGATGTGCCCCCCTGCTCAGACGGAGGCCCGAGAGCACTCGGCAGAGCGGGCCGGTACACAGCTCTCTCTCACAGCACAGGACCCAGTGACTTTCCACCACGATGTTTCGCTGTCCGGCAGGCTCATGCCAATGGCCGTTTTGCTGCTTAATTCAGCTACGGAGAAGCAGCTAGGAAAATGTTTGCTTTATTATTATTATTAATTTTCCTTTAATCCTATTTTCGAATTTCTTCCAACCTGAGGTCTCGCATCCTTCCAGCCCACGGTAGTAGGCCGCCCCAGCCTGACAAACCGCACTGAGGACCGTCTCTTCGGTCGCGGTTTTGGATGAACGCATGCAAGTCAGGCCCGATCTCAGGAGCGGCACAGCAGGACTGTCAAAGTACCATGTCAAACCAAGTCCACTCCCTAGCCGGGTTTCAGAATGTCCCCATTTATACTGTGGATATGCGACCCCCCCCCCCCAGAAGTTCAGGACACCCTCTTCCGCATCCCTCCGTCTCCCACACGCCGGCATTCCTGCCCGAGGCTGGGCCGGTCCGTCTGTCGGGGGCCAGTGAGAGATTCCAGATTTTTTGCGCGCCACCCCAGCGCCTTGTCAAACTCCGCATATGGTTTCCACAAATATTAAAGGAGCGCGCATTTCTGAGCCGTGAGAGCTGCACATCTGCGCTCGGGGTGGAGAAATGCGAGGGAAAGGACATGCCGGGTCAAGATGGGCCCCGACCTCCCTCTCCACAGAGGGGGCCCAGCCAGGGCTGCTAATATTCGGCAGAGTCCCGGCCTGGGAAGGAGGAAGGGCAGCCGGGCATCGGCCATAATCACCTCGATGGGAGGGAATGTTAAAACATACATTTAAGACCCTTAATTACACCTTTTACACAATCAAACGCCATTGCTAACATGTGTGAGACAGACCTCGAGTCCAACTTAGGAGAAATTACTGTCGACGCCATGTGAGACGTTGCTGGGGACAAGCTAACAGGGCCGATATCATTTCCTTTGTTCAGTTCTTCTCGCTTTTTCATGCAGGAAGCATCTGGTCTGAGTGACACAGTCAGGTTACAGAGCTATACCGCACCGTGCACATTTCTGTCAGCTATCTGGCACCGTGACGCAAAGTCCGACATCTCAGAGCACCACTTTACACCCAACATTTTGGCTCAGCGGTTGCCTCTCGGTGTTTACCCATAATGCAGGTGGTGAACACATGACCGCCCATCATCCTTGTGTGTTAGGGGAATGAAAATGGTTCCTCTTTCTCTAGAATGAATCTGACCATTTTACAGTGCCGCCATACAGCATGCTTCTGTACAAAGTTGGGTCCAACCCCCTCTTTTTCTTCCTTTACAGTCACACTGTGTCCTGTCCTTCTTAGACACTCATCCTGACATCATGTTTTCCGTACGGAAGAAAGGCATCCCTATTCCAAGTGTGGCACACAGTAAAGCCTGAAGGAAACACTCATTCAGGTCGCCGATGACTCAAGCCCCGGATTCACAGTGGCGTCCTGTTGAGTTCATCCTGCCTCTAACACTCCACAAAAAGCGCTGCATGCCAAAGGCCCTTATTCCAGTGGCATCACAGGTGGTCAAACCACAGCACATAGCAAAGGGCAAACTGTTTGTTTTCAATAAATTCTGCCTCCAGACTACCACAAAGATTCACCACTGGTTTACCACAGAGTCACTTCTCTCATAGCTTTGAAAAGTTGGATTCTCTTCAGCCTGCTAGGTGATCCTAACTATTACATCACTTCCTGAATTCCTAAAGGCCACGATCACATGTACACCTGGCTATAACTGAACACACTTCCAACTCCTTCCAACTCCTTATCTTGGTCAGAAGTGCCTGGATCCCATCCCAGGCAGCACAGACCATAAGATAGGCCAGTTCATTGCATGGTGAACTCAATATGGGTAATTACATGGTCAGTAACATAACTGTTCACCTTTTGATTGTGCATGAATACCTGGAGTCAACCTACATGACAGAGAGCTTGTGCCTTTTGACCTCAAAAAGAGAGTCGCTTCCTAGAAAATAATAACGATCCTCTCAAAGTATTGTATATTTATACAACATTTTTGTATATATTTAAAAAGCTAATGTCAAAGTTGCGGTAGAGATTACAGATATATTTCAATACTGTGAGGTTATTTGGAAGTCACATGAAATAAAGTGATGAAAACGATATTGTGCCACTTTCTGCCCCGAGTGCAGTGTTGCTGTACTGTACCTGAATGGCAGTCCCGGGTTTATCCCCAGAGGGCTGTAATCCAATTCCCCCTTGGCTTGTCGGACTCTGTTGCTCATCTTTAGCGTCTTTCCTGAGTAAAACCTGTGAAACAAAGGCGCATTCAGCATGACATCTTCACTGATTAATGTCCCGTGGTTGTCACTATATTCAATGGAAAAGGACTATAACTTAACTGCAGATGCTATGGGCCTTGTTTTGTGGAGAATGCTCTCTTCAATATGCAGATAACAGAAAATAAAATTTAAAAACTAATATAAAGACACGTGATCATCAATGTTTCAGTAAATACAAAAGTAGTTCTGATGTTTTTTTTCCCTTTTGAGTCTTTATCTCCCGTGTAACAATTCAGTTTAATTTATTTTATTAATGATACGACATCGGACACAATTAAAGCTGTATTTTGGGTAGGCCAATTCGATAAGTACTGCACCGAAAAAGACGAAAATAAATTCTTTGAGCGCCTTTCCAAGAACTGTGTTTCAGTGAAAGGGTACTCAAAAATAAAGAAAAAGCCAAATGTGAAATTTTACCCATTTACTCCCAGCTTCGGGAAATACTTCATT
This sequence comes from Mormyrops attenuatus, assembly GCA_026777985.1. NCBI lineage: Eukaryota > Metazoa > Chordata > Actinopteri > Osteoglossiformes > Mormyridae > Mormyrops > Mormyrops attenuatus. The sequence continues at coordinate 5,164,015 of JAODKC010000064.1, read as the reverse complement.
GCATATTATCAATTCGCCTTCATAAATACGCCGTGCGTGATCTCTCTTTTCATATTAAGCTGTCGTTATTATTTTAACTTCCATGCCGTTGTGTCATGGCGCGTTACAGACTGTTACACATATTTCAAATGTGCCGTTGTCTTGAATATCCAAAATCTGCCGGTGATCTCATCGCAATGAGAGCATTGTTTATAATGCGACTCGCTCCGACGATCCGTGTATTCCTGTGGCTAAATTTCTGCTCTTGGAAAGTTGCCTCTCTATTCGTGTTTACTTCTTGTTGCTTTGGGAAACTTGGTGGGAAACCGTTCGGCGAAAAAAGAGCAAATTCCAAGGATGTAATGTTTTCTGGCTTCTGTAACTAACTGATACTGCTTCACGCAAATATTTGTTTTCTTGAGAATATGTAACATAAAATGTAGGCATGAGGTTTGTGCTTTCAGCCTATTCCAAATGTCGCAGAATCCAAAATCCCAAAAGGACAGGTCTAAACACCGATTTCATTCTATATTAAATAAGGTCACCTTTAGGAGAATGTTAGTTATCAATTAATTAACTTTCATTGTTCTTTGTACTGATTTATAATTTGTCGTAATTTATGGCTTTTATTAATAATAAGTGTGAGTCTGATTTAGTTTATATAACATCAGTGTAATCATTTCATCCTTTACAGTATTCATGTTTTATATTAACGTAGTTATCGTTAATTTTTCTGTTATTGTTTTTATTATCATTACAATAATAATGATAAGAATTATTATTATTATTGTTATTATTATATCAATTCCAGAACACATCCGCCTTTGAATGTGAACGTCGGGGAAACTCAGAATTTCGAAGCTGCCTTTTCCCCGATGTCTGCTAGACAGCTTGGATGAGGGGAAGGCAGGACAGATCGCGCACCCCGGGTGTGTGAGGCATGATTTACCGAAAGGTGCGCGTCTTTTCAGGAGTACATCTGCGCGCAGGAAGATTTCATCCCTCCGGCGGACCCGAAACAAGCACCGATTAAATATCCCGCCGCAATTTGAAGAAAAGAAGCGTAATAAACTGTGGTACCGGGCACCAGGTCAGGAGCGGGCAGTGGGTTAGACGGTGCCGCTAGTTCGGCTACTCTCTGCTCCCACAATAAGTAGCTCTTCGCCACCATGTTTAACCTATTGAACAGTATCGCTTCTTACTTGTATCAGTCATTTTTTTCCGTAAATGTGATTTTACTAAGCTGTTCACCTGAGCACCGTACGTTTTTAAAAAGTCAAACTGCATTATCCTAAGTTTCCGAATAGCTTTAATGATTGTCTGCTATCACTACGCAGCTGCGCACAAAACGCCCATAACGAGCCAAAAGTTCTGCACACACATATACCAAACACTCGCTGTTATCTTCTTAATTCAAAACTGATTTCCCCCCCAGGCAGGTACAGAGAAAAGCACTCTACAACCAGTTATAAAAGTTTACTGGTCCCAGCTAAATAAACCATAGAAAATATTGTCAACATAGTACACATTGCATGTTTTCCCACTTTATTATAAAACAACTCTAGAATAATAGGGAAATATCCATCTTTTTCATTTTTAACATATATAACACATATAGAATTTTATTGATCTTTTATATTTTATGGGATACTATACTTCAGTTTCTGGCAAGGTTGAGCCATGTGGTTATGTGTGAACAAGCCACAAGGTAATGGGGTGAAGCAGCAAAACTGACATATTTATCAGCAGAAAATAAGGGTGTGATGTCTGTACCTTGAAGTGAGAATGAGGTTTGTTTTCACAGGTCACCCCTATAATCCTGGGGATGCCCTTCACGCCAATGTTGTTGTTGTTGTTGTTGTTGTTGATTTTTTCCAGCTCTGGGGACGCCTGCGCCCCTGGTAGTTTGGCCACATCCCCAGAAGTCTCCCCGCTTCCTGAGATGGTGATCTTTCGGATGGATCTGGAAGCGGCCGTGGGAGAAACGGCGTTCCTGTTGAGGTCGTCCTCCTCGGCCGGTTCTTCCCGCTGCCGCTCCACCTGCGCCACCCTGGCTGTCACGGGTGAGAAGCGGGTATCTGTGTGGTGCCCCTGCGCCTGAGCCTGGCCCAGATACAGAGACACCTGGTCGTTCAGGTTGCGGGGAAGCTTCCGGTTATCCAGCGGCTGGCTCGGCAAAAAGGGATCAGTGAATTCTGGACATTTGGCTACAGCCGGGATGGATAACTTGGTCCCGATGGTGAAGGGCTGGATCTTTCGCGCGATACTCTCAGACATGGTTCTGAATCACGCCTCCGAAGGACACCCCGAAAAAGAACAAAAAAAAAAACAAAATAAAACAAATTTAAAAATGAAGTCCACCTCTCTCTCACTCTCCCTCCAAAAGTCCACAGCAAGCAGAGGGTGAATGATCAGAGGAGTGAGAAAGACGTGAGCTCAGTTATCCACCTTCTTGTTCATGTTGAGTATGCAGAGGACGCAGGACAGGATGGCCTCTCGCGACTCCTGCGATCGGACGCGGTCCCAGATGTGGCGCAGCAGTGAGCCAAGGTGGGCAGCGGCAGCGGCCAGGATCCGCCGGATGAGCTGTGCGGCCGAGCTCGCTAATTTGCTACTGAGCAGCCTGATAAGCAGGGAGCGGACGAAGAGCAGGACTGCTGGCATGCTTCCTGGCTGCGCAGGGTGAAAAAAAGGGAAAAACGTAGTGGGGGGGGGGGGGGGATGTTTCGAATGGAGAGAGAGAGGAGTTAAGTCACTGTTTTCTGTCAGAGCATGTGCAAAGTGACTGAGGGAGAGGAGGTTGTAAACTCTGCCTGTCAAAACTTCCTCGGTAACTTAGAACAGAAGGAGAGCAGACAAGAGGCGAGCAGGGAAGGTGACTGATAAAGTTAATACCTTAAACACTGTCACCAAAAACAAGAATAAAAATAGGAACACAACAAAAAAATGACAAACTAATAAACACAAAACAACATCATTATGCAAACTGAGCGGCAACAAATCTGCCACTACGGAAAGTTTCCTGAAAAAAAATGAATAAAATGTGCTGGGAAAGTATGTCTTGTTAAATCTCTTTAAAATGCGACAAATCGATCTTTTGAAAGCTAATCATTTTTTGTAGGCAAGAAAGAGCTTCTTCTGAAAGGGAAAAAAGTCTTCTTTATGATAATTGAACAAAAAAAAACAGCAGAAAACTCACTGCACAGGAGCTCCTGAAGAGCGTGTCTTGCTTCTGCGGGAGGGTGCGAGCTCTGTGACTGCAGGAGAAGATTGCGTCCTGCTCTTGGGCTTTCTCCTTCTCCAGCTGCGAGCCCCCTCCGACCTTGGAGCAGTTGTCGAGTGCTTCTGGCGAATGTAAGATGGAAGCCCCCTCCGCTGGCAGCTTTAAGTGAAAGGCTGCCTGGAAGGACAAATGTTGGGGAAAATCGATAGCTTTGACCCCGCTGTCCCCCCACATGACGACACTTTCGGCCGAGCTCACATCAGAACACTTGTGGACCTAACTGGGGCACCAGTGATGGTTGTGTGTGTTTGGGGGGGGGGGGGGTAAGTGGGGATTGCACAGGAGAGAATACAGGGGTGGAAATAGCATGGAAAGAACTTCAGAATATCCATTAATTAGGTTGTTCTTGTTGTTGGGTGGCTCAGTGGGCCAAACCTCTGTGAATGTCATCAGAAGGTCACTGGTTTGAATACCATCCATAGCAGAATAGTAATGTCTCTCTTGGGCCCTTTAGCAAGGCCCTTAACCACCCAAGATACACTAGGGAGCACTTAACCTGTGCTCAGACCCCAAGCTTTGCTCTGTGTGTGTATGTATGTCTCAAAGGAGAGCAATATGCAAAATCGGAAGCACCTGCATGTAACTGTACTCTGACTGGTGCAAATGTCAAATAAAGCATTGCTTCATTTCAAACCCAGTGTGAGCACCTGGTCTGTTTGTGTTACCAAAACAGGTGGACCACAGTTGACAGGACACTTGAGCCCAATGCATTTTTGAGAAATCACACGAGCTTGAGTGTAACTAGAACTTTCTGAAAGAATTCTATGGCCAGAGACATTAGCCTATTCTATGACAGCCATGTCTACAAGGAGACAGAGCAGCCTTCATTTAAAAGCATGTGAATCTATTTCACTCAGTGCAATAAACACATGCACACAGATTGGATCTGTCTTGGTGCCAAATTACAGATGAAGTTGTCTCTGCGGTAGAGTCACCGCGGTGCCCTGTGGGCCCAGACCTGCTGACCCCCTCAGCATGGCTAGAGCCACAGAGAGATGAATCACACCACAGTGTACCATGTGATCGAGTTTGTCTTGGCGATGGCATTACAAGGAGCTCTGGTTCCAGAACTGAGTCACCCGCAGCCTTAATTTACGGGCCATGTGTGCATGTAGAGAGACAAACGGATCTTAGGTCCCTGTTTGTAGATCACATCTTCTTAGTCCATGTGGACTCTGAGGCCATTTTGAATTCTGTCAGTTACCATAGAGCCAAATCCAGAGATGCATGAAGTCTTTTTTCATTCAAACCCAATCATCAATCTGACCAAAGTTGGCTGAATGTCTTCCTCGTAGGCCCCCCAAATCTAAATCCGAGGCACAGTTAAAATCTGTACAAACTAATATGACCCTCATAACAGAGGATGATGCAAATTAGACTGATCAAATAATCCAAATCCCACTGACTGCGTGACAAAAATCACTTTCTGGCATTATAAAGCAAGCTTTAAAACAATCAGATCATCACCATAATCATCATTACTTGAAACTGACAAAAAAAAAAACGGAGATATAGATGCTCCAGTAGCACTAAGTGTGATCTGCTCCGTAAAACTGCTGTTTTTGATTGTGTCGTCATTACAGTTTTATCAGTCAGTGAATTAATTTGAGCAAAAATCAAAAATGAAAGGTTGAATATTAGTAGAGCCTTACCTTCTTATCTTTTCAGTGCCACTTTACACTGATAAATGGGAGTAACTCTTTAATTTTTAAAAATAACCTGTTTATAATTGTTGTATGGTTTACACAGTGTTATAACCCAGCTGATAACTTGATCATAAACCATTCATAAACCCTTTATAAGGGTAGTCTTATTGTAAAGTAGTATCATTTGTTCTTTAATTTGTTAAATTTATGGTTATCGTGATGTTACTTGCATTATTGTTTGTTGTACATCTTTCCGTGCTGCTGGACAAAGTGGGAGGGGGTTGCCAAAGTATTTACGGAATACATTAATAAAATATTCAAAAGTGTAAAAAAAAATACCATTATTGCTCATTCATTTTAACCATAACCGCAGCCAGTCGATTGCATAAATCTACCGAGAGGCCCGCCCATCTCCAGTTGGCAAAATGGGGGTCACAAGTTTGTGACGCTGTTATTTTGGGGGTTGTGGACTGAAAAATTAGGGGCCCTTAATGTGGTGTTAAAATAGCCAGCAGTGTTTCCTCAGAATAGTCCTCATTTATTCAGAACAGGCGGGAATCTATTTTTACATTCGTCACGTAAACATTTGGCGAAAAGCAGGAGAGTAAACTCCTACAGCTTGTGAGGATATTACAGCACCTAATGCGAACCAGGCGCCAAAGTCCAGCGCTAACTCTGGTCTGGACCACCGTAACACCTTCCGGATTTTTCCAGACAGTGTGTTTCCTCGCATTCCTGCTCTTTTCCCCCGCCCAGGCGTGACCCTTAGCTCTTGGTCTCGGCACCATTCCATGCCAGCGTGGATTTTATTAAGTCCATGGCTGGGGTGGGTCACCTGTGTCAGCCTGAGGTCACATGACACAGGTGCGCAAGGTGGTCCGCCAGAGGAGGGAATTTTATTTAAAGAAGACACCCGCCTACGGTGCCACGGGATGACGAGGTCGGGACACAATGGTAGTGCGCTAGTGCGAGTCTGCATCTTAAATGGCGCTTTCAAAAACATGCCACGCTTTTCGCACTGAAAGGAAGCGGCGGAAACGTGGCCAGCCTCTGGCACAGATCGGTCGTTAAAGCGCGCTAAACTTCCCCTAGGCCTGGCTGGCGGTAAGCACTGTTAGATGCTTCATGGAGCTACTCCGAAGGGCTGAGCACGGCATAAGTGATTATGTCATGGCGAAAGACCCCCATAAAACGAAACTGTGGAGAAAAGGGGCGTGAGTTTGTCAACATTTTATTTCATTTTTTTATTCCAATCCTTTTGCTCTCACTCTTGGGTGTGAAGCCTTGGTATAGATTCCATGTTCTCATGGTTAAATGGACTCAGGAAATGAGACTATGCTGTGAAAGTGATGGATTTCAGTCTCTATAAAAGACGCAGAGCTCTGGGTCTCAGGGGCCCTGAGGTGCGATGGTTTTTACCCAGACTCAGCTTCTTGGGGCCCCAGTAAGCCCCAGCACTGTTATAGGTGCAAGTGAAACACTAATGGAAGCATAATGCAGACATGTAGACAGCTGTAGGGCACAAGCACCTCATTTCTGTAGTATATTATTATATTTACATTATTCAGCAGAGACTTTTATTCAGAGCAGGGTCAGGCAGTCCCTGGAGCTATTGGGGGGGGGGGGGAGTTAAGGGCCTCTCTCAAGGGCTCAATGATGACATCACACTGCCATCCCTGGGATTTGATCTGGTGACCATCTGATCACAGGCACCACATTCCTACCCGCCAAGCAACACACAGGGGTGCCACTATGGATTTTTAGCACCCTTGTCACTCAAGGTCCCTTGGAATCATCCTAACCCCGCCGCCCCCACCCCCCCCCCACCCCTGGGCGCCCCCAGCTACACATTCCTGTGATGTTCGCCCATATACGCAGACATCCCACCACCCCCGGAAGTTCCCACAAACTGACAGCAGCCTCCTGACACAGATGATGTGCAATGTCCCAGAAATCTGTCATTCCACTATTCAGTGGCAGTAAAAATAGCCGGCAAAAAGTTTTACCACCGCAGCCTCAGCCAGCCCTAGGCTTGAGCAGCATGTCATTTTTAATACCATCATGGCGCCCAGACTTTAGAGCACCATGCACAGTATTTTTGCGTTATTTTAAAAAATAACTATTCTGGAAATTTCCGATAAAATTTTCCAAGCGGGTTGGAATTGTAATGACACCCAAGCCACCCTCATGGTTGTTCCTCATCTGTCTCCCTGAAATCAAAAGGTAGGAAGAAGGTGGGATGTCTAGGCCTGCCATTAAAAACATGCACAAGCTCATGCAAACTGTCCATTAATGACAGTCGGTCCAACTTTCAGAGATTAAAAACGGTTAAAGGAAGGAGAGTAAGAGTCTTTGTGTGTGAAGCTCATGGGAGTTTTACTTACACGAAAATGATCTGAGGGCAGAATGAAAAATTATTGGTTCAGAGAAGTAACCAATCAGATTGTAATGGAGGTGGGTCCAAGCAACTAGAGGAGGCGGGACCAAGACATCTGATTGGTTGCTCCTGTCTGCTCTCAGACATGTAAGGAAAACTCCCATGAGCTGCTGTGAAGTGCATTGCTGTGTTTCTGCAGCAGGTTTTCAGCCGTGTTCTGATCTCTGTTTTCACAAGTTCTGTTTGTTAATCTTTCTGCAAAGGTCCAGCTCAGGATTTATGCCTGGTTGTATTAATAAAAGCATTTCAGTCCCGCAGTGCCGGCGCCTGTGCCTCACCCCGTCGTGGTCACCTCGTCCCACAAGTGGCCACAGTGATTTCGGAGGTCATTGGCTTCTTAGCTCTGGTTCTCAAATGAAAATTAGATGTCGGTGGAAAATCATTCCTCTTACCGCCCAGATTTTTTTTAGTAATTACCATAAAAATCCCTAAAACCTGAACCACTTTCAAAACAAGAACTACTGTGATTTCTAAATTAATTTCTAGACTTATTGTCAGTATAACAGTCAGATAGTGCCTTGAATTGGGAGCCAACCATGTTGTGGTTAGTAAACCGGCGCTTGGTCACAAAGACACGCATTGGGCCGCTATTTACATTGCAGTGGTAAAGAATTACACACATATAAGTAATATTTCATGTGTGTGGTCATGTGATCTTCTTTGCGCGGCCTGGCCTCGGACCCGTGTAAACAGTGTAAGGCGAGAAACAAGCACCCGGCAGTTTTGGGACCTTACATTTCGGCATTCAGACGGCGAGGAGCCAGACTTTAAGTATTGCCTGCTAACGGCAAGTGCTCACGCAATGCGGGGCGGTGGGGGCGGCGTTTGGTCTGTCGAGGGCGTGAGCAGTGGAGCCAAAAACAGGATGCCGAGGGGTACAGCCACACGGGAGAAAGGGGGGACTGGGCTGTAATTTGCAGATGAAATATCTCAAGTACCTACATCGTCTGGAATTCCAAACTCTAGTCCAGCCCATATGTCCGGACCCTGAGAGCCCCCTAGTATCCTCACCAATGTTAGCATTCTTTCCTCTGCCTGCAAGGGCAGCCGTGGAGCATAAACATGACTTACTCCCACTATGAATTCATGCTGTGACTTACTCCCCCAATGAATTCATGCTGTGACTTACTCCCGCAATGAATTCATGCTGTGACTTACTCCCGCAATGAATTCATGCTGTGACTTACTCCCGCTATGAATTTATGCTGTGACTTACTTCCGCTATGAATTCATGCTGTGACTTACTCTCGCTATGAATTCATGCTGTGACTTACTCCCGCTATGAATTTATGCTGTGACTTACTTCTGCTATGAATTCATGCTGTGACTTACTCCCGCTATGAATTTATGCTGTGACTTACTTCCGCTATGAATTCATGCTGTGACT
>JAODKC010000064.1:5135890-5154745 GCA_026777985.1 Mormyrops attenuatus | reverse complement strand
GACCCCCCCCCCCCCCCCCCCCCCCCCCCCCCCCCCCCCCCCCCGCCGCCCGCCCGCGGGCCCCGCCCCCCCCCCGGGGGGGCGCGGCGCAGCACGCTCAAGAGCTGACGTCGTCACGCACCTGTAGTGCGAGTTCTGTGGGATCTCATTTCACACGGCTGCTCTTCTTATCTTTGTTTTTTTTTGGGGGGGTGGGAGTGGGGCACAGAGGTGACATCATCCACCAGAGAAATACCACAGCACTCTGTAATACCTTATTGTTCACAGGCATAGCTGAGTGAGACACCCTCCTGACTTCGTGAATCAGTGGAGTGTAAGCCCATCACAGCATTCATCTTGCGCCATTTTAGCTGTCATTAGACCGCCCAGCACTCTGGGGGGGCCACGAGGATGCAAGCAATATAGAATGGCGCAGCTTCAAGGTGTCTTGGATACAAGGCAAACTAACAGGTACCCACACAATTCTTGCAAATAGAGCACACGTATGTGTGTACATGCAGACACATAAAATGTGCTGATATCAGTACAGGCTCATTTGTATGCAGATGTCCTGCCCCCCCCCAAAAAAACACACTCCCCCAAAAAACTTGCCTTGCTCAAGTACTAACCTGAGTCATAGTCAAAAGACTGGATTTTAAATAAAGGGAAAAAAATCTAACATCTCACATCCAAAATCTTTCACATTATTGATCATTTATGCATAAATGTCAAGATAATTAATTTTGTTGTATTTTGATGCTTTGTTCTTTCCTCCGGATCAATAAAGAATCTATCTATCTATCTATCTATCTATCTATCTATCTATCTATTACTGGTTATTTCTGTGGAGCAGTCATATCATAGAAATACAGTAAATTAATTATAAGTGTAAAGTCAGTGCAACAATATTAATGTTTCTTTTTTGTTTAGCAGGAAACCCGACTGTTGAAAAGGCCAGGATCAGGGACACTGTACATCAGGTCGGTATTATGGCCCTGTCATTCTGGGGACAGCCAAACCCGCCCACAGTGCACTCGGGGCCGTCAGCATAATTACAGCGGCACCAGCGCATGAGAATCGGTAGCTTCGGCTTGTGTCAGTGAGGGGTACCCTGTCCTTGTGACAACGAGGGACCACCGGGCGTGATTATTTAACATTTCCCGGCTTCGACGGGCACCAGCATATTGAGACCGTTGTTGGGGGGGGAGGGGGCATCTGCTTTTGGGTGGCTGAGTCTCGGGCTACATTAGCAAGCTGATCTGAGGAGGTGAGGCAGCGAGAGTTGTGAGAGTTAAGCAAAGTTAATGCTCTTCTGTGACTAAATCGGCCTGAGGAAACAAACTTCATTCAGCTGATCTTGGCCCCCCCCAACCCCTGACAGACCCTGTCTCAGATAATGCTGTCCTGTGACAGAAATTTCTCAGTGAAGCTTTTTCTCCAGAAATAATTACTCCAAGAAGCTGCCCCGACTGGCTTTGGGTCTCCACGAAAAGGGATTCCAGTCCTCTTAGGTTGGGTTTCACTTTCTTCTTTTGGCTAATGGTCAAAGAAGCAGGCCTTTGAAAGTCAGAGAAAGAGAATCCAAATTCACACCTGCCTGTATTAGGGATTTCTCTGGGCAGTACTGGTGCTTCCACTCACAAACAACATAGAACATAAATTAAGCTGGGTCGGCCGGGTGCGGTCTGTAACACCAACCTGTGTATCTTGGAAGCCCCTGAAAACAGTGATCAGGTGACCTTCATTGGACTGCATGGATGCTATTGCTGGAAAGAAAGCCAGTCAGTCTTCTCCCATATCATTTAGGTATACTGTAAGAGCGGCGTAAGATCAGGGGTGCAGCTGCCAGGCCCCGTGGAAATGTTAAATCACTGATGACAATGTGTGCATTCACAAACCCTTCTGGAAAGACCTTGCATGTGCATGTTCTGTGGTATTTGCTGCAGAGGCAGATGTCTAATTGAAACGAATCGGAACAGTCGGTCCATTTAACAGGCCACAGCCTTTTCCCTTGCGCTCGACGGCTTATTAACTCTAATCCAGTGTCAAACACCTGTATCGTCCCCAAGGTTTCTACTGTACGCGACTGGAAGGGAGACTTCAGGTAGCAATCAAGCAGAAAGGAAATCTGGACGGATGAAGTTACTCCCTTAAAACAGCAGCCTGGGGCCCAGACTGAGTGACATCATGGGCTAACAGCAGAGGCTCCGGATGCAGGGAGCAATTTGACATATCAGAGGTGGAGCGCCTGCGAGAACAAGAGCCAAAGCTGTACCTTATTTCCCTCCAAACACTACATGAATCACTTTGATAGGGGGACTTTACCCTTTGACCCATGATGTCATGCCTGTGGTAGGCGGGGAAAGTGCTTTTATGAAGCGGCATTACTCCTGATGCGGAGATGATTTACGGACTCCACATTGGCCGGTAATTGAACATACGGGCATGTCTCCTGGACCCGGCATGTGTTATAGACATTTGTTTTAGCTTGAGGAAGATGAAAAAAAATCGACTTCACTTGCTCCCTTTTAGAAACAGGTATGAAATTTTAATTAGGAGCAGAAATGCTGGCGTGAGGCCTCAGTGATGAGGTGTAACTGCACTCCTGTGCTCTCCGCGGCTGAAACTGAGCACCATGATGTTTTTGTGTCTCCCTGTACAGGAGTTTGCAGAGGAATAAAAATACAGGATGGCTCAATGGCAAGCACCTCCAGGGTTGTGGGTTCGATTCCTGGCTCTGAGTGTGGATCGGCTCATTCTGTGCTACCTTGGGTTTCCTCTGGCCCAGTGTTTCTCAACCCCGTTCCCAACATACCTGTAACAGGTATTCTGTATTTTTGATTGGCTGGGAGCTGGAAGGGAGTTAAAATATAGACTTTCTGGGGTCCCCAAGAACTGGGTTGAGAAACATTGCAGTCTAGCCTATAAGGTGTGACTCTCTGTGTACCCAGTAATGGACTGGTGCTCTGTGCTTCCTGCATTGGTGACCCAGTACCGGATAAGAGGATATGAGAGACAGACAGATAGGCCGCTTATAAGCTACAGCAAATCTTGGGTTTGCGTTAGTGGGGCGTCGCAATTTTTTTTTATGTGTCAGCACAGCCAAGGAGCTTAAGGGGAGTAAGCGTCCAATTATACGTAAATAGGTGGAAACCACGCAAGCTTTCACAGCTGTGTTTGTCTGCTCGGCCCGCTTACCTGTCGTCCCGTTTCCGCAGTACCGCCACATGGCTGTTCTGCATCCTTCACAGCGGCGATTCCCTTAGCAAGCGTTAAACTTCTGTGGTAAAGATGGTAAGGTAACAACAGTAATCCATGTGCCATAACCGACTGCAAAGACCTAGACATCTTGGACTGTCTGGTACCGTACGTTTCAAATTATTAGGGCAGGAGATGTGGATTTCTGCCTGATGTGGAGTTCAGCCTGCATGACTTGGTACCACAACAGAACCAACCATCATTAGTCTAATTCTGTTATTTATTAATTTATTATGTCATTTATTATGTCAGTTTGAGCTGGGAATGAGGGTCATAAACTTTCATTAAAACGTTTTTTTTTTTTAACAAGTGTGTCTTAAATGCAAACTCCAGACAGACATGTGCAAGCTGAGATTCATTTTATACTGTATGGAGGCAATGGGGGGGTGCGGGTGGGTGGGGGTTAGACAAGTCAGCGCCTTGTAGAAAGTTCTGGGGGGGATTAGCTGTAAGCCCACAGCCCCCATGATGGGGTCTGGAGTGTGTCGTGCTTTACAGTCCTGTGTCTGACATCATCGGAACCTGGGAGGAACAGAAAGGATCGCCAAAGGACCGCCATCGTTCTGCTCCCAGAGCAACACTAGCTGGGAGAATGTAGGGGGAGGGAGGGGGAATTACCCAGACGTTACTCCTTCAAAGCAGGAGTCATACTTAGGACATTCCCTGTGACTTTAATCTATGGGTGAATCTCAATACCAAGAACGCAAAGACCGTACTTGTGGTCTTGGCAAGACCAGACTTGCTAACTAACCTTCCAAGAACAAATTGGGGCACAATGAATCATGGGATTGGTCTTGTTTGGCGAGGATGCAGCTGCTACATCCTTGATATTTGGGGCAGAGCAAGAATGACATCTGGGGATTTTTACCATCCTCTGTACTTCTGTTCTTGAGTATTGGAACTGGTCTTCGGCAAAGGAGGATGATGTAAAACAGGTACATGAAAACACAAGTATGATTAAGTACGCATGATGAGATTCACCCTGTCTGGAGCATCCACCGTGTTTACTGTGATAATTCTAGTATTTCATAGAAGCAACCTCCACATTTTAAGGTGTTTCATTTGGTTTTGCAGGTTGGGCTTGGATATGGGGGTTTTTGTTGTATTTTTCACAAAAAAAGTATTAGACAACATGAAAAACCGGAGACGGGCGTGAAAGGAATCAGGGAGGAATTCTTAGGAATGCCGGGAGAGGACAGTGGGAATGAAGAACAGGGTAGGGCACACTTTGAGATGATCCGGCCCGAGGTGGGACCCCGAGGCCTGGAACGCAGCCCCCCTCCACAGCTGCATGGGGACGGGAATACTGGCAGTCAGAGCGAGGCAGGAAGGAGCCTACGACAGCCCTTGGGAGTGACACCAACAGGTGGCCGGTGGTCACAGTCTGGCCTGGGACAGATGGCAGGGTGAGCCAGTGACCCCTGCAGCAACTGTCACTCAGCAGCTGGGCCGGGGGGTCTCATAGACACAAAACAAGATAGTGCCGTGGCATGCACTCTCAGCAAACCTGTTATTTTCTATGGACTCAGTCTGTGCCATTGGTATCCACCACAATTTAAGAACTATATTAACACCTCTGAGAGGAACATTGTCCTCCACCCTCTCATTCATTGTCCAGTATGGCCTCACTAAACAATTCAAAATAGATGCCCCATTTTTAAATAAATGCCAATGTATTTTTAGGTTTAATGCCACTAACCAACTATCAGGGGCAGCGCTGCTGTTCTGCAGATCCCAATGTTGCATTGCCAGAAGGTTCCTTTTATTCGTCTTAAGCTTGAACAGCCTTTCTGTCCTGCACTGGAACCTTAGCACAAGTAATGCCACCTGGTGACGATAGGGGGCGCTCAAGAGATTCCTTAAGTGTGGCTTTAGGTTTGGCTCCATACACAACACAGGGTCACGCGGTTCCGTGTGAAAGAAGCTGACGCATAGACCGAGCGCAAAAAGAAATGAAAAAAAAGGCACTGTTCATTTAATTACCCCAGAATTAAAGGGAAATGTATGATTTAATCCTTTCACATTAGAATTAGATCATGCTTTATGACATCATCTTGGACTGCGCCGTCTCTCGGCTTAACCCAGTTAGGCAAAGTCAGATCAGGGCACCGAATGCAGATGATTGGCACACAGGTCCTCGGCGGCTCCCCATTCAGCAACCCTGCGACCCGAATGGCAGCTGGCCCCGCCCACCCGCCGCTCTCAAACACACGGGACTATTTTGGAAGGCAGCTCGTCGTCCCTGCAGATGTAGCCGGAGAAACATCGTTTCCTGCTGAGGAGATGGCCGGCCCCTGCCGCCTTTCTGACCGCAGTGTCAGCTTCCGCCGCGAGGAGCATTGCCAAGTGCGACCGGGCCGCTGCAAACACAGCCCATGCGGGGCCTTGGCGCTATGGGACATCTGGCTGCAGGCTCCTGCAGCTCTGATTCATAAAATCACTACAGTTCTGTGTGTTTTTCCCCCATTTCCATTCTGTGTTGACCTGCACTTTTGTGAATCACCAGGCTGGACTATGATTGGATAATCACATCTGATCCATCGCTCTCACTCCACTCTTAGACTTACTCCACTCTTAAATTTTCACATCTTGACTACTGCTTCTATACTTACCTCTTTCTCTGTTAGGGTAGCTTTGGGTCAGATGGAGTTCCAGTTCAAGTCTTAGTGAATCAGAATCTTTATTCACAGAGTACAAAAAAGTACAAAGAATTTCTTTGTACACAAGACCACGAGGTCTCCTGTGGTACACATCAAGGTAGGATCCACATGAATGCCAGGACCCAAGGTTCCCCAGTAGAACATCGCCCAGAGCATCACACTGCCTTTGTCGGCTTGCCTACTTCCCATAGTGCAACCCGGTGCCATCTCCTCCCCAGGTAAACGACGCACACACAGCCGGCTATCCACATGATGTAACGGAGAACATGACTCATCAGACCAGGCCACTTTCTTCCATTGCTCCATGGTCCAGTTCTGACGCTCACGTGCCCATTGTAGGTGCTTTCGGTGGTGGACAGGGGTCCGCATGGGCACTCTGACCTGTCTATGGCTACACAGCTCCATATGCAGCAAGCGGCAATACACTATGTGTTCTGACACCTTTGTGTCATAATTAGCATTAACTTTCTCGGCAACCTGTTCTACAGTAGCTCTCCTGTGGGACCTGACCAGACGGGCTAGCCTTCACTCCCCATACGGATCAGTGAGCCTTGGGCACCCATGACCCCATTGCCAGTTCACCGGTTGGTCTTCTTTGGATCACTTTTGTTAAGTACTGACCACTGCATACCGAGAACACCCCACAAGACCTGCCGTTTTGGAGATGCTCTGACCCAGTCGTCTACGTGCAGATGACCTTAAGAAGACAATTAGAGTACAAAGCTCATATAGCAAATGATTCAGTATGAAGCTGAGTGCTGATCATGGGTCCTTAAAGACCAAGATTTGAGTATTCGGCTGGGTCAAGACCCATAACAGCTTTGGTCCTTAAAGACAAACCTCAAAAATCTCACCAGAAAGCGAATGGGGGTGAATTGCCGAGTGCATTTTTCATCATTTCTGGACTCACCCAGAAAATTAGCTTCACTAAGAGAGCAAAAGCAAGAGCTATCTCTGCGAAAGTGTCTATTTGTGATATTTATTGTCCTGTGTGGTGAAAGTCCCCTTTTATTGCTGGAGGGAAAGGGCAGGAGAAAGGGTAACTGGACCAGCAGTTTTAGAGATGAGGCTGTATTTTTCCCTGCCACAAAGCATTTCAGAGCTCTTCCGTCACCAGGGCTGCGGAGGGAACAGTTATCCCATGCGCAGGAGCAACTGCCGCGCCTGCAGTTGTTATTTTTCTGCATACTTTGCCCTGGAATCCACGATTGGTGAGCAGAAGGGACTCACTGCTGGGAAATGGGGTGGTGGGGGGGCAGTATCGCATCTGTCGCCTTTAAAGGGGCACAAAGGCACATGTGCTGTTACGCCCCATCAAGGCCAGACGCGTGAAGTGCAAGAGAAAGCACACAAAAATTAAACAGGTGGCACAGAGCGGGTGGGCCGGCCCATTAGCGCAGGAAAGGAGATGGGATCCGTAAGAGCACCACCAGCTGGAGGGCTGAGGAATGGCAGGGATGCCAGCCTCTGCAGCAGGACGGGGGAGGTTGAGCCTAGAGTGCATCAACATCCTGAGTTGTTCCTGCTTTAAATATGACAAGTTATTGCAGGAACCACATACCAACCGAGAACCATCTGCCTATAATGCAAGACAGGTGCCTCCTTTAATCAAGCATTATCCCCATTTAATTTGCTGCCGTACTTTTTTTTTGTTACTTAATTACTTAGTTTCCTTCTGCACCTCTTGGGTGAACATATAAGCCAATGCAATATTTTTTAATTTCAACTTTACTGGGTTGTTGTATATCAATATCAATACACCTGTAGTTTAAGATGACAGTTTTGTGCTACACAAAAATCAATGACGGGAAAATATGACCCATGCATGGAGAAAACGTCTTAGAAGAAAAAAATTAATATAAAAAAATAAATATTACGCCCCATACGGTGGTTAAACAAACCATTACAGGGTATGTAATACAGAATACACAAATCACAGAATTATTTACGGTTCTGTATCTTTATAATGGCTTATTCTTGTGTTTATACATTTGGTTAAATTATGCATTCATTCATCCGTGTTTCAAACACTTATCCTAGTCTGGGGCTCAGGAAAAAAACTAAAAGAAGCATATTTACTTTACGTCTATATGATAAACAACATAGCAGTTAGCTGAGTCTTCCCTTGCAGATTTACATGCTACAGACCTTTATTATGTGTGAGGGTAGTCTTGGTCTGTGTGAGGAATCTGTGGTGCACTAATTTGCTTGTTTATCGCTGACTCTTTGCCTTGCGTGACTATGGGCAGCGTAGCGGTGAGAGGGACAGAATGCTGAGCACAGATATTTTACAGATTTTTTTTTTTTTTTTTTGATGTCAGCGTTAGAGCAGAAGGTGCTGGCCAAGGGGGCCGGGGGTGAGGATGCGGGCGGCTGTTGTCTGGGGTGGGGCAGCAGCACAATCTGACCATTGTATATGCGGCATGCAGCTGACTTGGGATGGAATGCGAGGGCACAATGAGGCAGCCGCCTGCGGGTAGCGAGTCTGGGTGGGGACTGCCAGATCGCTCCCCCAAGGGCAGCTGAACCTCCCTACCTCAACCTCACCCCACACTTGTTTTTTGATTCCCTATAACTTACCCTGAAATCCAGGCATTTCATTGGTAATTGTGGGCTTTGCCACAAAATAAGATGGAAAAAAAATGTGTTACACCATGCGCAGCATGTGAATCACGAAATCGCTTCAAAGTAATCATGCATTCTTATGTAGAGACATTATTTTCTTCTAAAACACTGCATGACTGTGATGGAGACAGAGAACTGTGAGTCTGAAAATGGTGCCTTTCTCCAGTGTAAATTGCTACATGTGTGCAGTGACGTGAATGCCATTAGCTCACAGTCATGCAATTCATGCAATGTGTTGAGTGGGTGAACTAAAAACCAATGGAAATGATGAAATTAACAACACCAAAAATAGATTACCAAAGACTATAGGTCCCCGCTATTTTATTTGCCAGTCAGTTTAACACAGTAGAAAACGGTACTATAATGCAAGACAGCGTGACTTAGATCAAAATCAAAATGGTTTGGAATTAACTGAGTGAGCGCAATAAGAGCATCAAGAACTCCTCTTGTGCCTGTTTTACATCTGGCAAGTTATTGCAGGAACCACATACCAAGCAAGAACCATCTCATGATGGTATCTCAAGAATCGCTTCACGTTTTATCTTCATTTCACTAGTTGCCTGGTTTATTTTTGCCGCTAAAGTTTTCGGTTTATTATTGCACTTCTTTGGTTGACGCATAAAACCATGTTATTTCTGAATTTCAGTAACATTACCGAGATGAACTTACGCAATGAAATGTTCATGGCGATGTATTATTGTTGGCAAAAGCGAACAAAAGAATGAAGTTACGAGGTGACGCGCAAGGTTTATGCTGAGCTAGTTTCAATAGTGGGTGTTAAATATTTAAATATTTGTTATATATAATTGACAAAGAGAGAGGGTCTTAAAGCAGTCTTAGAATAAGCTAAGCATATATGTGGGTGCAGTTATTGATTAAAAACAATATATGAGTTATATGCGAGCCACCTTTAATATTACGTCATTAATTTTTAATCTAATGACTGCGCATAATGGATTGTATCATAACGAAAAACAAACCTCATATTCACTAACTTTCATCGTTATTACCAATTTATATTTGGGAGACCACTAGTGGTGAGTGTGTGAAACAGCAGCGTCATATTCATGACCGGTATGTTCATGTTGTTTAGAAAATTCAGGAACTTGACATCTGTCCCATGCTGTTCTAAAACAGCTATCCAGCATAACTTCATTATTCATGATAAGTATTAAATATTTATTTAAAATGAACGCTTTCAACTGTAAACATAAAAAGTCAAAGAGCATACATTTTCCCATACATTTTCACAAGTAATAATCATATAAGTAACATCGTTATGAAAAGTACGTAGGTTATTGAAAACCTTTGAATACGCATAATGAATACTTTGCCGAAATTATTCATACACGAAACGCCTTTACTGTCCTACTCGTCACTTTCCTCCAATCCAACTGTGCCGTTTCTCCTGGATTGTGGGAGGGTCAAACACGTGTAAGCCTTGTTTCAAGGCACGACTGTATTTGTAGTTTTTACCCGCTCTGAAACTCATTCTCCCGCTTTACTCTGCAGTCGCTAAAAATACATACCCACAATGCAACGCAGTATCGCTCGCGCACACTCTTTGTGAAGTATTCCGATTTCCATGAAAAAGTAATTGTAATTGATTTGTGTTGCTAAGTATTTCAAACAATAAAAATATTTCAGTCGATGGTGACTTTAAAATAACACATGAATAAACGTTAATAAACTATGATATTCAAAAGGATAAGTTGAGCCTTCCGGGTAATTAGCTCGCTAGCGTGTGCTAGTAGTATATTGATTTTTTTTCTGTGTTGACGATAACTTTACATATTGCCAACAGCTCGGCGGTAAACGAAACGTCACGGGCGACACGGCGGCGGGTGGAGAGCGCGGCTGACCGACAGGTAAGCATTTTACGGCCCGGTTTTCGTGAGCGAATTTCGCGCTGTGCCGTGGGAGCTGCGCCGTTAGCCGCGGAGCTCGCGTGCGCAGCAGTAGCTCGCTAGGCGGCTAATGGCTTTTTGAGCCGAGTCCCAGTGAAACCCCGTCGGTAACTAGCAGCTGGCCCGGTTAGTTAGCGTGGTCGGACGAGTGAGCGCTGTTTGCCGGACTGCGGCCGCGGATAACTAGGTCCTGGGGAATAGCTGAAGTCTTCGGTTACCGCCTAGCCCGCTACATGCCGCCGTAAGTGTGGAGGCGGGGGGCACACGGTACTTTCTCTTGTTTACGTTACTGCCTGGTCAGCTGTCTGGCGTGACACTGCCAAAATCAGCAGCGGGCGATCTCCTAAAACCTGCGTTCGGATACCCTGCTCACCCCTCACAGTCAGATAATTCCTATTCTATTCCCTACCTTTCTACAACGCCGGGCGAGGGTTACTGAAGTCTGTCGGCATATTTCCGGAGGATTAAAGCGATTTATGGTCGGTTAAATATAATCGGGTGCTATAGTACGTCAGTTGGTTCTTTGGTCAAATTCCCAGCAGTACTGTTTAATATGTCAGGTCCTTCACTAAAGACGGGTTTATCAAATTTGAAGTTAAGTGAACTCTGGCACATCGCCATAAACTGATTCTGTTAAAGAACGTTTAGGGCAGGGTGTAACCAAAGGGGGTGTGTATGTGCGTAGTCGGTATAGGGAAATAACAACTGGCTTTCCACAGCTGTGTCCAGATGGACAAGCCTACTTTTAATGTCACATGTCAGTTCGAGGCTTGCTTTTGTGATATGGGTTAGGACAGCCTGGTAGATGTGCTGGAAATAGTCTGCCTGCGAAACGCCCGCTGCCAGCATTTATTTTTAAGAGCACTGAGAAGGTTGAGGTTCACTTGAACAGTTGGTTCGTGCCAGCCCGTGTTCTCCACCTGTCTGTAGCGAGGCTGCTTCGTGACCTGACAGCCGCTGTCAGCGATCCCCCCCCCCCCCCCCGCCTTGGGCTCTGGTCACCTTGTGGCTCTGCTTTTCAGCTGAACTCGCGGTAAGTCCGCCCGTGTGTAATTTAAGCATCTGCCTCCAATTTTCTGGGAGGGGGGTGGGGGGGGTGTTTCTGCAGGGACGCTCACCCTCGCTGATCTCCAGCTTTTATCTGTTAATTTAGGCTCCTCGCCTGCACTGATATTTATTAACCGAGGCTTGATTTTATATGTTTAGTGTTCGTTACAGGGTGCTGTGGAGGGTTATAGTCCCTTTGCGTTTGTTTTTCTGATTGTGTCATGTTATTTGGCCGATGAATGGTTTGGTGTCCATTTTTAGCACAAGAGCTATTCGTTCTAGCTTTGTTGTGTGGAAATGAGTATGGAAATTTTAGGTCCTGTATGGGTACAGTAACGAAAAAAATGACTGCAAGGTCAGTAACAAATAAGATGTTTTTCTTTCTGTGGATTTTGAGATTAAAAGTGCTCCTCCTTGTGAATTTCCCAGACTGGCTTCCAGCCCCTTTACATGGAGCTGCTCTTCTTGTGTCTTAGGGGGCTGTCCTGGGCCATGGGGTCTCTTCTGTCACCCACGGCTGAGGATGAATGGCCTGCCGCTAGCTCATTCCTCTGTCCTGTGTTGTTGTGTTTCCGTGGAACCCAAGGCTGCTTTGAACAACAGGCACAGATTCCAAATGCTGTCAGTTTGGTCAGTTAGGTCATTTTATGCCAATGAACGAGCAGGTTCATTTTATATATATATATATATATATATATAATATAAAATCTACTGCTGTGCACGTGCAGATAGAACAGTGTTGACCTGCAACCGAACAGGCAGAAATATGACTAGCGTCTCTGCGAGTATCCAGCTCATACATCGTTCACCTATCAGACAAATGGCTTTCAGGTGTAATGTTCTAGTTCAGAGTTGTTTGATTTTGACTCTGTAATACATTGTATAGTGGACTTCCCGCAGTTCGGTGACATCTGTGCACCCGAAGTCATCTCTTTAAACTCCATCTCTCTCAAAGCCCTGTGGGCTTGCTTTTATTTCTAGCTGTGGTGTAAGATTTGATGCTCTGTTTTTTTATTTTCCCCGTCTCCCTGGTCCGCTGCCCCAGATGCCACAGCTGTTACTTTTACTGGATTAAATCGCTGCGTCCTTTGGCCTTTAGCTCCTTCCCCCCCCAGCATGAAAATGTCTGTTCCCCAGTCAGAGCAGGATTGTGTATGTGGCTCCCTAAGCAGGCAAACAGCAGTTGATTGACAAGGTGCCCGTTAGCCCGTGTGCACACGGCTTCTGCAAATGAATGCGGTGTTGAAAGTTTATATAGATGTTGGCTTCCTGTGACATCACCTCAAAGGACAGCTCTCTCAGTCTCTCTCTCTCTCTCGCTCTCTCACCCAGGAGGGGCAGATAAGGGGCAGGCACCAGCGGGAAGCAGTCAGCTCTTCGCACACCCCCAGTCTTCCTGTACTTACACAACGCAGCACACGGCTGGCTACCGTTGTCTCTTTGCCTCTGAGGGTCAGCGGTGAGGATGATGTGTGGGCCTGCCCTGGAGCTGATGGCCTAGCCAGTGGCTACACAGAGCCAGTGTAGCAGGGGGGAGGGAGGGGGTGAGGGTTGTGGAATGCTGCGGTGGACAGTGCACCTGGAGGGTGGGCCGCGGCGGGTCAACCACGCGGCGGTGGCTGTGGGCCACAGAGTCTACTCCTTTGGGGGTTACTGCTCTGGTGAGGACTATGAGACGCTGCGACAGATCGACGTCCACGTCTTCAATGCAGGTGAGCCAGCTCGACTTTATAAGTTGCTTCTTGCTCTAACCAGCCCTGGGCCTCCGTGTCTCCAGGCCTCACTACAGGTGTCAACCCTGTGCAGGTGCTGCTTTTCTGTCCGTGGCCCTGGTTTGACTCGCCTTCATATCATGACTGTGTCTTTGCCCTGCCCCCCCACCTCTGCTCAGCACAGAAACCCCACCTTAAAACCTCAATGCCGCAGCAGATGTGTCAAGCACTGTGGCTTGTCGATTTGCAACTGTAGCTACCTGTGACCCAGTTTGTCCTCGAATGCATGTCAAATTGTGTCCTTTTCTGAAAGTACAAGAATTTGATGTTCGTTTCAGGGCGCAATCAGCATTCCTGTTAGTTAGAATCCTCATTAGAGACATATTTGGAATGTGATTGGTATGTCAGGTGAATATGGGTGTAGCTGTGCCCATGACCCCGCACCCAGCTCATCCTCTGTTTTTTCCTTTTTCAGTGTCACTGCGTTGGATGAAGTTGCCACCCGTTCGCACTGGTGGGAGGGAGCATGCACGGGAGGTTCCCTACATGCGTTATGGCCACACGGCCGTGCTGGTGGACGACACTATCTACCTGTGGGGGGGGCGCAACGACACGGAGGGGGCTTGCAACGTGCTCTACGCCTTCAACGTCAGTGAGTTTCCGCCAGTACCCACAATGCAATCTATTCAAGATTCTGTTTGCCTACGAGGCATGGTAGAATAGACTGGCAGACAGCAGTGCTCCAGGGAAGAAGCCACTGGACCTACAGATTCTTTTACACCATGCAAGGCCAATTCCCCCTCACTTCCCTCTCCTTGGTGCCACAGACAATCACAGGTGGTCCACGCCCAAGGTTTCCGGGACGATCCCAGGAGCAAGAGATGGGCACTCGGCCTGTGTCCTGGGGAAGACCATGTACATCTTTGGTGGATATGAGCAGCTTGTAGGTAGATTCTGGGCATAACTTGCGCCCACAGATGATGTTTGACAGCGCAGAATATCCTGAGAGGGAATAAGACACGTCAATTTATTTCCGTGCCTCTCTCTCCCCTACAGGCTGACTGTTTCTCTAATGACATCCACAAGCTAGACACAGTGACCATGACCTGGTCTTTGGTCAATGCCAAGGTGAGTGTCACCAGTGTTCATGTGAAAGCGGTCATCCGGCAGGGGATGGTCATCGTATTTCTAGGCCCTCTTCGGTTTGTTCCTGTCAAGGGCAAGGGCAGATTTATTTAAATGACCTGTTTAAAATCAACCGAAGTTGGAATAAAGTGCTGTACAGAGTAAGAAAGAAAATAAATAAATGAATAAGTAAAATTTAAAAAGAAAACAAATAAAATGAAAATAAGCACAAATTAAGCAGAACATTAAAGGGGCAACAAGCCAAAGAATAAAATGTTTTTCAATGAAACTTAAATATCGCAACGGAGGAGATGAGCTAACATGAGTAGACAGGTTATTACGCAGCCTATGAGCAGCAGAGGACCAAGCTTCTTCGGTCTTTAACTTGGACAATAGTACCAGCAAATTCAGCTGGTTACTTGACATCAGAAAGTGGGCACTAGAATTGAAGTGTTTCTCCAGAACCTAGAGCAGGAAAGTGGGAATTTTGAAGTATCTTTTTGTGGAAGAAACTTAACAGCTTTGTTTGACAGTGGTAGTGTGTGTGGAGGGTTCCCAATAAGTGGTGTCACCATAGAGGTGAGGCCTAGAAGGTTTGGGACCAGATATCATTTCAGATCCCTTGTCTAGGATCCTTTCACTACCCTGGGTCTGGGGCTCCAGCGGGGCTTGGTTGAGGCTTTGAAGTCCGCAGAGCTGTGTGAGTTTGTAGGGCTCTGGCGGTCTGTCAGAACGGATTAACACGTGTCCCTGCCCCGCCTGACGGCCACTCTGCGGCTCGTTACTGTAGGTCTAGCTGCTCCCGTCAGCCGGCGGGCTGTTTTGGAGGAGACACGGCATCATGGGAAGGGTCCTTCTGTGACGTGTCTTAAGATGTCTCTGTAGCGGCTGTCACATCATGCTGCTCTTTTTTCTTTTTTTCTTTTTTTAACTGATACTGGTTTCTACATTCCTTCATTCTTTGTTGCATGGTCGCACTCTTCCTTATGCTTTGTTTGTATGTATATTCCATCACTGTCCTTTCTGGAAATGGCTGATCTTTTTAACAATATGGGTCTATTTAAGTTGTAAACAAAGGCGTGGACCGTTTGCTTTGTAGCTGGTAATTTCGTTGACAGGTTATTCAGCCAGGCCTGGTCTCCTGCCAAGTTGTTACATAAGCAGGCCACCAGATGGCACTGTTTGCCCAAGTTATTGTCGGTCATGTTATTTCAAGGGAGAGAATAAACGTGTATGATAATTTTTCTTCTTCTGGAAAATAAGTATAATGTACAATGAATTCTTTTAAAGTATAAATGTTTTTTTAAGAATGATTTGTGAAGTTTAGGGTAATATAAATGGCTCTGCCTTTATCAGCCTCTAACAGCTGGAGGTGGTTAGCAGTGAGGTGAAAATGCTCCCTGTCTCCTATTCCTCTCACCCAGGGCACACCGGCTCGCTGGAGGGACTTCCATTCTGCCACTGTCATCGGCAGCAAGATGTTTGTGTTCGGAGGCCGGGCCGACCGTTTCGGGCCTTTCCACTCCAACAACG
This sequence comes from Mormyrops attenuatus, assembly GCA_026777985.1. Classification (NCBI taxonomy): domain Eukaryota; kingdom Metazoa; phylum Chordata; class Actinopteri; order Osteoglossiformes; family Mormyridae; genus Mormyrops; species Mormyrops attenuatus. The sequence goes on along the minus strand of JAODKC010000064.1, from coordinate 5,138,899 downwards.
AGATCTACTGCAACAAGATCAAGGTGTTTGACACGGACACCAACTGCTGGCTGGACTCCCCCTCCACGCAGCTGCTACCTGAGGGACGCCGGAGCCACTCAGCCTGTGGGTGGCGCAATGCATACATAGAAATATGCTGTCGTTCATGAATAGCACACGTGCACTCAAACATGTACAAATTCACATGCACACAGTTATGTATATTTATCATGCTATGCCTGGATCATGTTTGAAATGTATGTTCATTCGCGACAGTTGCCAGCATTTTCTAATTACAGATGCTTTCTTCAAAGCCACTTAGATTGATATGTTAATACAAAACAGTCTCACCACTAGGGGGCACCACAGTGGCACAGATGAATACTTTGTCCAAAAAAGTCATTACCAGTAATAGTCAATGTAGCACTTTTATTGTTAGAAATAATTCTGAGAAATACGGCTGCTGTAGAAAGGTCAAATTGTGCACATACAAATTTAAAACTCTTGGTTACTGTGTAACCTTGGGTAACTTGTGCAGTTGGCCTAAGAAAATACAGTGAAATTCCAGGACAGGGCTTGCTGCTTGTGCTGGGTCAGACTGCGTCTTAGCCTCGTTCTCATAACTGAAGCTGGTCTGTCGTCCTTGTCTTATCTGAAACCCTTGTGATCAGCGAGGTCCATCACTGGGCTTGGTGAGGCAGCTCCTTGAGACTTACCACTGCCCACCCTGAACTGTGGGGCGAACGAGGTCATCTAAAGGGTCACCTCGCTGAGCACTCGGCGCATGTGATTGTGTCAGATAGCTGTTGTCGATGTCTCTTTGACGAAGGGCACAGGCTTTACTCAGGTCTCTTTTAATTTGTTTTGGCATTCCTTACTCACATTCACTGTTGCCTCACATCTCCATGGTTAGGGGTTCGAATCTCACCTCTGGTTTGTGTGTTTTGACTTGGGATGACTCTCTCCATGTGATGTGGGACGACTTGGGATACTGCAGCTTCTCCCTGCAGTTTAGAGAGATGCAGCTCGGGTAATTGTAGGGGTGGTGTGCCTGTGATCAGATGATCACCGGTTCAAATCCCAGAGTTGGCAGAGTTTTCACTGTTAGGCCCTTGAGCAAAGTCCTTAGCCCCCAATTGCCATAGGGACTGTCTGATCCTGCTTGCATTTTTAGATAAAAATGTTGGCTAAATAAATGTAAATGTGATTGGCATGACTAATTTGCCCCTAGCATATGATTGTTTGTCTGTATGCATGTGCATTGTGATATGGCAGGAAAATGGTTGAATGGATAGTTGTGCACCAAATCAGATGTGTTGGTGATCAGAGGGATAACCTGGGGCTGTTTGCTCATTCACAGACATTAGGTCACCCAGTGCCATACAGTCAGGTTCCACCCAAGGCCTCTTTATCCTGTTGCTTGGTTACTCATTCTGAGAATGAGTTGGTAATTCTTGTCTCTGTTTCCTCTCCTCCCTGACTGCAGTCGCTTATAACGGGGAGCTCTTCATCTTTGGAGGCTACAACGCCCGCCTGGACCGCCACTTCAATGACCTATGGAAGTTTAATCCAGGTCAGTGAGGCTCCCATTAAAATCCTGCCCCCTAGTCGTCACGGCGCCTTCCACTTTCAGCCGCGAGAACTTCAATTTGTGACTGTCTACGTTAGCGGAGCTGGCGCCATGAGGTCCTTGTGCCAGTCTAGCTGCCGCGTTATTCTCTAGTGCTCCAAGAGTTTTACAGCGGGTTAAAAGCACACAATATGTGTTAAGCACTGGGTTAAACATTCTGGATTTCAGATGAAGTTTAGTTGGACCCTGCCGTCTCTCGCAGCGAAGCGCCGCCGGACTCTGGGCCTCGTTCTGCTGACTTAGACTCCCGCCCACGCGTTATTAAAAAGATGGAGTCCCTCCAATCTCTGTCACCCTTTGCTCTTGAACATGGTGCGGAATTAAAAGCACAGGTGTCCCATTTGTTCTGATACATGCTGCGGACCTGTAGGTAGAACCTACTTTTGTTCCTGTCTTGTTTTAAATCGGTTTAATTTAAAAGGTTTGCTGGTATATATAGTACACTTCCAAGTGTCCTTTGCCAGTGTTTTTATTAATTTATGGGTGTTTTTGTATCCTTCGGCAAACGCCTGTGCCCATGACCCATTTTCAAGTAAAGTAAATCATCCTGTAGCTTTGCAGCTCCCGTGGCAGCCCAGGGCTCATTCGGTGACGTGCTCTTGGATTAGATTATCTGTTACCATAGTGATGGCTTGATGCTGCCGAATTGCTGGTTTGGCTAAGCACATTGGAGCCTTTCCTTATTTGGCATTGCTGGATGAGTGGCAGCCCAGTCATTTTGCATCATTTCAGCAAAAGGGCAGCCGTCTGTGAAGCGTGACGTCGATGCGGGGGGGTGCAGAGGTGGCAGGCAGAGTGTGCAGTAGCTGTGCCATGTGACTAGGGCTGTGGTGTCTGACTCCTTCACACACTCGGCACCCGTCGCTGTCAGAGATCCCCCAGGCTCCAAGCTAAACGTTTGTGCGTACATTTCTGTCTGCAGAAAGCTTCTCTTGGAAGAAGGTGGATCCCAAGGGGAAAGGTCCATGCCCTCGCAGGCGTCAGTGCTGCTGCATGGTGGGAGACAAGATCATCCTGTTCGGTGGAACCAGGTAAAGGGCTCAGAGGTGCATTATACCATACTTGAAGACGACACCCCCTGCTGGCCAGTCTTTGATTTGCAGACTGCACATCATTCCTTTTTTATAACAATGTACAGAATATATTATTATTATTTTAGCACAGTTGTATTCACTCTTAAACCTTTGTCGTAACCTTACCCTGAGCATTGAAGCTTGTTGAGTTGTGATAGAGGTGGGGGGGCTGAGGCTGAGAGGACTTCCTGCAGCTGCAGCCTCCAGAATGGCTAGGAAAGGTGTCTTCGGTAAGGCTGGGTGGGATGAGGGTGTGCTTAATTAAGTGGCGGCCGGGGGGGGGGGGGGGGGGGCGGGGGGGGGGGGGGGGGGGGGGGGGGGGGGGGG
>JAODKC010000064.1:5103047-5118542 GCA_026777985.1 Mormyrops attenuatus | reverse complement strand
CCCCCCCCCCCCCCCCCCCCCCCCCCGCCCCCCCCCCCCCCCCCCCCCCCCCCCCCCCCCCCCCCCCCCCCATGCAGCACTGTTCCCACTGGGGCGGCGCTCATGAGCACACACCACAGTGGCTGGGGCCAGACCATGGAAGTTAAAGGTTAAGTGGACGCCTGGGGTGCATCTTGACAGACCCCGTCTGTGAGGGGTCTCGTGTTACCCTCCCAAGTTGGCCAGGGGTCCAGCCTCTGTCAGCTTAATGGCTGGGTGTTGAATTGACACTAGCGGGTGGGGGGAAATTAGCGACAGGGTGGCTGGCCCTGAACGTGGCACCCTCAGGGGAAGCCATTTAGCGGATTGGATAAAATCACTGCTATATGGGTGAGTTATGGATTGTTGTGACCTGGAATTCCCACGACGGGCGGCCAGAGTCAAAACTGGACTCTGCGAGTGAGCAAGATGGAAGTCCAATAGATTGTGATCGGCCTGCAGGATTCGACAGGCGGGATTCATCAAATGGAAGGCAGGCAATGGTCACGTCTCCGGCAGCTTTTGGCGAGGAGCACGGGGTGCGTCATGCTGGGGGGGCGGGGGTGGTGTGGATGGTCTGAGTGACGTTTCAAGTGTGGTAATAAATCAGGCTGGTTGGATGGCGCAAGTTGCTGTCGTGGGGGGCCCAAGTGCGCAAGCCTGCTCTGTCCCCTTCATTAATGCCCCTTCATTAACTCTCACACCCTATGGGGGGGCAGAATCTGGGCTGGTGCTAAGCAAAATCTATATGTTAATGGGGAGGTATTCTCTGATAATTTAATTTAGCATGCAAATAGACTGCAGATAAACAGAAAAGTCAGTTACGTTGTAAGTCAACTTGACATTTTTATTAATTTTTTTTAAAAAAAGCATTTCGTCCCACCTCACATGACCCTTTTTTCTGTTTTTTGGCTTGATGCCGCTGTACTGCTTGTAAAGATAAACCTGGCCCTCTCCCCAGGCTGATGGAGTACATCACTCCGCTTGCGCAACCTCTGTGCTGCCTCTCGCCAGAACCCCAGGTGTCTATGCAGGTTGTAGGGGGCTGCATTATCTGACCCCGGGGCCCGAGGCAGCCACGCTGTCTGGCCATGCAGATTGGCACGGGCCCTTGCCTGCCCCTGGCGGACCCAGCACCCCCTGGACGGACCCCAGCCCCCAATCCCAGCGAGCCTAGAGCCCTGTCCCTCTCCGGCCCGGCAGTTTGCTCGTGTCTGTCACCAGACTCCCGCTATAAAGGTCCCGTTATCTGTGGCGTTAAGTGCAGGCTGCAGACGATGGGTCACCCAGGGACCGGCCGCAGAGACGTGCGGCCTGGCGCACAGGAAGTGGGTCCACTGCTGCCCCGTCTGGTCCCGGAGCAAAGGGGTCGGCTCAAGTGTTAATGCCAGGAGACGGCCCGCAAAACTGCCTGACGATTTCCCTTTTGGTTTAAATAACCATTAGAACTCTTGAAAGTCAATTTGCAGTCCTGGCCATTGTAGTAGACACACGCTTCCAGTGTCCACAAAAAGCCATTTATCTTTCACCCCACCCTCACCTTTTTCTCTCTCTTTCTTTTGATGTCTCATCTTTCATTTTTCTGTCTTCGGTCAGGCTTTCTGAAGAACAGATACTTGGGAGTGTGGGCACGTCTTCCCCCATGCTTTTCTGGGAATTGAAATTTTGATTGGTTGTCGAAAAATGATGGCGGTGAGTCAGGAAGGGGCTATGGCGATTCCGAGATGCTTCTGGGTTTTCACTGTGAATCAGTGCTTCAGAATCAGATTTTTAAATGCTGAAACCAACAGACAAACAATAAGACGATGTAGATTTGATAGTACTTCTCTGTATTTTTTGGTGAGCACTACTTTAATCTTCTATATTCTGGTGTAATTTTTACAGATTAATCCTATAAATATTTCTATGAAGAGATGTACATATGCAATAGATGATCTTCCTTGGCAGACTTCATAAGCGAAAAGCTTATTAAATTACCTTTAATATAGCACTGTTCCTTGTAACAAAAGAGCTTGTAACAAAGCTGCTTCCATCCTGTCATAACCTTCCAGTTTCATCAATGGTACCGACAATGAACATGTCTGTTACGTACATCAAATAAGCAACATAACATGAAATTAAACCAATGCTCTAGCCCTATGACCCACACCAGCGTCCACCTGAGCTCCGATCCCAGCCATGATGCCTCAGGCTCCTGTGGAGGCTCCGCTCTCCTACTCGTGAACTCCTCATCCTTGTCCTCACCTCACTCTGATATTTTACAGACCCTACCGTCGGACCTGACTTCACCTGGCGGTGACCAGCCCGTTGACGCCACTGCCTATTGAGGGCACTTGAAACAAACTTGACTGTGAGTGTCCTATAAAGACTCATCCACAACCCCCCTCGGCAGCCAAAACCACTACCTTTCTACAGGCAGACTGACGGGGGTACAGGTCTGATACACGTGTCACCGGTGTCAATCGAAATTCATGTGGGCCCATAAGCGAGTTTAACCGCCAATGCCCCCAACCTGGCATCACAGAGCGATGCGAGAAGCATGTAGACCAGGGGTCACCAACATGGGGATGCCCCCAAGGACCACGAGTCGCTTATTGATCTGTTCTAAAAATAGCACAACTCACCAGTGAGCAGCGTCTAAAATTTAATTTTATCCTGTTGCTATTCTTCATTAATCACATTTGCATTTATATAGATTTGAAAATGACTAAATCTAAAAAAAGCATTTAAAACATGTTTATTATACATGAAATTTAGATAAGTTTAGGAGGGTGTTTCAAACTGGTAGCCCTTCGAATCCGGCTCAGTAACCGTGAAGTAGCTTTCAGTTTCAAAAAAGTTGGTGAACCCTGATGTAGACCATCAGAATATGGTGGCCACCTATACCTCTGAATGGACTTACCAGCCTTGTGCATCACCTCATTTCTGGGGCATGCTGTGAGCCCTGTAAATCACTAATAAATCACATACTGGTATTACATCACCGCACCATTATCAGCTCCAGTGGCTAAGATTGCATGACATGAAAGACTCTTATCACAGATTCAGCAAATGGGACAGTTTCAGTTAGAGTAGATATACACCAGTGATCCGATGACATCACACATAATAAGGCTAGGTATGAAAATAATGACAGCAATTTGCTTAATAATAGCACTCAAATGTGCCAAGTGATGAATGATTCATGATAAACTTGCAAATACGGTTTTGTCGGACCGGAGAAGTCATAATGAGATTTAATAGAGGAATCTCGTGAAGGTGTCTCTATCTCCGTTATTGCCTATATAACGGATCTGCCCCGGGACGATTGGTCAAAATATTATTATTATTCCAGTAAATAAATTACTGCCTGCATTCTAAGAACAGAGTCACAGGTCATTAATTTTGGAGCTGAATAATTTTATTCCATTATACAAACATACTCCGTGTATCAATGACATAAATTAAGTAGTTTAAATACTACTACTACTACTAATAATAATAATAACAATAATAATAATACGAAGAAGAATTGAACCATTTAGTCGTAGCATCCCATTCACTTAGATCCATTTGCAAGATTTTTAACTACATTAACCCATTCATAAAGGTTTTGCCTCCTATCATATTATGCAAGCCTGTTAAGAAGTTAAAACAGCAAACAATAAATGGGCTAAACGATTTCATGAAATTGGACCCCCAGCAACAATATTTTTGTACTCGATACTCACGTCCTTAACTAACTCACCATTTTCACTCGCATGCATCTTGCGTGTCCGCTGTTTGTTTGCCTTAAGCGGACGAGCTAAAGTGACTTGTTGTTTTAACTCCTTATCAGAGTTTACCAGCGAATTACTATGATTGATCATTCTTAATGTGTGTCCCTCTTTCGTACCTACGTGATATGCGGGCACAGCAGCTTCCTGCGGGCAGGTGAGGAGCTTTAAACTTGCGCCTGTTCATTTCTGGGTGTTCATTTTAACTGCATTTTGGATCCGACTGGACCGACTGCACATATGATCAATGGTCATTTTATTACTGGAGCTGCATGCCCACTATGTTTCTGTAAGGGGAGGCGGTGGTTAGCGTCTGAGTGGAGTTATTTTTAGAGTCGGGATAACTAAAAATATCCCACCGTCAGTTGTCGTTACGTCACAAGAAGTAACATTAGGCACTTTTTTTCTTGCGCACCGCCAGATTTTAAAACAAAGGTATCAGGTTAATCCTGAGCCTGCCTATAAAAGGGAGGAGACAACGGAGGCAGGACAGAGAGGCTTTGGGGCAGCCTTCTTGTGAAGGTAAGGGACTCTGCGCTCTGTCTAATTCATGCTGATTCTTATTAACTGATTGTCGGATACAGCTATGTATGCTATTATAATTATATTTTTTGATGCTCAGTACCGGTGTCATTAGTAAGGGGGGGCTAATTCAATGTAATGTGTTTTTTCCTGTGCAAAAAACATTAATAAAATGCAACAGATATTGTAATAGTGATCAGGGAATTGTTTTCTTGTTTGTCCTATTTATTTTTTTTCAATTTGGTGCTTAAAGGAAATCAGAGAGAAGGAGAGAGAGACAGAGTGAAAATGACGGTGTGTTGCGAGTCCTGCCATAGTCCGATCAGCGCGAAGCCCGGACCAGCGGACTGCTCGTCCCGGTGCTACAGCGCGACCCGGAGGGTCTGCTGCAAGCGCTTTCGGTGAGTCCGCGGCGAAACGGCACAGCGGCTCCTTTTCATGATAGAGGCTCCCCCTAGTGGCCGTGCCGGAACCGCCCGTTTAAAACCGCACCGTTCTAACGTAACTCTGACCTCTATTGCTTTTTTTAAAGTGGGTGTTTAGATTTTGTATTAAATCTGGTGTTTAAAGGTCTGTGTACCCCCACCAAGGTGGTACAACGCTATCAGAATCTCGACTTGGATCAAAAACTGAAGATTCTTGTTTTTAGTGATCCATGGACTATTTCTGCTATGACTTTTGACTTTTTCATATCAGCCCTGAGAGCTTAAATAATGGTAATTTGTGCCTGAAAATAAGAGAGCTACAGACTGTGGGGATATGCTGTATTGGACCCCTTAGATGAGTGATTTGAAAATCACTGTGACTCAGTGCTGTTCCTCTCCTGGGCAAAACTGGGAAGCGAGGGTCACTTGGATGAGGGGGACTTGGAGGTGCGTCATTGTATCGTAAATGTGACGTAGGGTCCGGGACGCCTTTTAAGGGCATGCGAGAACGACACCAGTGACGCCCACTCACAGCGTCCATTACATAAAGCCAGTGGCCTCTGACAGTGCTGGCCAAATCAGTGTGAGTCTGTTCTGCACTCTGCCTGGGGGCTTTCTGGCTTGGAAGGTGTCCTAAGGATCCAGAGCCACCCCATTTTTTTCTCACCAACAACAACATTTCAGCCCAGCCTGGGGCTGTGTGTGCAAGTCTGCTTTCCCTGTCCAACTTCCAGGAGGAATAGATGTTTGTGTCAGTCCTGGGGAAACGAGTGGCCTGTCCTGGGCATGGGTGGCACCTTGTCCTCGTCTGACGTGGTAGCATTAGCGGTACCAGTCCCTCGGGCATCACGTGATATGCTGGTCTCTCACAGGTCCACCAAAGGGGCATCAAAGGCCCGTCGCGACCACATCAACAGCGAGATTCGGAGCATGCGGGCCCTCCTGCCCATCCCGCTGGAGGACCAGGAGCGCCTTTCCTATCTGCACTCCATGTCAGCCATCTGTACCTTCATCCGGAAGTCCATCTTCTTTCGAGGTATGCTGAATCGCCTGCAAGCTGGGTCATGTTGCCTGAGCGCCATCCATGGGCTTGGCTAATACCTCAGGTTCTTCTCCTTATCAGAGCTGCAGCCGGATGGATCCAGCTGTTTCCTGCCCTACGAGGACTTCCTGCAAGCCTTGCCTGGCTTCATAGTGGTCACCTCCAGAGAGGGGAAGCTGATTTATGTGTCTGAGAATGTGGCCGATTACCTGGGATACTCAATGGTAGGTGGACCAAATGGCGGTTAAACAATCTCAAATACCTTTATATAGACTTAATTAAATTAACATTTTAGTGTAATGACTCTGAGGCCGAATAATCAATGTAATTCACATGTGGTCTTTGCTTGGGACTTAAATGTTTTCACTTTCCCTTAAGGTGGATGTGCTTCAGGGAGATGCTATCTACGACATGGTGGACAACGCAGATGTGGAGATTGTGAAATCTAATCTGGAGACTGAGGGCTTGCCAGCAAAAGGTAACATAAACCCCCTGGAAAAGCAGGCAACACTTTCGTTTTTGTTTATAATTATCAAGCTAATGTTTTTAAAGCCTAAAGCACATTGCATTGCTAGTACGTTACTGTATATTAAACCAGCAATCAATGGGTTAAACCTCCATGTTCTGAAAGGCAATTTAAGGAGGGTTGAAATCCTATAGGAGCAACAGAGTACAGAATAGTGATATAATAGATAGCAACAATGTAATAGATAGATAGATAGCAACAATGTAACAGATAGTAACAATGTAATAGATAGATAGTAACAATGTAATAGATAGTAACAACCACATTCTGAAGGTGTTTGGGTACGACATGTCTGCCTGCTTGCTATGAATGACGTGATCGCTCCGCTGTATCAACACCCCCTCATCACCATGCTGATGTCTCCTGTCCCCAGCAGAGAGGACCTTTGTGTGCCGCATGCTGATGTCCAAGGCATTCCGGCTCCGGCACGGCAGCAGCTGCTCCATGTTAGTCCGGGGCCACTTCCAGGCTGCTCCCTGCGGTTCCTCATCTGGTCAGGAGCCTGACCTGGCCTTCGTGGCCCTCTGCACCCCCACAGCGGATCGCTGGCGGGATGGTAACCCCCGTTGTTCCGCGGAGCCCTTCCGGACAGTCCACGGGCCGGACATGTCCTTCGCCTACGCGCCTGAGAGGTGAGCATCACGCACAGCATCCCGGAATCCCGGTGCATGACGGAATCAGACACTGCATTTTACACTCTGGATCCTGGTTGCATTATTTCAAACATTCTTCCCACCATTTCTACAGCCTGCTGTTTCACCTGGGCTACTCAGCGGGCGAGGTGATTGGTCGATCCTGGTACGGCCTGCTTCACCCAGAAGATCTTTCCTCATGTGCATCAAAACACAAGAGTCTGTGTAAGTACAATTATCTGACTACTGTACTGCAGATAGAAGCTAAGCAAAAACAACAGTCTAACTAACTACATCATCCGACAGCCATATTGTGGTTAAGACATTTATTTAGTGTGTAGCAATAAGGTAGCATGTGGATGACATGCTGAAATGTTTTCCTGTTCATTTTGCAGTGGAAGGTGATGAAAGCACATTGGTCGAGATGGTCCTCAGACTACAACACAGGAACCTCTCCTGGGTGTGGCTATATGTTCGAGCTACAAAGGATTCTGGGAAACAGGAAGTGAGCTGCATGAACTATATTGTCAGGTAAGAAAGACGTCACTGAATATGAAAAGATAACAGTTGTATCGTATTGCGATGAAGGTGAGTGGAAGATTTATCAGTTATTCGAAAATTTGTTTTCAGTGAAACAGAGGCCTGCTTCCTGAAGCAGAGGATCAACAGCGATGCCTCCAGTGCCTTGACCCCCCTCCTTGTAAAACAGCCTCAGCCATCACACTCCGATGCCCCCCAGTGTCACGGAAATGGCATCACCAAGGTCCTCAAGAGGGAGAGGGAGGCTTGCTGCGTGAGAGAGGAGCCCCAGCCAAAGACAAGCCGGGTCTCTGAAACCAACGCCTGCTACCTGATCTGCACCAATCCAGCAGAAGACGGCAGCCACCAGGGGGTGCTGACGAACAGCACTGTGTTCCCCGCCACCCCTCCCTACAGCCCAGCCTCGTCCCACTCTCCGGCCACGCAGGAGGACTGCCCGTCTGACTTCCTCCTGGACGCCTACAGCTACGCTGAGACCCTGCTCTCCCCTCCGGAGAGCTCTCCTCCCTACCTCTCAGGCCAGGGCACTTTTTCCGGGGTATCATCGGACTCCTTCCCTGCTTTGGATCCTCTCCAGGCTGCAATGGATCCCACATTTGGCCTCCACCATTTTGCTGTGGCTCAGTCGCCTGAGTCCTGCCCATCTCCCTCCTATGAGTTTCCCAGCTGCCCCGTAGGAAGTCACCTGGTCCCAGACTGTCTACAGGGGCTGGATGTGGCTGACGGCTCGTCGGACTGTGCCTTTCACCCTGACGACCTCGGGCTCTCCACCCCACCATCAGGGGGAGACAGCCCTTTCCTAGTCCGTCAGGACGTCTCACACAGCCCTGTGCTGACTCCTGATCCCTCGCCCACGACTGAGTGCCGTTTCCAGTATAGTGAACGGGAGAGGGCCGAAATTAGTATCCTTGCCCGGCAGATCTCCTCGCTGGCTAATAGCTTTGACACGTACCGCAGCATAGGTCTGGCCCCTGGAAACGGTAAGCCCACCCTCCTCAGTGAAGGCCCAGTACCCCCCTGCGACTGGCCAAACGTGGGCTCACACCCGCCCAGACTCGAGCCGATCTTGGACGAAGGTGTCATTGACAGCATCTTACAAGACCTAGACTCCGCAGAGGGGCACGTGGAGGACGGGGGACAGTCCCTGGATGCCTCGATTTCCCAGGCATCTGCAGCCCTGTTTACCGCCCTGGTGGGGGAACCCTCCCTGAACCAATTTCCCAGCATGCACCCTGCACTGGATCCCTGCATGGTGAGGCCCGGATGCCACGAGGATGGAAATGAGTTGCATCAACTCAGCCGCTACCTGCACAGTAGCCTCCAGCAAGGTCCGTAAATACACCTGACCTGAACATTCTCATATTTCTTCATATTGTAGTCATGGTGACAGTAGCTCCTGTGTTTCAAGGTTCTCATGGTCTTGTTTTCCTACTTCTCCTTGCAGATGAGCTTGCTGAAGAATCCATGTACTGAAATAAGTCCATGACTTACCCTACGACTGTGTATGGCATATTGTCATAGCAACCGCCGGCATCTTTTCCGGACCCAGAGGGGGACTTTGCCGAGAACTCACTATGTCTGACTGGATCTCCAGCAGAACTGGCTTTCAGCACGCAACTCCAACAATCACAGAAAAGGCAAGAAAATAAGCCATAATTGATTAAACATGAAGAAAATAGGTTTTTGTTTAGCTTCATATTTCATGGACCAAACCTGTAGTGATAGTGTAATTTGTAGAAGCATTTTGTATGATATTATTTTTATATGATTAGGGTTGCTGTTCTTTATGCTGTATTTCCTGTACTGAAATCACGTGCTACTCATGAACTGATGTGTTTTATATCACTGGGCGGACAGCGAAGGGAATTTTATGAGCACTTAGTCTGTTTTCATTTCAAGTTGGAGAAAGACACGTTTACTTCATGTTTGTGAAAGAAAAAATAAAACTCGACTGGTACAAAATGGACACTGATCATCCAAATCTGGTTCTGATAATTCCAAGAATAAAAAATAAGGACAGAAATAAATGTAATGAAATGCATCAATCTTAAACCTACTACCTCTTCGCCGTGTTCAAAATGAAAGAAGAATGATTTCATTTTGCTTTAAGTGCGACTGCTGTATATTTATTGCCGCGTTTTAACGTTAGGTGTAGACGCTGGACCTCACGTGCCTTTTGGACAGCATGTCTTAGTCTTTTTATTCTGGTGTCGGTCTGGAACTGCGTTACTGTGTGTGACTAAGTCTCTCTGCGACTGACAGCAATAAATGTGGGACATTGAAGCCAGGACACATGTATTCTACACCAGCCTCACAGTTTGTTTTGACAGTTTGTCATATTTGATAGCATATGTTGGTTTTGACATTTGTAGATGAGTTCATTTTGTCCATTTCATCTTATTCTCTTTTTTTTCTCATTTTCTGTTTTATATTTTTGTACTTAAAACATGGTTAATAAAAGTAATCAATATTAAAATGGCCGGGTTGAGTACTTTATTAAATTTATATGTATTCATTTGTCAACCTTCTTTTCTTCTAAGCATCTTACATGCCAGTGCTTGTAATATCTGTATCGAGACTTGTGTATTATCCAATTGTAAGATGCAACAATTAACTTCGGGTCATAAGGCTAGATACAGATACATTTATACTAAAGCCAAAACAGAAAGCTGAAGACACCCATACAGATGAAGCGTCATGAAAAATAATATAATCACCTTAGATCTACCAGGAGGGAGAATCCCATAATTAGGCAGTCTAGTCAGCCGGTTTCAGCACCGGACAGCTCCCCAGGATAGCATCTCGCACATCAGCGCCACCTATTGTGCTGTAGCAGTAATATTTTAGTGTCCTTCCTGAATTCTCAGCCACATACTTAACCAAACTTCTCTGTGATTTCATGTCAATCATCGCAATTACCGAAATCATTGATTTTTATGTTACGTTTTTATTAAAATGGCACCAAATTAATAAGTCCAGTTATTAATTGTTGTACCTTAAAAATGAACATTTTATTTAACAGTGCAGTGTATTGCCTTCGGTGGACAGAGACAAAACAAATGCGACAACTTTCATGTAACAGCCTCAATTAAATAGTCAGTGAATCCTTCTCCCAACAAGTTTATCCCTATTTTTTCATTCCGCTCAAAAATAGAAGCTCATTTGATTCGGTGTCAATCTGTTTTATACAGCATGAAATCTACATGACCACGCGGGACAGCTCCGCCTGCTGTAATAAAGAGCCTGCTACCCCCCACCACCACCCCGCGACCCCCTAAAATGCTACGCTCTTTCTATGAGCTTCACTCCCCAAAAGAATAATTGCCGGAAATGCGTTTTTTCCCCTTGTAAATGCTATATGTGGAAACCGAGATAAAACAGCATTTTTCTGGGATGTATTATCTCCAGTTATGGGTTACTGAAATCCTGTTATTTGACGTTGGTGAACTATACTGTATGAAAAAGCCTTATTGTATTTGGGAATTTAAAGCCTTCTTACTGCAAAACTGGATTATTTCAGTTTGATTCAAATAGTACAAAAACAGTTTTACATTTTGCAATAAACTAAATTTTCTTAGAGTCTGAAGAGCCCGAATAAAAAAACCATCCAATTTTCACTAATTTTTACCTTCCCCGCTGTAAATTTGATTATTTACTTGAGGATCGTAATACGTACTGCTCGGCACTGCCCCATTGCATGCCTGTTTATTTTCTGTTTTTTTTAACAACTGCTTCGTCGCTGTTAATTTTGTCTGATTTCTTTAGCAGCTTCTTTTCATATTATCATGGCGACGGACGACTTTGATGAACTTTACCACTTTAGGAACCATTTAAAGAAGACTGATAAGTTCCTCCTCAAGGATGTGTTAGTAATCCCACCAGCTGAGATCATTTAGAGTCTAATGCTCATTAACGGCAATTTCCTTAGGGCATCTGTGCACTTTTACGTACCTAAAAAAGAGAGCGGATGCAATTTAGATTCAGATTTAAGACCCAGAAAGAGTGTCTTTACTGACTCTGCCTGTCCACCAGATGTTTTACCTACTTCTCTTCGCTTGAGAACTGTACTAATCATATCTAATTCTAGGCCTGTACAAATTCTATTTATGCGTGTACGCGTGATTCTGTCTGGTGAGTGTGTAAAAAAATGGCGGGGTATGGGGCTCAGTGTGTGGGAGATTATGGTGATTTTCAGCACATCAAGAATTCCATCGCCTTGTCGGGTAGCAGTTTTGGTAGCAGTTTTATAATGGATTTAAAGAGCACTAGCCTACTAACGCTGACTAGCCTGTCTCGTTACATTGGTGCTGTACCTGTCCTTTCCAGCAGGGGGACCAGCACTCAATTTCTATACATAATATGAAATTTATATTATTTTTACATTTATCTGAGTTCTCCGAATAGTAGTATATTTCCGGCATTGTTTTGCAGGAAATGAGAGAGTTTTCCCGTGGGAAAATAAAACGACAATAAAACTGGCCATTGCAGGGAAATAACCTTATGACTTCGTTTAATAAATAAAGTCTGTCTTTTTCAATGTCCTCTGAAATAGATTCCACCAGCCATAACCGCAATACTAGCAGTTCCTTATCAGCTGACTGTCTGAAATAACGTAATAAGATAAGGCGCCCCCCGTTCAGTAGAGATTTGATAATCAGCACAATGCATTTGTAAGTCCCTGAGGAGCATCTGCGCCGCAGTCGACAACAGCACCGGCGCCACACGCGTGCACTTGGTGCGACCCAGAAGGTTATCAGCGGTGAATTGCCTAATTCGGGGGGAGGGGGGTCCCGCTGCGCCGCTGGTTTCCTTACGCCGATCCCTAATGATCTAGGCTACTATAAAGACGCTCGATTTGTATACACACGGGCATGTGGGAATTGGTTAAGTATACAGATAAAAGCAGTGCTTTCTTTAGATAGTTAAGTCACAGCAACAAGTTAATCGGCATCCTCCCTCAGACAATTTTACACTAATGTAGAGTGACCAAATGTGGCCACCAGGTGGTGCTATTGCATAAATCCAAACGAGAAAATTTGTTTTTATCGAAACTTGGGTGCGCACGATCCATTTGTACTAATAATTATATCCTGTCATTCATTTAATATGGGACAAAAACATAGGGCCTATTGTGGAGAATTAGCTGATGATGAGACCACGAAGTGCCGAATGATTTCAATGTAGATAGATCCAACCCCACACTTGATTTTAATCGTAATCGTGAGTCAGATTAAACGTTAATTTTGGTAATCAAGAGGGAACCTGTGGATTCGTCTAGTATGGCGAGCCGATGCATCCTGAGGCATTAGTTCGCTGTACTGTTAAACTTTAATTCATTTAGTAATGTATTCGAAAAGGATGCGTGTGCCGACGCCGCCAATTCTGAGTTCACTTCGCTCTGTGTTGAGACCTGTATCGACTTTATTTTCAGCTTTGAGTTGCTGATGTGACATGCCGCACCACTGATAAGGAGTAGAACTAGTGTTGTTTTTAAAAGTGCTATATTATTGCTGTTGATGATGGTGAGGATGATGATCAATAAAGCGTAAAATACTCTTTACACTCGCATAATCGCTTTTGCCAGATCACGGTCACTTGAAGGACTTCTCCGGCTCAAACCTTTTCCTTAAATGTGCACGGACAGCGACTAAGCATTCCATTTATCGTAGGCCTATGAAAGGGACCCAGATCCAAAGACCGATTTCCTGTTATCAAGGACGCAAGAGCAAATGCTTGTTTCCCGTTACAAGGTTTTAGTTGAGTTTTTTGGAAGGCTGTCTGCTTGAACTAGAATAGTACGAGAGGTAAGTAGGACACACCGTCTAACATCAAACAATGTTCCAATGGAAAGTATTGTACCTTAGAATGGAAACCCAATTCCGAAATGAACTTAAAATTAATGCCGTAATGGGATAGAATTTATGAAATGTCATGATTATAGGCCCTGTTAAATATTATCTCATAATACTAACTTATTGTGCTTACTGACAAACACTATACATTATCAAATGCATTGAAAATAAGATAATTACAAACTACCCTGTTTGTTTTAGTGAATGGATACGGTCAGTGTCGGGATCTGCGTTACTGCACTAAATTAATCATCACACAGTTACGTCTGACCGCCCGTCGTATTTCATTTTTTTCCCCGGTGGATTAAGCACATAGGTAATAATTCCAGCTGCCATGACTTTGGATTAATTATACATCAATCTTCTGAATAATTGAGGATAGATCCCCATGCCACAATCCTGCAAGGCAGAGCACGGATAGCCAGCTCTGATATTTAGGAATGAATACGAATGAATTAGCCACAATTTGGATCGCAGCGTGACATTTACCGTTCAGTAGTGATTAAGGCACCGAGAAAAAAAAGAGACAAAACACAACCGATTTGGGTTGTAATACATTGTCAGCAAATTACAGGCGCGACTTCAGCGCCCAGATGGCGATGACACGTCGGGGGTTTTAATTAGGAGGCACCCTCGCTGAATGCCGCGATCGTAAATAAGGCTGTCTGACACGTCTTCAGCAATATGTCAGCCCGGGCAGCTGTTAGGCTGATATCTGGCGTGCATCGGTGGCTGTCACCTGAAGTAGCGATAATTTCCCCCTGCGCAGTGACAGCCGCGACTCGGGCGGCAGCAAATCCATCAAGCGCTGGAAAAGGATCAGGCTGCTCTAGGCGTTTACATGCCGATGGTATCGAGGCCAGCATAAGCTCTTAGATATAGGACGCCTAGGGAGCCCTTCCCCAAGACGCCGAAAACGTCTGAGAACTTCGTGTGTGTGTGTGTGTGTGTGTGCTTAATTTGACTGAGATTTATGTGTTTTACGGGGGGGGGATGCGGCAACAGGTCGACTCTGTACAACTGTCGATGAGATCTGTGGATGTTATTGTCTGATCTGCAGCAGCTGCGGTTTTTCATCCTAAGAGAAACTTCCTCACGATTATTATCCATCCAAGAAAGGAAAACCGGTTAAAACCTTGTTATGTTTCTCCCCCTGATCGAGAATCAGGATTGTTGTGGCTTTTGTTGCGTTCGCTGTTTCTCAGTGATCATTAAACTGGGGGGATCATAAGGAATGTGACTCATTCTCCTAGAGTTCTTGTTGTGAAAACGGAAAGAGGTGAATCGCAACATCTTTCTCCTTTATGATTCTATATTCCTAGTTAGGGGTGGGGGTGAAGTTGTAGAGTGCTCCCCCCTTAACAAATACAACTGTCACCCTATCTCCAAGTCTTGTGACTTGCCCTTTATAATTGCTGTGGAATAGTCCTGTTGTGTGAGGTCTAGCAGAACTTGTTACCAACATCCAGTCTGGATGAAAATGATCTTGGCTACATTGTGATCAGGGGCTGACATCTGAGCGTGCCCCCAGCGTGCCTGCCCCCGTCCAACACTAGAGAATGCCATGAGTGAAACAACAAAACGAAGTTCTCAGATTTGGCCTGAGAGTGCCCTTAAAATAGGTCCTGAAAGGGAGATGGGCAGGTAGCCTGCACTCCTTTAGTGAAAATGTCATTGGGCATCAACCTTCCAAGACCTTTCTCAGCTATCCAAAGAGACGCAGTGAGTCGTACTGTGCGTGCACACCCCCAGGGTTGGGGGGTTAAATCACACTTCTGAGTCTGGGACTTGTATCATCATACTCGATGGCCGTGTATGTGCTCTACAATGGGCTAGCATTGCATTGGGGGTGCATCGCTCCATCTACAGCTGAGATGGGCTCCAGGCCCCAACTGTGACCCTGCTCGGGATAAGCGGTTAAAAGATGGATAGAATTACTTCATGTCTCTGCTTCCCCCTACCACCCCCCCACCAGAAAATGCTGGAACCCAAATTGAATTTGATATTATTTGCTAGAGTTGACAAGGCCTCAGGTGGAAACTGTTTTCGTTTATTAGCTGGCTGGTTCCACGTGGGTGGGTGGGGGGGGGGGGGTAGTGTGGCTCCAAAGTGAAGGTGGGTTCGGCCCGCGTGATGCAATACATTCACACCACTCCCAGGGGGCTGGAGGGGCGGAATGGTGA
>JAODKC010000064.1:5090637-5101216 GCA_026777985.1 Mormyrops attenuatus | reverse complement strand
AACAGCGTACAGTTTTCCAGTCACACTCTGGAATACCCGGGGAATGGTTGAATGGTCTGTGGTTTTTTGACCCCAATGCCCTAACCCCCCCCCCCCCCCCCCCCACTAAACTGCAGTTAAAGTCCCCTTGGTGCTCTGAGCCTATGTACCCTTTAATAATTTGGATCACCTGGCTCCACCCCCATAAATATGTACAGAACACAACCTCCCACAGGTTCTGTCTTGCTCCATAAACCTCATGCATTCAAGATCTTTAGGGGTTTCATGGGCTGTTTTGCTGTTGTTCGCTGAAGAACGGCATGTGATTGTCTTTATGTTTGCCTTCCATCACTTATTCGTATCCTGGATGTGTTTCTGTCTGTTTGCAGAATCGGACCTGCAGCCATGAGCCCCACTGCCTGCTGTAGGGGCAGCAGGCCTTTGAACAGCTCCTTCTCTGGGGTCTCGTTTGACTGGAGTTCCATGCATCCATGCAGCTTTGCTTTCTGGTCTCCATGGTGATGTGAACGCTGCTTACCTGGGGGTGTTGCAACAGGTATAGCCCCTCTGTGATGTACTGTGATGCTCATTCTGCATAGGCACTGCAACCCTCCCCCATGGAAGAATCCTTGTGATCGCTGCATTCTGACACATAGTATCGCCGTAGCAACTTGGCGATATCCTCCAGTGCTGTTGGTGGGGGGTGTTGCCACGGCGACATGGGTGGAGATGTGCTTGACTCGTGTGCCTGAGGTTTTTATTTTATTTGGAAGTGCAAAGGAGTTAATTTCCCTCCCAACTGTGCTGAATACTTTACAACGCCTCATGTCACGTTTCTCTGTTTGAATGTTGAATGTATTTTCTGAGTGGGATGGTATTTTCACACCGATGTTTTGATAATTTCTGCATCTGGAGCAGAGAAACCTCAACCTACTTCACAAGAGGGTCAGTAGTTTTAATTTTACAGTCATTATATTTATAATCGTTAAAATATTTTAAAATTTACCCCACAACCTTGACCAGGGTAAGCGGTTAGATAGATGTATATTTAGGGTTTGTGTTTATGTACAGTGAAGCGCAAACTGTGACAGACGTTGGTGTTCTAAATGTCAGTTCTGTGGTGAGGTAGGGACCTTTTGATATATTATTTTGGATTCACTTTCACCCACCTCTCACACCGAAGTCAGGCACTGCCTCCATCTCACGGGCCGTGCCGACGCCCACGGCACACCAAACTCCAACAGCTGTCAGCAAGGCGGGGAGAGTTCTTTTTTCCAGTGGGTGGAGCGGACGCCTTCGCTCTCTGCATCGCAGGCCTCGTCTTCCGGCTGTGAGTTGCTTAATAAATAATGCAGACTTGCACGTGTTCCTGTGAGGCCTCCTCCTGCTCTCCTGGTGATGGGGTGGCCTTAGTCACCCAACCTCCCCCCCCCCCCCCCACCAAAGTTCCCACTGCTTCCAACTGTAGCCTCCAAAATTGAACAACCAGTGGGTGTGTCAAGGAGGTTACCCTGGGTGACTCAGTAGCGTGTCCCTACCCAGAAAATGGAGGGAATGGATGGTGGCAGGAATCGATGATTAAGACGCTGTTAGTGGTTCTGACTGGGGAGGAGGGGCAGGCTCCTGGCCAATGGGGTGGACCGAAGAGCCTTGTGCCGCCCACTCCCACCACCGACAGCAGAGGTATTCACCAATACTGCTGTCAATTAAGAGTAGGTCTTTGGGGGGCCTGAATGATTAATAAACCTCTCAGTGCAGCTTGAGGGAATTATCAGTGGGGGTTGAGAATGTGTGGTCAGAGGGCTGATTAGTTCCTCTGCTTGGAGAAGCTCGGAGCTCCAAAGTTGATAACTTCTCGGGTGGAGTAACATCAGGACAAGCAGGTGATGATGGATGGAATTTCACTGTTCAGACTCCCAACAAAACCCTACAGCAAAGTGCATTTTGTTTTTGCCATGATGCTGGTGACTTAAGGCTGGTATTGTCCTTCAGTTGGTAGCACTGTCGCCTCACTCCTCTGGGATAGGACTTCGGATCCAGCATCTGCTCTCTCTGCGTGTGGTGTTTGGATGTGTTCCTTGTCTTATGTTTGGTTTCCTCCAGCGGTCCATGGACATGCTGTGAGGTTATTTAGCCTCTCTAGTGCATGAATGTATATGTGCCCCACAGACGACTGGCACCCCATCCAGGGAGTACGCCTGCCTAGTGCCCTCTGCTGGCTAAGATAGTGGATAACTGCCCATCACTGACCCCAGGCTCACGTTAGGCCTGTTGGCTGCCTTCCAGCTGCCGGTCACTGTTCTTCCCCAGATATGCTGCTGTTTACCTTCAGCCCAAAATGTTTGTGTGCGGTTCTCCCACGTGTCCCATTAGTTCACTGAACTGAATCACCTTCCTGCAGACTGAGGGGCCTGCTTAGTGAGGCTGTGCCATTTCCTCCCGCATCAATTTAAAATCTTTTTCGTTCTGTGGCCCTGTTAAACGCCACGTGCCGCTAGCGTTTCTCAGCAAAAGCTACGCATGCAGGGAAAGCAGAGTAGCGCTATAGGGAAGATCAATTGGAATGTGATTGGTCGACACGTCTTCTAGTTGCGCCAATGAATCAGATGCACCATGTATTTGCATACTGGCAGCCTACTTTTATATCACCCCCTACAGGTCTTGCATGTTTCCTGCTTTATGCCTCCAGTTTTTGGCTAGTTAATGATCATCAATCCTTTCGCTGCATGGGAAGGATGGCATAAAAGGGGCTTTGACCTCTCTTACTGGTTTAATTTAGCATAATCCTGCAATTCCATTCACATGTAAATGTTTGTTTCAAGGGATTAACTGAGTCATGATTTGATGTGCCACAAATCTGGCTTAATAATAACCAGCACCCTGCGCGAGCCGCTTCCTTATCGAATACCCTGTGGTGTGAACTGAACTGACCTCATTCCATATTTGGCATCAGTTAAATGCTATTTAAATGGATAACCTGTAATTTTCTGCTTTCTACCTCTGGGAATTTCCGATACTTAATGCATGTGCAAATTACATTTTACAAGCTTGGTAACAATGCTATTGACATCATTTTGGCCTTGAATAATATTTGCCCAGTCTCCTTTCAGAGAGATGCATGTTATTCTGTCCTATTGCGGTAGCATCATTCTCTGTGCTCGCACTCTCACCCTAGGCTCCCCCTAGTGTCTGGCCCCTGAAAGTCTTCCTCTTTCCCCTACCTTATGGGCAGCCCTACCTGGGACACTGAATCCCTCCTGCAGTCCGAAAACATGCAGTCAGGCTAACTGGCTGTCTCTAAATTGCCCAGAGTGTATAATTATTTGTGTATGTGTCCCTGTGATGGACTAGCACCCCATCCAGGGCGTACCCCAAGGCCAGGACCTTTTGCCTTGTATCGCCTCCTGGGTCCCCAATGAGCTTGACAAGGAAAAATGAGTTAGAAGTTACATATCCCATTAAGAATAGCTTCATCTAAAACCTATTAATATTCATCTCGTTGCCTACTGTTAGTCGCTGATATGGGGGGAATTTTCAGGGGCCGCTAAGTGCAATGCTACATAGTAGTGTCACTTTTGACTAGACCTCCTTGTTGAAGTTCAGATCCCTTGAGGTGTAAATGGCAGGTAATCCTTGTTTAATGTCATGCAGTACAGGATGTCTTGGCTCTTGCTTTGCTCCCCCCCCACCCTGTACTGTACCGTACCGTCTCGGCCCCCTCAGTGTAGGCAGTGACAGCTGGTTTGAAATTCCCAAGGTGTTCCGCTGTAGCCCAAATGTCTAGCCATAATTACTTTGCTAAGCTATATGGGCCATATAAACGGCTAAATGTGTGAGTATTATTCAGTAGAAGTGACAGGTAGACACCGATACGTAGATCCGCTGTGATGTTATTTAGTGTGTCAATAGCCTGGGCCTCCAGAGTTTCCTCCTGGCAGGTTAACAGGAAGCTGGTCATTTTTTTCTGGGTTGTGGCCCTTTAGCAGAACGCCAGGAGTCAGTCGAGATGGCGTCCGGGAATCCTGGTATCTTTTTATTCCGAGAATCTAGGCGGTCCTGCTTCGTCAATAGCATCAAGACCCCCCGAGCATGTGCGTGCTTGTGTGTCCTCCTACCCCCTGCCTGCTTGCCCCTGTGAGGTCGACCCCACGGCTTCCCCGGAGCTCCTGGCGCTTGGTCCCGCCTCCACACTTCATCGCATCCTGTCGGCACGACCTCAGAACAAACCCATTTATCAGCCGGCGGTTCAAGAACATCGTCTGCCAGCCTTCAGGACCTAATAGCTTACTTGGGGGTTTACTGCAGCCCTTCATCACGGCTGTACAGTCGGGGAAGCCGCCAGAACAGAGCAAAGTGGAGGGAGTTGGGGGGGTGGACCATCCCGTCGAGGTGGGGGGGATATGTGATTATTCAGCCAGTTGAAGATTTTTAAGGACAAGCCTGACTGGAGCCGAACCAAAACCAAACTCTACACCTTGATAAATCTGAACACAGAAGGAGAGTTTTTGTGCTCCGCTGGCTGGTTTGAGCTCCAGCCTATCCTGCACTGTTGGGGAATTGAGCTGTTCAGTCATAGTAATCAGGCTAATAACTTAGTTATCTGTTCATGCGGAATGTGCTGATTATAGGAATCCATATAAATGTTACCATTGACAAGAAATCTCCTTTGACACACATCAGACTACCTTCTCCCATGGTCGGGTACGACTTCGCTTAATACAAACGAATGAATTAAAATTCATTATTCATTAACTAGCCTGCAATGAAGGTTCTCCCACCGGAAAATTGGGGAATGGGCTGGCGGTGGGGGGCTGAGCTGGAGATGGCTGACCGTTTTGTTTAACGGGTTTCTGCTCTCGTGTTTGCCCACCTCCTCTGCTTGGGTCCATTTACGGTTTTTATTGGTTTTTCCTTGGGTGCTCACAGAAACGCACCCATCTGTGTAGTTCCATACCCACCATAGTGCTTCTGAGCAGAGTTATAGGAATAAGAAGTACTTTTGCTGTAATGCTTTCTCTGGGGGAATTATGTCACATAGAAATATTCCACATGCTAACTGAATTACTGACCGATGCTGATCTCGTTAACCATATCGCCCTCTAGGGGAACATGAGTGTCAAGCACAATAATTACAGCGGTTGGGTTTCAGAAGGATAATTGCCCATTAATGTGACTGCAGTGGTTTATTTGGGGAAGTTCTGCTGGTTAAAACTGCAGTATGATTTCCCTGCACTTTCCTAACAATTCTTAACCATTTTTTTTTCCTGGTTGGGGTAAGATGGCCGTTTACCTTATCATATTGACCAACAAGGACAAAAAAACCCTCCCTGATCTGCTTTTCAGTAACCAAACTCCATTTTGTTGAAGAAGATCCCTGTCTTAAGGCTGATTTTTACTTCTGTGTATGTCCAGCATTACCGCAGACCCAACGCCACAGCCTGACGCGCACCTCCCCAGAAAAGGGCTTCAAGGGCTTCACAGATCAAACGCGGCGCGCATTGCGCTGCGCTCTGAAACCAATTATTTCCTATGGCTTGCGCGGCGCCGAGCAAAGCGCAAGCACAGCGCAAAAGCGGTACCGCGCGCCGCTCGGGGAGCGTGTGCGAGCACCGCGGTCAAAGTTGAGTTTTGTTGAACTTTGACCACTGCGCGCTGTGACACATTGTCGCGCGATCCATAGAAACAAGGCACCGAACCGGGCACAGATATCGTAATGGGGGGAAAAACTTATATTGTCCGTGTCTGAGTTCCCAGAGCTATATCACACAAGCGTACCATCTTTTTGCATGCGAAATATACGTCGTCGCTACTGACCGCGAGCCGAAATGACAGGAGAGTGTTTTGAAAACCACGCCCCCTTTTCCTGCTGAAGCCCCATAAGAACGGTGATCGGTCCTCTTGGGAGCGTTTATTTTTTATGGTGGTGAAGAAAGCGTATACAGATGTACTGGTGATAGAAATGCTATTTAAATCTGGTATTAACACACCTTATGCATCGTAGCTACATCGTAGCTCGACTTTTTCACAAGTTTGTCTGCGAGAAGTTTGAATCACCACAAATATAACCAGGAGCCGATAAATGAATACTTTGTTACATTTTTTTTTCCTGTTTCATCAACTGAATACATCGCATGGCGAGAAGACCATACATGCAACATCCAGAGCTATGTATCACCTGGTGCTTTGGAGGTGTAATCACTGACGCACTAGCATACAAGTACAGATGCTTCCAACGGCGTGGGTCACGGCGAAGACTTGACACGTGTGTAAATGCTGATCAGTACATGCGCAGCTGAAACGAAAGGCTGCAAGCTGCCGCAAACTGCTGTCAGAATGAGGAGACGTGCCCCACTGGGGAGGGACAAACACTAATTGGGGTGCTTTGCATTATGGGAAAAGAGGCCTGTTTAGCTGGCCCGGTGTTTAGGTGACCTTTGCGGCTGCGTTGAAACATGCGCCGGCACCCATACATCTCATTAAACACGCCCCGCAGGAAGCCTGACCTTTCCAAAACGCGCCTGACTCTCTCGGGGTTCTGTGGTGGAGCCAGACTGGAACTGTGGAGGATCTCATCGCTTCTCTGAAATTACACCTGTGCCTGACTTACAAAGTCTTATGATGACTTGGAATCTGCCTTTGTACCTCTGCTTTGCTCCTGTGGGCCATCATCTTTCTAATCAGCTTAGAAACTCTCTTCTTTCTGTCTTTTTTTAGGGTTTGCAGCTACTGCAGAGATATCTCTGACCTTCTGTTGATTTTAGCTTGTTTTGTAAATCTATGACTTCGCTCCCGTTACGAGTGGTTTCCCTTCCTGTCATTGGCCAATCATGGCGCAAAGGCGGTTTTACAGGCCGGAACAGTGCTTTGACCCGTAACGCCACCCTTGTTTGTTTTATATAATGTAATGGGACCCAAATGGCACAATGCAAATTCTAAGAGGTAACTGGACTTTGGGATGTGAATCTGTGCTTTCCGCAGGTTCCAGCTTTGATGTATGTCAGCCAGGAGCAGGTCCCTACATCCTATCTCGGGGTGGAGAAGGGGGGATCCAGTCGTGCATATTGTCTTGCAGCAAAGTTAATGAGTCTAAAATGAATCGGATGCTTAAGTTATTTCAGTTTCCATCTGCATTGCCCTATTTATTGAATAAAAGATGCATCGCCTTGTGTTAACTATGATGGAACTTGCATAATATGGCTCTGTGTTTCATAAGTCCATCCTCACCGTTATCTCTGCCGCTTTAAGGATGTACAAATGTGCAGCGGTTATTAAACCTTTATGTAATAGATGCAAATCGTGATGCCGGTTATTGAAAATGGACCAGAATAGCGCAACTTTTTTTCCTAATGTTTTGTGTAACCTGAAAAGTTGCTTCCCGACTCATACATCTGACTGCGATATAATGCAGCGAGGGGGCGCCGTACCGCTGGTGCACACCGCGCTGACTTTTGCACAGTGGCCTCCGTTGAACGCCGCCAGTCCAAGTGCGAAAAACACCACGTTGGCGGCATCGCTCGTTTTCACCGCGGAAAGTCGAGCCAACTCCGCTGCTTCCCAGCCACTTCTGCGACTTGTGTTATCTTAAAAATTAAACGCCTGCCCTTGCCGCTATGATGATATGGGGTGTTGGGGGAGGGGGGCAGTCGCATTACCGCAAGCATGTAGCCCATCCAAGCCGCTAAAGTTGGCTCGTGTTGTTTCCTGAAGAAATAGGGATTTTATTTTTGGCGGTGCCGTTCCAGCGTAATGAGAGGCGGGTGGAATTAAATGCCCATTTAAATGAATTAGAATTAATTGGAAGCATGGCGATGCAGTAGGTCCTTCAGACCTTTTTATGTTCTAATTATACATTTACATACGCCTCCAAAAAACGGCAAGTGTTAATCACCGCCGCGTCCTGTTGCGCCCTCTGATTGCTGTGTCATTTTCCTCACAGCGGGGGGCGCTCATTTGTTTGTTTGTTTATTCAATCATTTATTTTTAGCATCATCTCTCTGTCTCTCTGTCTGTCTCTGTCCAATAAGGCTGTCAGATATGTACTAAGGTGGTGCATCACCCTGACCGGGCTGCCAACTTTGGGCAGCTGGCTGGAGTGAGATTTTC
The DNA here is from genome assembly GCA_026777985.1 of Mormyrops attenuatus. NCBI lineage: Eukaryota > Metazoa > Chordata > Actinopteri > Osteoglossiformes > Mormyridae > Mormyrops > Mormyrops attenuatus. Next base: position 5,093,134 of record JAODKC010000064.1, on the reverse strand, counting down.
AATTCGAGACATGTCTGCACACACATGCACATGCATTTACATGTATGCAACAGTTTCATTACCTAGTAAATAGTCTGTAAGGTTTGCAAACTACTCCAACGCTTCTGATGTAGCTAATTTTAGGTTTAAAAGGGAATAATATAGATTTTCTGTAAGATATCTTGCGTGAGCGTGAGAGTCTGAAAGCATGAGTGTCACACCAGATGTGAGAGCTGGCAATCCTGTCCTCAGCCAGGACCCACCGGAAACATGCGGTGGCCCAGTGGGAATTCTGGGCAAACCTCTGATTTGGAGGGTCACCGCTCCCTGTCACTCAGGAGTGCGATTGGTCCGTGCCCTTTGTTATCGAACGCCATATCAGGAAGCCCCACTGTTCACAGCGAATCAGGCGGCTCTGGGAACTGAATTAGTGTTTGGGGACACTGGCGGGTGTTTCTACTGCTTTGAATAAACAAACACATCTCCGAAAGACTCAGTGTGTTATGTGGTGAGAGTTTTTCTCTGCACCCACAAGGTGCTCTTTATCCGTCTCATATTTTGTGTTGTTTCCAGAGGATTCTGTCTGCATATTAAAATGCCCCTCTGATTAAACTGTCCGTCTGGTGTCCTCCAGACTTCACGCGTGAGAGCCTCGGACGATAAAGGAGGCGTGTGACCAGGGTGAAAACGCTTCTCTCTCATGCCTGCATCTCAATCGACGTCTTAGGAAGGGCAGGAGCGCTCAGCCGGTGTGATGTCACCCGGTAGAGCGGTGTCTCAGGTGGGGGTGTCCCCATTCTGTTCACAGCCCCGTTCCAAGAAGCGCATGACCTGCAGGCCATCATCTGAAATGCAGATGTAATCTGCCAAGAATGCTCCTATACCAGAGTTAAGATCACAAGCCTTTCTACACTCAGTGAAGGCGCAGTGTGATGGAAGTCCTGTGTGTTCTGTTGCTTAGGTAATACCTTTACCCAAAGTGCTAATGTATTTTTCTTATCTTTAGATAATTATTTCTGTAGTATTTCAATATTCTGTTTTTCAGGATATTTTATCTGTGTACCATTTAAATCTGTTTGCACTGTATGTATGTATATTTGTGCATTATGAAATTGCTGCTCTATGCAACAGAATTTCCCCCAGGGATCAATATACTCAATCTTAATATTAAAGTCATATTTGTTTGACCTGGGGGCGGCATGGTGGTGGTCAGCAGTGTCGCCTCACACCTCTGGGGTTTGTGTCTCCACCATGGCCCCATGTGTGTGGAGTTTGCATGCTCTCCCCGTGTCTTCGTGGGGTTTCCTCTGGGTACTCCAGTTTCCCCCCCACAGTCTAAAAACATGCTGAGGTTAATCAGAATTACCAAATTGCCCCCCATGACCCTGAATAGGACAAGCGGTTACAGAAGATGGATGGATGTTTGGCCTATAAATACAGTCAGTGTCAGACCCGGCCAGGACATAAACTTGGGGTCCCATAACGCAGAGCCAAAAGATTTTATTACCCAAGTCAGGCAGACGGTATTTGAATCGTTAAGCAAAGTTTGTAGTCATGGTCACAGGTCCAAAAGGGTCAGATGCCAGGAGATCAGTCCTACAGAGGCACAAAGAATGAGGGGTAGGCACACAAGGAAGGACTGAAGGGTTAATTCTGCTCGGTTCTGTCCAGCACTCTTCCAAGGTGCTGTTGCAGGGTGTCAGACCTGAATCTGAACCCAGACCCTTTCTTGGCACCTTAACCGTTAAGTAAACAAACCATCGCCTTGGGTAAAGGGGCAGAATTAGATTTGGGGTTCCTCGCCAAGATGTCACGGGTCTACGGGACTGAACCGAACCGCTAGAGAAGTGCCAAGCCGCTCTGCTGTTAAAAAACATCAACAGCTTAATTAGGAGATAAAATATAAGAACCGTGAAAGTAGAAACAGGAATACTGACTGAAGCTTTTTACTAAATTGTCAGTAAATAGTTACGATTTAGTTAAATTCATTCAAATTGTCATTTATTTTTCAGTGGCTAAACCACGCAGAGCGATTTGAACCCCTGCAGTGCATTAGAAATAGTTCTGGAAGCACAGAGCGGGTACAGAACTCACATCCTTTCCAGAACCACAACTGGAGAATCTACTTGCTAATTAGGTTTATATATTATTAAGGCATATAAGGAGCTTTAGGGTAGACTTCCCTTTTTATTTCGGCACAGAAGCTCATTTTATTTCAAAAGAAGGCCGTAGGCGCCCTTGAAATGGCTCTATTTTTGTATAATACCCACACTGTGGTGGAATAGCACAGCTCGACACACCAGCATAGGATGGAAACAGGGAGCACTTCCTGGGAACGCTGCTTTAACACGAAATGAGCTGCCAAGCGTTTACCCACAAACCTTTGCAGCTACAGATCTCAAGCAGCTAAGATGCTCATGGGGACGGGATATTTATGCCCGTTACGGGGGGGGGGGGGGGGGGGGGGGGGGGGGGGGGGCGCGGGGGGGGGGGGGGGGGGGGGGGGGGGGGGGGGGGG
>JAODKC010000064.1:5071627-5081911 GCA_026777985.1 Mormyrops attenuatus | reverse complement strand
CGCCGCCCCCCCCCCCTCCCCCCCGCCCCCCCCCCCGCGGCCGGCCGCGCGCCCCCCCCCCCCGAGGCGGCCGGGGGGGTGTTGTGTCTGGGTAACAGGTCTGGTGATTACAGCTCACGCTAGCCTCATAAAAACCCTCTCACTGTCGTAAAAGGAAGGAAGGGCGCCTCTCCCAGGCTGCCAGGGACGGAAGTAGACCTTTCCAAGCTGGAATGTCGTCCATGGGAGCTGCATGGTGGAATGTGGCAAATGCGGGCAGAGGGGTGGGTGCGGGGCACAGATGGTGGTGGGTATGCATTTAGGCTGGCGCTGGGCCAAGCAGAAGGCTTTTATTTTGTGGGCCCAGGAATCCTGTGTTCGTTAGCTCCGTCCATTAAGGCTCTCCTTGTGTGTTGAGAGTGCCAGCTGCACCACATGGACCACACATTCTGGTCCGCATGGCAGCAGGCTAAGCTGCGAGGGGGCCTCTCTCTCTGTGCCTGGCAACTTCTGGGGCCACATGGGGACCCAATCCTGGCTCATGGGGACCACCAGCTGTGCTGTTGGTTTTTCAGCTCATTTTACACCACAATCAACATCAAGAACTGAGATAGATGTCAAAACTGATTCGGTTGGGAAATGGATGGTCCACGGCAGTGATTGAAGAACACCTATTGCATGATGTGTGCACCCCCACCCCTCAATATAATGGTACGCTATGCATGGTGTCTTCATCCCCAATTGAGATTATTTAAATCATGTTTTTTTTACTAAAGAGGTAACCTAAATATCACATTTTCTTACACATAGGAACACCTAGAGGGTACATTATTTCATCTGCATTTATTGCATGTACAGGAAACTGCATCTCATAGTGGGCTATCACATGTAATTTCAGGGCACCCATCAGAGATATTTCTCTCTCCCTTACACAGGGACTTCATCACATTTTTATACTTGGAAGGGCACTCCAAAGGGCACTTCATTATGTTTTCTCACATGGGAGGGCACTCCAAAGGGCACTTCATGTGCCCTTCGAAGTGCATTTCAAAGAGGGCGCCAAAGGGTACTCCAAAGGGCACTTCAATGGGCATTTCATCATGTTTTCTCACTTGGAAGGGTACTTCATGGTCAAGCACAAGCAGCCTGCTGTAACTGGCTGACTTAGCTGATGATTAGCATGATTTTTAACAAATCAAGTAAATGCTCAGGTGAAACGTGCAAACTCAACTGAAACTAAAGGACTATTAGAAAATGTACAAGAATTAGAGAATGACATGAGAAAGGAGAAAAAATTAAAGTTCAAATTTGATTAAAGAAGGCTGTCAATAGGTTCAAATTTTACTGCATGGGAGCGAAGTGAACTGTGTGTTCACATGATGCTTTCCTAGTTCAGTGGATGAGGCTGTGACACGCCCCTACTCAAATGGGCTAATTGGAAAGCAGTTTTGACAATCGTTCTGTAACCTGAAGGAGAATATACAGAGCCCCTGAAGACTTAGGTGTGAAAAGAATAAAGACCATGTGTAACCTTTGCAGATAGATGGCTTTTATTATTCCCACATGAGTCTTGAGGGGCTTCGTGAGAATTCAAGACAATACCGGAGTAGTGATGTGTCGGTAGCATCGCAAAAGAACCGGATCTCTGAAGTGAACGATCGGAGCCTGCCTGGGAGCCGGAGCCGCTGGGTTCATTTTCCTCTAATTTTTTTCTATTCAAGCCGCACGTGATTGGTCAACTACATGATGTTTGGTGGCATGTGTGTGTCCACACTGAGCAAGAGGGGGAGAGGCGGGGGGTTATGGACACTGCACACACACTGAGAGAGAGAGAGAGAGAGAGAGAGTGCTCATAAATAGCGGCAAGCTAAATGTATTATTTTTTTCTCCAGTTTTCATTGGACGAACAGAGAATTTCTCAGGGTGGGCAGGGCTTGTCCCTGGGGGGGCACCCCAGCCCCCTCCTAGTCACACCCTTGCTCGTGGGGCACCTTAAGTTACACATACACACACACACAAACTATGTGGACAAAAGTATTGGGCCACCAATAGTAAGTACAGGAAATTGGCCACATAAGTCACACCCATTGCTGACATACAGGTGTATAATTAAGCACACAGCCATGTAATTTCCAGCATCAAACAAGAGCAGCAGAATGGGTGGTCATACAGAAGAGGTTAATCAACCTGGCACTGTTATTGGACACCTGGTGAACCACACACCACCCAGAAATCTCCCCTGACATCTCACACATATGTGATATCTCACCATATACATGAGACATAACCACATATTTGATATCTCACCATATACATGAGACATAACCACATATTTGATATCTCACCACATAAAGCCTCGCTATTTCCCCTATATTAAAGTTTGGAATGATGTGACTACAGGAAAGACCCCAGACCTCATGGATCCGGTGCTCATTTGCCAGGTCACTTATCAGAGCTGAATCACATTTCTTACATGTTTCCCCAGTACCTGGCACATGGCACTTAACCAGTTAGACATATGTGTGGTCCAGAATAACTGCAGCACTACACTCTGTCCAGATCGGAAACACACCACTCTATGGGGACTCCCCAATCCAAAGCAGGGCTAGCGCTCAAAATCTGCTTTACACGTAACATAACATAATGTGAGCAACTTGGAGAGACATGTTGCATGCGTCTCGGCATTCCATGTAGCTGCCACGATGGCGACAGGTGACAAAGTGTATTTACACATCATTTTCCCTCCTAACCAAAGTGCTTTATTAGTTTTTTTTGGGGGGGCGGGGGGATCTTCATAACTGAAGTAAGATATTTTGTCATGAGATAACAGAGGCTAAGGGACCCAATATCGGTCATGACTAAGCTTTGATGAAACATACAAGATGCTGCCTGCCACTCCCTGCCATCCACACGTCCTCCAGAATTGATTCTCAATGACAGCCGGGGCCACAGCATGTGGCTTCTCTGACAGGAGAGCTCACGCACCGATGATAGGCCCCACCTCCCGAGCCTCAGCCACATGAAGTTGGTGTGAAATGTCATGTTACCCAGGAGGAAGTGGGCTGTATGACCTGAGTACCTTTAAGGACGGAGTGTGGCACTCTTCTGGAGCCAGGGGGACTGCTATTTGTAATCTGGGTAATGGGGTGTCCGTGGGCTCGGTCTGTTGGATTTTGCTAAAATTGACCAACTCCGGAGATGATTCTCTAGTGATTAACTTTAATGCATAACAGACAAAACAATACAACTATGAAACAAAAGAGAGTGGAAATATGAGTGCTGTTGGATCTGTGAGAAGTGTATATGTCCATTTTAATGTTTAGTGTTTTAGTGTTTGGAGTCCTCTACAAAAATAAGGGGTCCCTAGCTTGTACAACTACAGAGACACTTCCGAGACTCTGCCTCTGCTTAGACTTAATAAACCTGATGGCACCATGTGAACGCAAAAACAGTCCCTGTAGAAGGTCACAAAGTGTGGAGAACACTGAACACAAGTAAAGAAGAAAGGCAAGGTGTGAAACATGTAAAAGGATCCTAACAAAATAATACATGATTAAGATTACATCATTTCCCACAATCTCCCCTTTGATCCCTGGGAGGCTAGACTGCACAGAGTATGAATGGTGGTTGGTGTGCAGCCCTTTCCTGGAAGCTGGCCTCACTGGCTCCATCCTGCTGTAACCTTCAGGATTTGATGGCTGAGTTGAAGTAATTGTGTGGATCGGAAATAGACGAGGGGGGCCCGCCCCGGGGCGCCCCCGCCCCCCCCCCCCCCCCACAGCGCTTACTGGGGACTTCTTGAATTCCGTGTTGACTCCACCCCCTTCCCCCCCAGCCTATGCTAAACTATCATACTCCAAACTGGTACCGTGGTAGGCACCCATTCTTCAAATTGATGAGAAGGGCCCAAGAAAAACTCACGGGGACGTCATAAATACAGCAAGGGCGGCGCCGCTGCGCACCTCGGCGATGGAGGAAGCGGGTGGCAACTGATGTGGAAAATTACCTCGGAGGGAAATCTAAATACTAATCCCCACCACTGCCCCCCCTGCCCGCGGACGTGAGGGGGAAAGGAGCGCCGACACGCAGTGGGGATGGGGTGCTCTTTATCCTCGAGGAGTCTCTAGGAAGCAGGAGAGCCGGATGAGGACTTGGGTTGGGAGACGAAGGTGGCAGTGAGCGCCGGTTTGATTTAGATGAGCCGCTTTGGTTCAAAGCCCTCATCAGCCTGTGATGGCGGGGCCCAGCATGCTGGAGCTGAGGCTCCCGATTGCCCAATCTGAGAATGACGCATAAAACTTGGAATTAGGCATTTTCATGACCCCCAAAGAAGAGCTGAGCTCCAGAGGCCCCGTCCTTTAAGGCGAAAATAATTGTGAAACATGAACTTCTAAGGTTTCAGGCTCACTCACAGAGCCATTTGTCCCCGTCGATTCAGCCGGGACCTGGTTGGTGCCAGGCAAACAGATGCATCCATTCCCACATAAAGAACTTGCAGTACAGGAGAGGGGATTTCAATGTGCACTTGCTCCACCACAGATTTTGACATTACGAAGCAGCCGCATCTTTAGGAGGAAGAGGAGGCTTGTTAAGTGGGAGGAAGCAGCAGTGTTTTCTGGCAAACTCTGTATTCCGTGAAGGAATGGGGTATATAGAGGTGTGCATTACGCACGGCAGAACCCCGAAATGTGTGGCTGACACCCAGTTAATAATCGGTAAAGTCAATGGGAGATCAAAGCAGGGCTTATATGGCGGGGCTTTTACATCAACAGCGGTTGACTGAATGATGCAGGTTTGCTATGGCAACTGCAGAAGGAAAAAACATCCCATAATGTTCAATACCTTTATAGGAGCATATATTCCCAGGGGAAAAAAAACAGCTACAGGGATTTGTTTTGGGTAGAAGTTTTCTCACCATGCTTATAAAACCATCAGGGTGCTTAATAAGCCACCCTGAGGAGTGACCCCTGCAGTCTGGCTTTGGTTACTACACCTCCAAGGGCCACATTTAAACTGTCGCACTCTTCTTAGTTTATTATACAACCCGGGTGCCTGCAATGCATATCAGAGGCTAATAATAAATATTAAATTATTAAATTAAAAACAATCATTTTCAGAAACTCATTACGGAGGCTGGAACGGCTCCAGCATCGCTTCGGCTCTTAAATGAACCATAAAATTTAGCAAATGCGCAAAGTTTGGGGGATAAAATGATCACTTCCCAGCGGAAAGCGCAGAAAAACGGAGGTGCTCAGGGAAGCGTGGCCATGGAAAGCTGAGGTTGAGGCTGTAAATTTTACTGCCATGCCGTTCCTCGTTACCCCTGGGTAATTAAGAAGAACGATCCTTTTTTTGTTTGTTTTCTAATAAACAGCTGATGGTGATGGCTGCATATCCATCTCCCGACACATCTGAACACTCCACCTCCCACCCATTTAATGACCGTGCTGACTAACGAAGGTCCCCCTGAATAGTTACGCATTTAATGTGAATCCTGATTGGAGGATGAGGCTGCAATTATATTCTCAACAGAGGCGGGATAATTCAGGCTGCATGTGGCCAATCCGGGAGCAGCAAGCCACTGGATTTCCTTGGCTTTTAGTTACCTAGGTGTTCATCGTACTCGCTCCTGGTACCCTAACTGCATTATATCCAATTCAGCAAGAAGGAATTGGTAGATGTGTGAGTTGAGTCCTGCTGATACAAACGACGGGGTTGATTGACTAAATTGGAGAAAACGACCAGCAGGAACTGTGGCTTGTCTCAGGCAGCAGTGCCAAGTTAGTGGGTGATTTACTAAAGGCTATTATATGGACGCTGCCTGCCGTGGGTGACTTAATTAACACGCGGGTTGCCCTGTTGGACGGCGCTCTTGCCATACGTTGGGGTTGCCAGGTGTGGGCACCACCTGGTGCAAGGCCGCGGCGGCTCCCGATGGTCTTCCCTAACAACGAGCTTAATTGTGCACTGAGCTCTGCAATCCACTAGGAGTTCATTTTAAGAATGAAAGTCAAAGCGTATCTGTGCATTGCTCTTCATGTCAAGATCTGCAGTATGCCTGACATCCTCATTCAGCAATATTTCACAGATTAGTCCCCTTAAATAGTTAAATAGAGCAGGATTTTCCAGATTGTTCTAGTAATGCCCTAATTTACATTTTGATTGATTAAAACCGACAGCACTGACATGCTCACAAACGTCGCCCCTTTGACACTTGCAGGTCCTCTTGCATTCTGGGATTTTAATGATTGTGACAGAGAGCAGATTTTAACCTAGTAATACAAAATTCTGAGAACCTTCAGCAGAAGCATGAAGACTGAAGACACCCCTGGCAAGAGAACGACAGTGGGGGGAGGGGGGAGGCATCTCACCCCTGGGATGGGACCTGCACCTTAAATCTGTCCTGTCATAGAGGTGACGAGAGACCTTCCCTAGTCACCCCCACTCCACATTTGTCATGGTGACAAGCTATATGTTTCAGCACAATCTATACATCAGGCACGCAGCACCCTGTCCCAGACCACATTCCTGTAAAGGAAGGGAGACAGGAGTGGGCGGGGCATTATGTGACCCACACCCTCTGGGGGGGATGTTTGGCTCAGCAGGTTAGGCCACTGTGTCTGTGATCGGTAGGTTGTTGGTTTCAATCCCGTCGGGCCCTTGAGCACAGCCCTTAACCACCTAGCTGGATGGATAACCCTGCAGTCAGACCCCAGGTTTTGCTCTCGGCTCTAAATGTGTGGGCAGATATGATACAGGAGAGCATGATGGGATATGCACAGGCATGCTGGGGGCCGTGGAGAACCATTGTATGCAGGGCAGGGTAGGCAGAGGGAGTGTCAGCACCTTATGGCGTCGCCAGTCTCTCTGACTGTGGCCTGTTGGTGGCCGGTGGTCGGGGTCACATGATTATGTCCTTAACAAGGTTGCTGCACTGTGATTGGCAGCAGCACGGTTGCACCCTGCTGCTCACGTATGGGTGGTGATTTTCGCCCCCCGCTCTTGGCGAGTCATGTGAATCCCCAGGACTGTGGGCAAGCAGCCCCGCCCCCTCCCATGCCAGCCTGGTGTTCGGAGGTTTGTATTCCTTGAAGGTGGTGTAGCCCGTCCCTTTATATGTCATAAATAACTGATGTAGGTTTTATGACTTATTTATCAGTCATTTGAACGGGGTGGCTGACAATGGATGGCCCGGGCGGAGCCTATGGATCCTTAGTCTCCGCCCATCGCTGTCAAAAGCAGGTACCAGATTAGCTACTTCTGGAAAGCAGCCAATCATGTCCGAGCCCTGGCATCTGAGCGGCCAGTCGTGCGACTGCTCTTATGGTGAGCACAGCGTAGCTGCTTTTGTGAAATGGCGATGGGGAAAAAAAAGCACCGGCTTGGCCAGTCGGGCTCCGTTAATGCGCACAAATGTGTGGTGTTTTGGAAATCTAGTCCTTCTCATTTCCCACCGCGGGACGCCTTATAAAGCGAGATTTATTGCGATCATTTACATAATAACTGAAGCTGCAATGCGGTGACGGGGAAACGAGAAGAGCAGGGCTTGCATGAATCTTTTTTTAACAATCAGTAGTAAATCAGATTTAAATGGCTTTGCCGTATATATTTTTTCCCACCCTGGGTGGAAGGCTTGTAACTATTATGCAAATGTATGCTTGGCTGTCCAATCACAAAGCTCGACTGATCAATGAGCACGTTACCATGCATTTTAAATTTCAATTAACTAATTAGTGTGTGGTGGTTTTTCCTGAGGGAAGTCATACATCGCAGAACTGTCGTAAGCATGGAGACACTGTTGTTTGTATCCATCAGTTTAAAACGCACAGCTGAGTCACAGGGGGTTGGTGGTTCAGTGGATTTAACTAACATGTATATGAACGGAAGGCTGCCAGTTCAAGTCCCTGGGTCAGCAGAGGCAAGCCCCTTAAACCCCAGTTGCTCCTGGCCAGAACAGTGTTTCAGGTTTCACGCCTATATATCTTCTCTGATTGCACATTCTATCAGTAAGAGCAGAGTGTGAAGGTTGAATTAGCAGAGCAATAGAACAATTGTACTTAAAAAATATTGCAAGCCACGCAACATAACAGGAGTTCAAAAGTGGACAAATTGTTGGTACGCGTCTCGCTGGCGAATCTGTGACCAGGACAGTAAATCTTTGTGGTCTATCCAGGGTAAAGTCAGCATCCCACCACGAAGGACGGACCACATCCGACAGGAGTAACTCTGGATATAAGAGGAAGGTGTCTGAAAGGGATGTCCGGGCACTAACCCGGATTGTATCCAAAAAACAGAATATAGAAATAAAACAAAAAAACTGAGTTAAATGTCCATTTCAACTTTCCTGTTTCCACCAGAACTGTTCGCCGGGAGCTCCACAGGTCAATGTTCATGGTCAGGCTGCTATAGCCAAACCTTTGGTCGCTTGTGCCAATGCCAAACATCGGTTTCTTTTGGGCCAGCAGCTCGTAAATGTGTCTTTCCCACACCCGGGAGTCTTACGGTGTGGAGAAGCCCCAAAGAGGCTTACCACGCAGACTGTCCTGTACCCAGACTGCAGCACAGGGATGGATCAGTGATGGTTTGAGCTGCAATATCATGGCATTTCCTAGGCCCGCTACTTGATCTAAAGATAGGAGTGCCTCTGCCAAGGACTACCGAACCATTTTGGAGGACCATGTTCACCCAGTGGGTCAAATGCCGTTGTAAACTGAAGATGGTGTCGTGTATCAGGGAGATATTGCACCAATACACACAGCAGAACTGATGACAGAGTGGTTTGATGAACATCAACGTGAACCTGAACATCTCCCACAGCCTGAACAGTCAGCAGATCTGAATATTATTCAGCCACTTTGGGGTGTTTTGGAGGAATGAGTCAGGAAACGCTTTCCTCAACCAGCATCACATTCTGACTTGGCCACTGTTCTGCATGAGGAATGGCCCAACATCCCTCTGGCCACTGTGCTGGACTTGTATCTGTCATTCCCAAGACAAATTTATGCTATACTGGCTGCAAATTAAATTATTGTGGCCTAAAACCTGGTGTTTCAGTTTCATTGTCCATCCCCTGTACATTGCTTTGGATAAAAGTGTCTAGTAGATAAAGTCAAGTCCAGAGTACAGAACCAGGGATAGAATGGGAGTGTAAAAGGGAAAATAAACACAGGAAGCCAAAACAGATGCTGGGGGGCTGGACAGGGTGACCGGGAACGGAACCAGCTGTTGAGGTTGGAATCTGGGGTCTGGGCTGAGAGAATAAAAGGCAGCCATTTTCTGTTGGGTACTGGTCAGTATACTGGTCAGTTAATGGGCTGCTCACCTCTGGGTATTCCCCCCCCGCAGTCCAAGAACATGCTGAGGTTGATTGGAGTTGTTTGGTAACTAGATGGATATCCTGCAGATCAATTTTGATCATTCTGCAGGTCTTATTCCACCTGTTGGTTTTAATTGTGTAATTGTTATTATTGTTATTAATGCACAATATTAATATTAGATCCCGTGTTCTTGATATTTATCATGTTTATTATGGCGGGCTGGTTCGTATGTGTGTTTATTCTGATGTCCTACGCTCACAAGCTCCCTGCCTTGTAGCGAGTAATCTGTATGTTACGTTGCAGCTCTATGTGGCTTTGGCCGATAACTTCACCTTGACGGTTTTTTTTTGCCCCTGCTGGTGAGGCTGTGGAAGTGCACCAGGGCTGGACAGCACCAGTTCTCTTTTTTCTTTTCTTTTTCTTTTGATGGTATCTCAGGTCAGCCGCCGTTTGAAACGTGTGGCTGAGCTTTTACCGCGTCGTTTGGATTGCCGTCTTTGAAGTTCGCACCTTTGATAGTCTCTCTCTCACTGGCTCAGCCCCCCCTCACAGAACCCCTCCCATTATCAACTTTACCTCCCCATCTCTTCTTTTTTTGATTTGCAATTTCCAAGTGAAATATATTTGCTATTCGGTTTTTTCCATCCCAGGTGCTTGGCGTCGGGCGGCATGGCGCCTCGACCCCTGAATCCGAAATGAGCCGTCGGCCCGGGTGAAAAGACCCAAAATGAACGCAGATAATCCAATTCAGCACCAGCGCCATCATTCATGGCAGCCCTGACACAGCCCAATCTCGGTACAATGAATTCTCCAATAAAACTCTCCCAGTCTCTAAGATGGGGGCCTCGCAGACGTGGAGGGCGTTTTGTTTTTGACTTGTATTTTATGTTTGACATGTATTTTTTCGAGGGGGGGGGGGGGTGGTTCCAATTATCTCTAATCCCATCTGCACGAGTTTTGCATTTTTCAATTTCTTAGCATCGGGCGA
>JAODKC010000064.1:5031946-5051832 GCA_026777985.1 Mormyrops attenuatus | reverse complement strand
ATTGGTTGCTTAGATAATTGCATTAATGAGAAATTGAACAGGTGTTCCTAATAATCCTTTAGGTGAGTGTATATTGCTCCAAAGTCCTGGAGGAACTTTGCTTCATTTCTCTATATACTGCAGTTGCATATAGATGTGATAACAGAAAAGTTATCTTTGTTTCGCATCACTTTGCGTCACTTCAGTTTCTTTCACATCACTTTGCATCACTTTGCGTCACTTCAGTTTCTTTCACATCACTTTGCTTCACTTCAGTTTCTTTCACATCACTTTTTCTTCACTTTGCTTAATTTCACATTGTTTCACTTCTACTCCAATTTCTTCTTTGGTCACCTCAAATCTGATGCGGGTCGACCCACAACTGCAGACACTTTGGCATGACAATGACATCCAGCGCTCACAGTTTTAGTACCCACATTTACTTGTTACCCAGCAACAAAAAATATTAATAGTTCAGGCTGATAAACTTATATTATGTTATGCTGTCACATTTATAATCCAGCGAAAGAACTGTCAAAATGTATTTATCAAATTTTCATTATAAAAATCATTAAACAAATTGCTAAGAGAAGTATAATTAAGTTCATATTTACAGGCATAGATTCTGAATCAGGCTTCTTGGAGAGCATTTTAATTAAGGCATCGAACCACTCAAAGCAGGAATGCTGCTGCTGCCATAGGTAGATGCTACCATAATTAGCTCCCAGCACTGTGCTGTTGTCAGCACGAGCCTGGAGTTCGGTGGCTGATGAGAACCCTGTGAAAAAGTGCGGCTTACCTCCAGCTGGGGGGATACTGCTTCCAGCCAATCAGATCTCACGACGCAGGTCCATAGTCGCCGGGGTTGAAGATCTGTTGATTGCGGTCTGCCTGTTACCCCCCCGCCCCCAACCATCTTAAAGCAGCATCCTCCCTTATCCCATGTTCCAGGCTCGCTGACATGCTTCTGTCCCCGTTCTGTCACCCTCGTGCAGTTACACCCCCACGCATTCACTGCAGAGTCGGAGAGTCTCCCTGATGCCTTTAGTCCTTGCTGCCCGCTCCCTACCCCCCTAGTTCCACAGGGGCCCATTACCAAGACTGAAGTTCTTGCCTTAAAGAGGCAAGACGGATCCCGGGCGAACCTGAGAGCCCGTAGAGCAGTTATTCATCTTTTCTAAGTCCACTGGAACCGCGGCCTTCAGCACCTCTATCTCTCCTTCCTGTTGTTTTAGACTTTTGTCCATTTATACAGCAACATTTCCAGTTTCTGCGATAAAAATCAAAGACAGCTGGTTTATCCTTCCTAGCCTCTCAGGTGAATGGTTGTGTGATTGAAACAGTCGCTCTGGAGGGTAACTGAACCATGTGATGAGAGAAATTTGGGGCCCAGGAGTGGAGATGGTTTGGCTGGTGGGGAGGAAGGACAACATGACACAGCAGATTCAGTGTTGACACAAGGGGAAAAACCCACGAAACGGGCCCCAGAGCCCACTGTGTACTCCCACCGCCCTACAGTGGTCTTATAACGTGCCATTTATGGGAAGGAATCACACTTTACTGTCGAATCATTTATTCTGCTTACGGTGATGAGTAGACTTTACCACAAGTGGGAAAGCTAATATTAGCCATCTGTGGCTATTTTTAGCACCTGTGTTTAGTTGTGGGATCCCAGTTGCGTAGAACAAGGAGGATTTTAATGAATTGCAAATAACTTTTCTTCTCTCTGGTAAAACCTTTTTATTGGTGGGTAACTTTGTGATTTGAAACACGGGGGTGTGTTTCTTTTTGCCTTTTAGAAATGCTGAAGGACAAAGAGTGCAGATTTTCGGTGCTGATAGCTGTAGTGAAGAGGAACGTCTTCCCTGAGTTATTAGCTACCAAACTTGGGTCTTTTACATTACTACTTTGCCTCGAGAAAGACTGCCACCTAAAAGGAATCTGTTTGGTTTGACATATTACCTCACTGGTCTGTGATCCTTCGTCCCTCGAAATGGGGTGTTTAATCAGACTGCAAAAAAATAAAAATCACAAGCTACAAATGTAGACAGAAAATAATTTGAGCACTTGAATGGCTAAACCATTTAATATCAGGCATCTAAAGGACTTGTGCTCCCTATAAAAATCCCCTTTAAACAATAATCCTAAAATACTGCCACTCATTAAGGACTGAGCGCTGCATCGATCATGAGCACGGGACAGCTGTAGTAGCAGCACCTCACATGCTTCACTTTATGCTGCATGATAGGTAAAAACAAAGGCTGAGACAAAGGCCTCTACACCTAATGAATGAGTAAGGAGATTGTGGAGGGCCATTCTGGGTGGGCAGACACTGGCCCTGATTTACAAGCACCGGTAAATCAGCGCCATGGCGACTGTGAATGTCGTTCTGAGCCAAATCAATTGGATTCTATTTGACAGTGCAGCTTTGCCTCCCATTAGCATGTATTGCAATTTTTTCCCCCGTTATGGACGCATTGTCTCGTGGGAAATCCTGTCCAGCTGGATACCCTGCAGACGGTCTGTCCAGGCGGCTCGGTCTACCCTGCCTTCCTCCCATCCATCAGATAGATGTTTGCAGCACAGCAGGCCTGTAGCACCTAATAGGCTGATAAGGCACTGGTCTCAACCAGTTGGTCCGCGAGTCCATGGGTACCTGCCATCTGCCAATCAGACTGACCGTTCTGAGTTCTGCTTGGTAATTCACCATCCTGGATTCAGGATGGTATTATCTTTCACATCTTTCACCCTCTTTCAAACTCCCTGGTACTGCGATCACTGGGGCCACTTTTCTTTTCTTCTGCCTCCGCCGTGCGCCACGCTGTTTGTCTTTTGTCATTCTCCTCAAAGACCTGCTGCCGTATGGCTCCACAGAAGCTATTTTGATATATAGTGCTTTTAAGCCCATATGGCAAGACATTATAGCCAGGAGTGACTTGTTAAAGACCGAGTAGAGAGTGTAGGCGTGAGTACAGTCCTGTTTTTGGTTTACTGAAAAGATACTTTCAGAAAATATGCTTGCGCACAGACAAGGATTTGGCACATTTAGTGAGTGATTTGCCGCATTATTTTGTGAATGTTTTCCTCAGTTAAATTAAATGACTCAGAATGGACAGGCGCATGTTTTTAGCTCTTTATCGATCTTAAAATGACTCAGCGTGGCAGTTATTCCTCCCTTTAGAGTAACCGGCCATTTTTTATTGGTTCCCTTGTCTAGCCATTATAGTTTGGGAGGGATAATTTGGGAAGGATTTCCATTCTGTCTGAAACCGAGTCCATCATGAGATTCTACCAGGAGATGGTTGGGTGTCTGCTCACGTGCCTTATCCAAGCCCATCCTCTTTCTGTGCAGGACCCTCTGGGAACGTCATGATCCAAACTAGATGTTTAGCAGGAAAAGTCTTATTTACATACTGATCTCTTGTTTGTTCATCATTAATGAATCGTGATGCATGTTTTATCACAAGCAGTTAATATATTTGCTACTATACTGGTAAATTCTGTAAACCTTTATCAACTGCTGAAGGAACTGATCTCATGTTTGTCCATCATCAATGAATTATTATCTTTTATCTCAAGTACCGACTATTTGTTCATGATTTGTACTTCAGTAGTAACTGAGTTATTACTAAGTATTTGTGCCTGTCAAGTGAAGTGTTACCCAATTATTAACACTGAGGGGGGAATTCTCCAGAATCCCGTGGGATCCCAACAGTTCTCCATCATGTCACGTCCATCCTTGTCTCTGTCACACTCTTCGTGGGGGTGTGTCATAAAAAGGCAGCTTCATCTCATCTCACTAGAGTTTGTTGGCCGGTAGCGGTAAACTTTAGCGAAACGCCATTGATATTCAGCTTCTGACACTGCAGTCTCTCATAGCATGGTCACAGATGGTTTGGTTCAATCAGGACATGTGAAATATGCTATTTATAGGCCTAATGCATAATAAACTTATACTGCGGTGTTTGGCTATAGATGACAAGTGAGGGGCAAGGGGTAGAGCCACTACCATTAAAAGGTGGGGTGGGGGCGGGGGGTTAAAGCAGAAAGAAGGAGATGTAGAGTTGTTTAATCCCACACAGCCTCCTAAAAATAATCAGATGATTAAGGAGATGAGGGAGGCCTGGTGTTACGCCAGAAAACATTCGGGAAAGATCCAAAGGCTGAGCAAGTCGGGTTTGATTATTTCCAAGGCAGCCAAAGACAGAATGGACCCGCAGAGACTTGGTTGGGGCCACGGAGCAGAGAAGTCGGGAACCTGGGGAGATCAGTCTACACAGACAACACTGGAGGGGGGCAGACACGGAGCAGGGATCTGGGGCAGAGGATCAGGGACAGAAACACAGCGGGCAGGTCAGGAAAGCTCTCAGTAAGGAGCCACATGAAAGAACAATACCTGGGGGAGCAGAGTGATGCATCATGCGCAGCTCCTTTGCCAAACGGGGGGTGGCACCTGAAGTTTAACAGGTGAGGGTTGATGGATGGTAAGTCCCATTAAGCCACATGTTCTGTTTTGCCCCCCCCACCATCGGAAAATGCTCCCCCACTTGTTGATCCCTGTATCTTTTGCTCTGACCGGCACCGCTCCCATCTGCCTTGAGCTTCCTGGGATGGAGTCCGGGATCCGTGCCCCTGAGCCCGATAAGTGGTGATGGAGGACGGGGGGATTACTCCTATGGGCTCATTTTTGAAACCTGTATGAAAGGGTAGCAGAAAGGTGGCAGTCACCAGAAATCAGGGAAGCATATAAAGCGGTGGGGACACTTGCAGATCTCGTGCCACCCTGTCAGTAGGAGGCAGCGGAGATCTGAAGGATCCAGGCCCAGGTGTTTTCCCCTGATGTGGCTGGCTTGTTCTCAAACTGCCAGATGAGACTGACCTATGCTGCTTATTAAGTCTGGAACTTGGAGAACATCGTGAAATAGCACATTTACATTTGAAAAGAAGACTCCAAGATCTTTGTGGTTATTTCACTTTTTTTGCCTTAGAACAGAAGTCCAAAGTTTTCTCTCACCAATGAAAAAGGAACTGAGAAAACAGCGGAGAATGCAGGCCTGCCGGGTAACACCTCACCTCATCTGCTGCCTGTCTGCGGACCTGAAATTTGAAGAAGAAAAATAAGCGGTTAGCGATTTTTTAGAATAAAAAATATAATTATATACAATTAAATATAATAGCAGCATAGAACAGCGCTCCTGGGATGTGTGAGTGATTCTGGGTGGTGGGCTGACCTCTTATTTCACGACTCATCGCACTCACAGGATGTCGGCAGGTGTTTGTCCTGTGGGAGAGTTTAGGAACCATTATGGGACAATTTCAGAGGTATTACTGTTCAGCCATTAACAGAAGTATGTGTGTACATTTATTTACACTTTTTTCATTCCTCTCCCCGGAGCATCAAAGGGGCTAAATATGGGTGTCAGCCTCAACTCAGTGAAGGTATGCAGGGTGGAATTTTCACCAGTGTCACCCAACAGCCAGAAGGAGGCAGCATGCTCTGCAGAGGTCAGCTGAAGGTCATCTTGTTCTATATTTATGCTGCATAATGCCTGGTCCTCTAAGCATTTCATTAAACACATGCTCACAGTGTGTTTTTGCGACAGAAGTAATCTTCCTGTGCCTGTATCATCATTTTCTTTTTTTTTGTCCCTTTTCGTAACAACCCCTGTACATGTCGGGCTTATTTACACCCTGGCACAGCTATTTATGGCCCTCACGCCATTTAAAAAAAAAAACCTCAAGCTAAAACATAACTGGTCAACTGCAGAATCGATAGCAGAAAGCAGACGTGCATTAATCACATCTTAACTAGGAAGGCGAGTGTATCTGCACCGGCTGAAGTGAAAGGTCACCATCTAATGGATGCAGTGACTCAACAAGAATCCAGTCACTGTCACGGTGATGCTCATTTTACACGCCAATCAACCATCATTCTACTCATCGTGTCTCTAAACAGCATCACAGTCAGGGGCTGTGACTACTCATGTTCAACATCCGAAGATAGTGGGAGTCTTGTTTTTTTTCTACAAATATAGTTTGATTTGGTTTATTTACATGTTTTACTTTACTGTATCGCTTTTTAATTGGTTCACTTAACAAGCTGTCATGACTCAGAAGAAGGTTGGCTATTGGTGGAAGTTTTTTTTGGAGAAGGTCTGCCTTTGGTGGAGACTGGCTATTGGAATAGGTTTGTCATTAGTGGAGGCTTTCTGTGGGAGACGATTTGAAATTTGTGTGGTTGGAGAAGGTCTGACATTGGAGGAAGCTTGCTATTGGAGAAGGTATGGTATTAAAAACAGTTTGTGTGGAGTTGGCTTGCTGCTGGAAGAGTATTGTTGTTGAAGTAGGCTAGAGCCAATTAGATAGATGAAGACGTTTGTGTTACTGTTCAGACTTGGTCCCCAGTTGCTCTCTCCTGATGGAGCGTTTCTGTAATGTCAGCTTCTGCCCCCCCCCATGATCTCCCCTCATTCCTGCGCTGCTCCGTCGAACCTCTCACTGGGTCATTTGTCTCCTGAAGGCCAGCAGAGCGGCGCTGGATATTACCCACATTTACAATGTGCTGATGCACCTTTGCCCGCTTCGCTCCAGATTAATGAAGCCCCATAATGGTACCGTTCACATCCCAAATAAAAACCATCAAGGGGATCAAACACTCTCCTCGTTCTGATCACCCGCCCTACACCCAAGGCCTTCAGAGCCTGTTAGCCTTCTGTTGAAAGCTTAGACAGGAGTCACAGGAAAAGCTGACTCAGGACCCCAATGATGAGCTTAGCGAATAAATAAAATGCCAGGCTCTGTGTCATTGTGACAGGGCAGCTGAGGTCACATGACATCCGAAGAAGCTCCGCCCCTTTGTTGCCATGACAGGCCGTCCGGTGAACCACACTGTAAACATCTGGCTCACCTGTGGTGGCAATTACTGCCTTGAGAAGACCTGCAATCTGATTGGAAGATCTGCAGAGCTTTAAGAACTGATAGCTTACGCAGTGTGTTTGGAAAATGGTGTGGAAATGACATAGAGATTTCCAGCTCAACCCCCAGTTAAACTCATTTAAGATGTTAATTAAACAAATTGCTATTTTTTCTTAAAATTATTAATATGGTGTTCAGCAATGAATTTTCAGGTAATCAATCATTACTTGTTTGTAACTCTTGAACAGGTAAATAAAAGCTAATTATAAATGATTTAATTCACAGGAAGCCCTCAAGCTACATATTGTCATGATTTGACCCATTTTGTGTTTGTATTAGCATAGCTCTGAAAAATGATGCCGGCCATATTTCTTCCAGATCCAGTTTTGTGCTTTTAATGTTTTTTTCAGCCCTGTTGTCCCCGCTTAAGGTGTTTTTACAGTAAGCCTCTTGCCTGCCAGACAGATAAATGAAATGTGACGTTATATGCAGGATTCTTCACCTGTATGATAAGCATTCCTATCTGCTAACATGCCGTGCCAGTTCATGAGGGGTAACTTGGGGCTTTATCCGTTCTTCCCACTCCTCAGCCGTGCTGGCAAGCATGCTCAGGTTTACCCGCAGTGACGACGTCAGGTGAGGATTTATCTTAGCCACCCGTGTCAAGTCCATCATTATTTGTTCCTTCCTGTTCTCCACATCCACTGCTCCCCCTGATCCTTCAGCCTCCGCTGTGCCTCTGCCCCGAGATCCTGCTCAGGACGGCCCCATGAAAATTCAGCAAACTGAGGAGGCAACTGACACTGTAAAATTCACCCTGTAAGTAAGCAAGGACAATTCTGAGAGGACTATGGTGAAACATGGAAACACGCGCTTTGTGATTGGCTGTTTGAAACCGGGCCGGCGCCGTGATCGGATACATGTAACGGCTTTAAGCGGGCTTCTGATCCCAAAGTGGGTGGGATTAGTTGGTGGTGTCATTCACTGCCTGCTTTGCCCAACGGCAATCAAAAAAGTAAATGCTGAGAACAGGTTTAAAGCAGACAGTGATTGACAAGAAGGAATAATCCCACCTACTGCAAGATTTCAGGCTTCATTTCTCCCATCAGTGCTTTTTCTGGTTCATGGCACCTTTTACATATTTCAGACTTTCAAGTGTTTGCTCACTAGTCTATAAATGTAGCCATGTAGCTGGGTAAAATGTGATTAGTCACATGACTGTCGACAGCCAATGGCAGGGATCTTATGAATTAGGTTTTAGTAACAGTTTTTAGCAATATGGTTGCTTCCTGGCATGAGGGAGGTGAAAAGTTCTTTTGTGTGTCCCATCTTTTTTACAGTTCCCTCCTTTTTTGTCCAGCTGACCTGTGTTTTTTTAAGCTAGTTGGGCATCCTGTAGGAGGTTCTGGGACTTTAATACTGGTAGAAATCCAGTTATATTGCTACTTCTGTCAGCTCAAATATACAACTGAGCTTAGTATAAAACCCTCAGATCCTGCTAATATGGGAGAGAAATCCTTCATCAGTGAGGTGGGATTTTTCTCTCAAATAATTTTAAGTTTATAACTCCTTATTTAACTTCTTATGTCATGGTATGCAATAACCCAGAATAACAACTAATAGACATTGTCAGGTCTGTCCAAAGTTATATCATCACAATGCAGAGTAATACACTGTTCCCTGCTGCCCAGCTTACATAATAATGTCAGACAATGTAACGATTCAATGTAACACTGTATCCTGGCTCTTCCCTCAGTCCAGTTTACACAGTGTGTTCGGAAAAAGCCATGGAAACGTCATGGAGATTTCCTGAATTTTCAGTTAATCAATCATTACTTGTTTGTAACTCCTGAAAAGGTAAACAAAAGTAATTTATAAATTATTAAATTAGCAAGAAGCCCTCAGGCTACATATTGTCATGATTTGAACCATATTCAGTTAATATCTCAATCAAGCATAATTAAGAGCTCAGCTGAACCGTGAACTACAAGCGTAAGTGTAAGTAAAATGGACTTTATCTTCGATCACTTACATTTAGCCCAGACTATACCTTAGATCCGACAAGTTATTCCGCTAAGCATGAAATTCTGCTTCATGATACAGACCCTAGGTTTGGTATGTGTGGATGTGGTTGAATCTGGTTGTGCCAAATGGAAAATATCTGTCAAAATGCGACCAGGCGTGAGTTTCTCCTGTGTGCCAGCCGCCTTCAGCACTGGGACAGGTGTCGGCGAAAAGGCTGCCGAGATAGCGAATGACTTCAGCTGCTTCTGCTCCATGATCGCACAGGAAAGCGACAGCGTTTTAGCAGTATTTTTATACAACGCCCCCCCTCCACCCCAATCAAAGGATGAATTATTTATTTCGCTGAAACAAGGGGCCATAAAACCACTGGCCCGTGTCCATTTTTTAATACAACGAGGGAGCAATCGCCAGTCAGTTGGCAACAATAAATACTAAAATGCAATGTATTATATGTACATTATACGTATAGGTTCCTGCTATATATACTCGCCGTAAGGAGGTATTTTTTAAAGGGAAACAAACATTGGGTAGTTCCACCAATATTTAAAACGAATGAGATTGTTTCATGCTTTATAAATTTTAGTCGATGATCGTTGGCCTGTGTGTTTGGTGAAACGGTGGGGATGGAGTTTTTTTCTTTTTTTAGAAATTTCTGAATTATCGTGGCCTGGTATCAATGGCATTAGTTCTCTGTGCCATATACAGCTAATTGGGCTGGAGGAAGCATCATTGCTGTGAGGATTACTCAATTTTTCTGATGTTATTTACTTGAACCTGCTGCTGAGGAAGCTCTATTGAAATAAAGGTTGTAATAACACCAATTAATCATGAAAATGCTAAGACTTTGATTATCCTTTAGCAGAAAATGACGGAACAGATTATAAACAATCTTCACACAATTTCAGAGACGGCATCGAGTAAAACATCATTTATAAGTAAGCCTACGCGTGTTGTGAAAATGCTGGATAATATTTAAATGGAGTGATTTGCATTTATGCCTGAATGAAAACTGGCTCAGACAAGGTGTCTGTTTTAATGAAGTGTTTAGAGACGCTTTGTGTCGTGTCAGTTTGATGTCACTCACAAATGCTATAATCAGCATGTTTGAGAGCCGACCGAGTGTTTAGTGCAGATCTTCCGGGCATGGGGGAATTAAGCATAGAAGGATAATGCTAACACCGCCGTTACTGCGTATGAGGTTTGTGTATTAAGCAGCGTGTCTGTAATTAAAACATTAAAAATCACCTGGTTAATTCCTGCCTTTTTGTCACTACTTTTCAGTTTTGTAATAACATACGTGTTCAATAGCCTACCATTAGCCCACTTGTCTTATACTTTTTGTTCGCATTAATGCAGATTTTATTAAGAAGGAAAAATCATAATTATATGTAATCCTATTTGCAACATTTTGAAATGACCCTGCATGGGCGGATTGACGTGACATGCAAACGCAATGATTCGCAGACTTCGTAAGGATTCTTCTCCCTGCCGTTTTCTGCTAACTTAACATATGTCTGAGATCCAGTTCAGTCTGCTGTGTGCTCAGCTGTGACAGAGATTGATTCGCCCTGTAAATCAACTCAGACGTAATTTCAAAATAAATGCCGTGCCAATGAAATAAATAAATGCTCCATTCCGCATGTATTGCGTGTCAGCCGCTAATTGAGTGGGACACGCAACGTCAGGAGAGGGTGTTTATAACGCCAAGCGCCGAGCTACGCCTTTTCGCTCATCAGACCTTGTTTTAGTGGAACAGCAGACAAAAGCGAGGCACGATTTACAGCATATGCTAGCTAGGTAGTTGTCAGGTCTTAGAGGTACATGATTAAAGCAGAGGAAATGATTTTGACAGCTGATGGAGTAGTCATCTTTTTGTAGGAGTCCCACCCTCCTCCGCTCTATCATTATTTTGCCTTAGAAACTCCTCCTCTCTCTCCATATATTTCAGCAGATATCTTTTTTGAGCTAATTGTCCTCCATTTAAGTTATTTCCAGACCAATGGGCTTGGGTGTAACGGGGCACCTTCAGCATTTGATTGGCTTATGTTTAACATGTGCCCGCCCTCTGACACATTGCACCTTGAACACAGTGCTGCTTCACAGCTGCAGTGGTTGGAGGAGTGTCTCCATAGTCAGGGGTGTAAATTCACAACACCCCCACCCCTACCCTCACCCACTCACCTGCTTGTTAGGAGCTTAACGCTTCAGCTTATTGAGTGCTGCTTTGTGTCCAGTGGTGTTCCCATAAAAAGAGCACAGATAATTGGGCTGAGGGCCTTTGATTACAGCCTGAAGATTTCACCTTACACAGGGCAGGGGGGGCAGGGTATTTTTCTTTTTTTCTTTGCGGAGCTACAGGGGAAAGTCTACTGACAAGAGACCACTGATTGCATCATTGATCTCAATTACGAAACGGAGGCAGCTTGGGAAAGGCGTATGGGGGTGGGCCGGTACGTAAATGACCCACGGTGACCAGACATTCTAACGGGACAATTGTGCTGACGGCTCTGATTCTGTGTTCTGTTTCAGGGAAGAGTAGCGGTCCTACGGCCTTAATGGGACGGTTCTGAAGGAGATTTGCCCATTTGCTTGCACAATACCAGTTTTGGTCCAAAGTTCTTCTAAAACAGACACCACAAAAACCCAGAATTCCATGCTGCGTATCCTCCAGCCCAGTTCTGCGCTGTACTCCAAAAATTGTACATTCTTATTTTTCTAAGCTGGTTTGTTTTATTTAATTGCCAAATAGCAAAGTGAAATTCTTTGCCACTCTAAATAAGGCAAAGGTTAATTCTGGTTAGCCGTTTGCTAGGAATAATAGTTCAATTATTTTTTTTGTATTCTTGTTAGACACCTTTTAAGAAGCGGGGTTAAATGTACTCAAATTGCATCTGTGACACTCTTGTCTTCAGGAGTCTTACAGGAAAATAGCCCTTTTCCTTGTACGACATTTTCCCTTGGATAAAAAGCTCTCTGTCACACGTCAGTCTTTGTTTTTATTAGAATGGCAGAATTTCTGAAATCAAGGGCGGTGTCACCGCGTAAGTCACCTCTCCGTCATACA
This sequence comes from Mormyrops attenuatus, assembly GCA_026777985.1. Lineage (NCBI taxonomy): Eukaryota > Metazoa > Chordata > Actinopteri > Osteoglossiformes > Mormyridae > Mormyrops > Mormyrops attenuatus. The sequence continues at coordinate 5,039,849 of JAODKC010000064.1, read as the reverse complement.
AGCGCGCGGAGCCTCAATGCCCTTTCAATGGAAACATAATGCTTTTCGTTTCACAATGGGGAATCTTGCTTTGAAAAATCTTATGAATAATCCTCTGTTTTTAAACCATGCTCCATAGAAGGCCGAAAGTCCTTGCAATGTAAATGAAAGGCATGGATGGCTAAAACTGGTGTGAAAATAAGAATGCTTTTAGATAATAAGAAATGAGCCTGAATTGAAAATGGCAGCTTAAGCAATCTATAGATTGTAATTAAATTGGGCGGCCCTAGTTTTGATAATAGTCATCTACATTTTAAGAGACCGTAGCTCGACATGGGTAGAAATCAATCGGACCCTGTGTGTGGCTGAATGCAACAAAAAACACCCAGTTTATAATGCATGTGATGCAGGAAATGCATGGACATGCAGTATAAACGAGGTGTCGGTCTCCAGTGTGTCTCCATACAGTGTCCTGCGTTTTCCGCCAGTTTTGCAGTGCTCTTTTTGGCAGCTTAGTGCTGCATGTTGGGCGAATTAAAGCGGAAACTGACTTCAGGGTTTCTCTTCTATCCATCTGTTATTTCATCATCAAAAAGAAACGGCAATTTTCCCCCACTGTTCAGTTCCTTTAGTTCCACTATTCTTTCCTCGCCTGTTTCCTTTCTAGAATCACGTTTAATCAGATTTACCTGCAGGCTTTTTTTTGCAATCAGATTTTGCATCTAATCCAACACGCAGCAAATGGCTTGTTGTCCATCGGACGCCGTCTCAGGGCAGCTAGACGGTGTGTGTGATGCCCTTAATTAATGCCGAGAGTATCTGAAGGGCAGTGGCTAGGCTGGGTGAGCAGAGGGTATTTTCACAGGCCATCTGTATCAGACCTGTACCAGGAAGGTTCCACCGTGATGGAGCGGTCTTTGTGATTAGCAGATGAGGCGCTGCACTCTTAAATGTTGGTCAATATGACCTGTTGCCTCACAGTGGTTTGATTTGGCATCCGGAGTATGCCGCAAGTTAGCATCAGGAGGGCATGCTATCATTTAGCATCAGGGGGGCGTGCCGTGCATTTGCAATGGGGGCATGGCATTAGTTGGCATCGGGGGCGTGCCATCAGCATCAGGGGCATACCGTCAGTTAGTGGTGAGGACGTGCCATCAGTTAACATCAGGGATATGTGCCGTCAGTTAGCATCAGAGTCGTGCCGTCAGTTAGCATCGGGGGCTCTCTCTCAGTTAGCATCGGGGTGTGCCATCAGTTAGCAGTAGGGGCTCATCAGTTAGCATCGCAGGCTCGCTGTCAGAATCGGGGGCTCTCTCTCAGTTAGTGTCGGGGCATGCAGTCAGTTAGCATCGGGGTGTGCCATCAGTTAGCAGTAGGGGCTCGCTGTCAGTTAGCATCAGGGCATACAGTCAGTTAGCATCAGGGTGTGCCTTCAGTTAGCAATGGGAGTTCGCCATCAGGGTAAGAGGGTAACAGGATCCTGTTAGCCACCATGTTGCTATGAGGGCAGTAGGCTATGTATGCTACGAAACAACCAAGCTGTTCCACTGTTGCCTGTCACGTCATTAGGTTGTAGGCCAAAAGAGAAACCTGAGTGTAGTAAGCGATGTCTTTTTTGTTGACTCAGACTACCTAGAAGGCGGCATTTTCAATTAAAGGAAGTCTAACTGCAAATTAAATCAGGGCAGGTGGGGGGAAAATCGTTGGCTATTCTCCTTTGTGAGACGGGTTAATAAGAAACCCATGGTCAAGCTCTAATTTGAACACAGAGTATTGACAGGTTGTTAAATAATGAAATTAGTGTGAACAAGCGCCTCCCCAATCAGGCACTACAGTAGACAACCATGCCGCACAGAACAGAGACACATTAAGACAACTCACTGATATGTACACAACACTTTATCAAAGAATGACATACAAACACGGTTCGTTTATAAAAAGGCCTTTCGTTCAGCTGTTTTTTTTTATTCACACAATGCTGATTCTGTTTTTTACGCCTTGAATTGCCGTAACAATATCGTACAGTCACATAAAATAGAGAATTTGAGTGAAAGAAAATTACACCACCACAATGCAATCATTTTTTTTTGCGGGGGGGGGTTAAATCCTTCACATTACTCACCACTCATGGATAAAAAATAGACGCAATATACCTGTTTTGGATTTTTCTTTTTTCACAGTATTGGAAAATCAGAGCTCTCCAGCCAACCCTCTGGAATGATGGTGTTTTTCTGGGCTCCGTACTGGGCTCTGGTTTGCTCCAATGGGTTCCCTACGGCTGCCCACTCTAGTGCATTCAGGGTCATGTGTGTTCACAGGAAGTGACCTCAGGTAGTGGCGTCTGGTCCTGTGCAACAACTTGGGGCTGAGTGGGCTTTGGCCGGGTGTGGGACACTGAGTTCTTCTGGAGCTCGACCCCGAAGGTGGGCGGGGCATTTTGCAGCTGTTTACGGTATTGCGCGAAGCTGCAGGTCTTCAGAATTATGGCCAGCACATTTTTGCCAATGAGGATGCCGGACACCCGGGCGTCCTTGTAGAAGACGAGGTTGCTGCCCCGGATGAAGAGGGTGATGATGTTGATGGTGACAAGGCTGAGGATGGGGTACAACATCATCTTGTGGGGAACGATGTTGATGCCCTGCATGCTGATCTCACTCAGGGACACACAGGGCAGGATCAGCAGCAAGATGTAACAGTAGAAGAACATGAGCCCCTCCGCCCAAAGGGGGAGCCCTTTCTTCTGGGGCTCCCACAGGTTGGCCTGGATGTCCAGGATGTCAAGGAGATCCACCACCACCCAGAAGAGCCGGTTACGGATCTCTTCCTTCTTCTTGAAGGCACGGACGTACTCCATGTGGTCGATGGCTACCAGGATGATGTAGAGCACTGGGACCGAGACGGAGAGCAGGAGCGTGAGGGCCTTGCGGGCGATGGTGTCCAGGCTCTTGCGGTCGGCCTTGTAGTTCTGGTAGATGAAGTAGACCTTGATCTCCAACACGAAGATGTAGAGGAACCAGAGGATCATGGCGTAGCCGCGCTTGGCAGAGCGCACCTCGGCACCCACCCACACCGCCACGTAGCGTAGTACGATGAGGAAGCAGACATCACCCACCATCACCATGATGCACACGCCGATTTTCCGGGGGCCGTGGTTCTGCTCCACCAGGTAGGCGTCCATCAGAGCCATGCTGCTCATGATCAGGATGGTCGACAGACACACGTGAGGCTTGTTGGTTGGTGGGGGGGGCACCATTATGGCCCCCGGGGGGAACGAGGTGGGCGGGGGGGGGGGGAGTTTGACTATCCGCCCAACAAAAAGAAAAAAGGGAGGGGTGTGACAAGAGATGCCTCTCAATCGTGTAGGGGGAGGGCTGTTTTAAAGTACTGGGGGGCAATCAGGTGGCCATCTTCCCCATGGCTGGATTCATTCAGTTCTGCCAGGAGAGGCAGAGAAGCACCAGCCGGGAGATCTTACCATCCAGCAAGCAGCGAGCACTCCGGAATTAGCAGCGATGCCGCGCAGACAAACGGCCAACTGTCATAACGATTCACAGCAGCAGACTGCACCCTGGCACTGAAACCTATGACTGTGCATCCGCAAACTCAAATAGCCTTCTTTTCGTCTCGTTGATTCTTTTGGTGTCAATATCCAGTCACAGGCGGCAGTGTCTATATTTTATATTCCAACTGCAAAGCGACAATGTCCAGTTCTTTCTACCTATTACAGGGGGCACCGTGGAACCAGGGATACACAGAGAGCAAAGTTAGGGGCATACTTACTTTTTTTCTCTCCTTGTAATTTATCATTTTGATCGGCAGTGACTGGCGTTTCCCACAGCAACAATCTGGATTGGTGAAACCTGGTTATAATCCATTAAATCGGCTCACGGCAAATTCTGCAGGATACCCCGATCCGTACAGGTGTCAGATCCACTGGATACAGAGAATGTTATTTACGCCACATAAAAGCCTTGAAGCATCACACACGCTAGCTCTCTCACAGTCCTCACAGCGCGGGAAAACAGTTGCAGTGATCAGGAATGCTGTCCGGAATATTAATTCATTAGGTGGAGGGGAAAAAAACACACAGAAAATCCTCCACTTTTCTTTGTACTTGAACAAAGAGGAAAAATAAGCCCAAAGTGACGACAACACCGAGAGAGAAAGTTATTTGAAGCAGAATCCAGTCAAATCCCTTTTTTTATCCTTTGGGAAAGATGCCCCGTCTCTTCAAACACCCTCCTCGGCATTATCCGTATGAAGACCGGGGGAGGGGGGTATGACATGGGATGGGGACAGCGGGGGAGTCTTGTTAGCACAGGGGTAAAGGTTTATGTCCGCCCCTGGCTCCCATCAGAGCTGAGTGAGGGTCTCCACAGCGTCCTGACGGTCGGCTTCTGCTGAGGGACAGCCCCCCTCGCTGTAATCGTCACTTCAGTAGCTTCTATCTCTCCCTCTTTCACTCCCCCTCTCTCTCTCTCTCTCGTTCTCTCTTTCTCTCTCTTACCCCAGCTGAGTAGGGGATCGGCGTGTTCAGATCCTCAACTCCGCCATCCCTCCTCCCACACCCCCTGGACCCGGAGATGTGCCCAATGCTCACTTGCTGCTGTTGCTTTTCGTAGCTTCTCTTTCTCTTCTGCTAACATCCCCTGGGGGGGCTGCTGTGGAGACTGTCAGGCCAGGAAGCCCAGAGGTGGGGTGCTGGTGAGGGGGGGGGTGTAGAAGTTCCCCCCAGCCTGTTCCTAAAACACCTGACAACTTTTCATATTCTCGCCGACGGTCTGGTTACTCCCTCCGTCTGATGACTCTGCAAGCGATTCCCATTCCCTCCTTTTTTTTCCTGGGGGGTGGACGTTGCTCTCGGGTGCGGGGTGAAGGTGGCAGGGGGTGGGGGAGCTGACTGCAGGTCGCACAGACTTCAGAGCGTAAAGGATGGAGGTTCTGGAGCGGGTCCGGCAGTCAGTCGACAGACGGGTGCATGCACTGTTCTGCGGATGGAGTAGAGCGTCCCGCTCTCCACTGCTCCCGGAGCCAGCGTATCGATTCTGTGACAGCGCTGTGAATCAGGATAGAGAGAGAGAGAGAGAGAGAGAGAGAGGAGGAGTAGAGCGGAGGGAGAGCGGAGGGCAGGGTGAGCAGGGAGTGGGCGCTGAGTCTGGGGGTGCCGCGGAACGAGCAGGGGGTGCTGGGAAATTTCTCCATCCTCCCTGGCCGTAGCTGGGCGAGAAAGAGCTAATTAATGCACATCTGTTGATGAACCGTGGGCCTCAAAGAAAAAAAACAAAGAGGGACTGTCGGGTGTTTCTGCGCCTCGTTCAGGGGGCGTATTCACAAACGGAAAGCATAACTCTGACAGGATAAATGCCATGATGTATTCTTATTTTTCCACTTAGAGAATTTTCTAAAACTGTGCCAGACCAATGTCAGACATAAACTTTTTTAGTTAGCTAAACCTTTCTTCCGTAGACCTGTCCACCTCCCTATTTGGGTAAAATTTCTGTCCCAATCTGTAGGTGCATTAAAGAATGTAGCCAAAGTGACATTTTCAGCATGCTAGCATCCGACTAAACCGATTCTGTTTTTGCAGATTCACAAATCGCTCCTCCGGAGAGGCGTCACGGAAAAAGATTATTGATGTCATATTCGGTTCCCATGGAGAAGTTTGTCAGTGCGCTAATTTAAATATGTAAAGAGAGGGTCGCCAGCTCAGGATTAAAGTTTGCACACTTCAGCAGCTTCATTTTATTTATTTCTTTCCTAAATGTTAGTAAAAGTAGCACCATAGTAGAGCAGTAACTATTGGACGATAAGCGGATGTTCTTTCGTTTCATACGCCCTTGGCCCCTTGACGACAAACAGCGACGCTAAGCTAATAGCTCTGTTGAAACTTTGTGGAAACTTTTACAGTGAAAATGGAGATGACCTTCAAAATATGAGCTGTCCTTCCCAGCTCAGGTGCTTTAGCAGAATGCATTTTATTATCTGACTGACGTATGAGACGCCAGGAGAGTTGACCAGCTCCTCGAAGAAATGGCGAAGGACCAAAGTTTGAGAAGCCCCTGCCTTGTGGGTGCATACTTATGCAAAGCACTTTTAAGAACTGCACAGTACCCAACCCCTTTGTGAGCGATGTGAGTAAAATAATCTGGTATTTCCCAGAATTCATCCGACACTCAGAGCATGTAGCACATTTTCCGAAAAGGCTGTATCGTTGGGGAAAGAGGTGGTGATCCAGCTTCTAAATAAGATCACGGGTCAATTCATAATAAATAAGTAATAGTGATTTAATAATTCATCATTAGAGTAATATCCACCTATCTGTACATCGCTCTTCCATAGCAGCTAATCCCGGGAAGCACAGGGCATACGGCAGATCACACTCTGGACCGGTTTACCCACATTTATAGTGTTGAATATTATGACTTGATGCAGCCAAATATGGATATTTGTATTCACCCTGGCTAAAAAAGGCTTGCACAGAATATATATTTCATGTTTAGTATTGATAAATCCTTACTGACACTCAGGATTGTTGCCTAAATGTGATGTGAAGGCATCGCTGATGCATTACTGTATTGCAATCAAACATGAAGAGACCCCAGTCGTGAATACTGCATTTGAGGTGATGGCTGCCTCGCATGCAAAGTTAGCATATGCTATTTTGCATCCCAGAGTATTTCCCGAGAGCTCTTGCCATTGGTCTTAATAGGTTATGAATAACGAGCGTACGCAATATCCAGTTATCTTCCGGAAACTTCCGCCTTACATGTTAGGGCCACATCTCCAGGTCGTCCCTTGCTATCTACACCCCTGGTTGAGTTTGCATCAAGGCCTGGAAAGCCAGGCATTCCCAAACCACAGGAGATGCCTGAGCTACAGGTATCGCTGGTCACTGTATATTAATGTATGAATACTGTTGATATTTCCATGGCAAAATATTTGTTCCATATATATCCTTGCAATGCTGTTCTATGTTAATCATTTTCTTCCAGATTAGCTATCCATACACATAAACATCCACAGCAATTTATTATTAACTGTGTGAGGCTGGATCACACACTGTATTGCTAAGAAGAAGACTTTACACTAATCAATGAAACGTACACATACCTAAAGTTATTTTCACGATCATCTTGCTAAATTTGGCTAAATTGAACTTGGCATGAATGCAAGGAGTGTGATTCAGAGGCAGATATTTGGTCTAACAAGAAAAAGCTGCAATTTAGAATTCATTTTTCTGATGAAGTGTGCCAGATTCTAGAAGAGATACGGCTATATAGAAAATCCAGGGTGGGATAAAACCCAGTACAGGAAACCAGAACCATCATGGGGCAATAGAGATGCAGGTGTTACAGTGATGTAACAGAGTTACAATGGTGTTACAACAGTGTTACACTGTTATGTTGTCATAAGGGTGTTAAGCAATGTTCAACTGATATTACAGAATTACAATGGTGTTACAGCGGTGTTACAGTGATGTTAGAGAGTTTCAATGGTGTTACAGCACTGTTACACTGATGTTATGTCATATGGGTGTTACAGCACTGTTACACTGATGTTATGTCATATGGGTGTTACAGCAGTGTTACACTGATGTTATGTTATATGGGTGTTACAGCAGTGTTTAAATGATATTACAGAATTACAATGGTGTTACAGCACTGTTACACTGATGTTATGTCATATGGGTGTTACAGCACTGTTACACTGATGTTATGTTATATGGGTGGTACAGCAGTGTTTAAATGATATTACAGAATTACAATGGTGTTACAGCACTGTTACACTGATGTTATGTCATATGGGTGTTACAGCACTGTTACACTGATGTTATGTTATATGGGTGGTACAGCAGTGTTTAAATGATATTACAGAATTACAATGGTGTTACAGCACTGTTACACTGATGTTATGTCATATGGGT
>JAODKC010000064.1:5013377-5031846 GCA_026777985.1 Mormyrops attenuatus | reverse complement strand
GTTACAGCACTGTTACACTGATGTTATGTCATATGGGTGTTACAGCAGTGTTACACTGATGTTATGTTATATGGGTGGTACAGCAGTGTTTGATATTACAGAATTACAACGGTGTTACAGCAGTGTTACACTGATGTTATGTTATAAGAGTGTTACAGCAGTGTTACATTGATATTACAGAATTACAATGGTGTTACTGCAGTGTTACAGTGGTGTTACATGTACTGGCACTTTATTATTGGATTAACACTACCATTTTGGGTCTCTCTGCACAGTGCCCCCCTGACAGTCCCATCCCAAGCAAGCAACTGCTAGCTGTCCATCACACGCCTGTGGTCACGTATGTCTCTGTATTTGGATATAACAGGAGGTAAGAACAAAGGTAGGTAGTACACTGGGGGTGGGGGTGGGCTGGGAGGGTGCAGCACTGTCAGCCTATTTATGACAATCAGCTATAATAAAAACAACAGCACACAGTAATAAACATTGATCGGTGCTGATACATGTTGTAGGGTATATGGAGCTGGGCAGCCAGTCTGGCGCAGAGGAGAAAGAGAAACTCCGGACTGGGAGGAGTTACGCCCATACCTTTAACCTCAGCCACCCCTTTACTACTTCTTGAGAGAAAGCATTTTCCCTGCTAATGTTGGCATGTGCGTCTGGTTTCTTCCAGTTGTTGTTCTGCCTAGAGAACTTCTGGATGGGAAACTTTCTGCTTCACTTTGACTTTTTATCCAGTGGTTGGGAGACTGAAAATCTGAAAAGTTTGCCAGTTGTTACGGGTTAGCTGGTATGCAGGGATGATTCCGGCTGTGCTTTAACAGAAAAGGAGCACTGACTTTCTGAAGGGGAGGGTCCTCAAGAAGATGGCCATAACTTGCGAGCGTAAATGTTCTTGCTTTTTTAAAAATCTTTAAGTAGCAGCAGACCGCAGGTGTCCGTGTTTCTCAGTCATGGCTGCTTGAATCCTGAACCGCTCAAGCTGAGAGGCCGCTGAGCCACGTTGTTCGATCAGCAATTACGGAATGTAACCTCATAAAACCTCACGTTTGTAAAAAACACAGAGCCAAAGGTGGCTCAACAGAGTGCCAGACCAAAACCGGCCCTAGCCCGGTCGTAAAAACAAGCGAGGAACCTGGGGAAGGAAATCTCTCTTGACAAATATATATAAATGTTGGCATGTTGTGGTTAGTTGGACCTCGAATCCCAAGTTGGTTCCGTTCTCCAGATCCATAATCTCCATGTTTGACCCCCTAAACCTCAGCTCTATGTTAGATCATTTCTGTCAGCTCAGCTCCTAGAATTTGTGTGTGTGTTGTGTTGGTCCCGGTCCAGCCTTACACCATCTATCCCTGGAAAGGTGAAACTTAGCGATAAATCTGCCCGTCGCTGCCAAATCCCCGTCACGTGGCCCCTTTGGCCCCTCACACCATTTAATGCCGCTGGCACAGATCCAGTTGTCTGTTTGCTGCTCAAAGCATGTATAGTAAAAACCGCATGTCATTTTTCTTACACTAATACAAAACAAAAACATAATTGCTCATCACAACGGTTTGTTTACATTTTCCTTCATGCCCCTGTGTTGCCTGAATATAATTCAAATATTATTGAAATACATAAAACAAATAATTAAAAAAGATCTTTTCCTAACAATTGTTCCCTGCAGCTTTTCAGAATTCATTTTCAATTAATCAGGAAGCGAAAGTTAAGCACATCTATTGGTTAGCAGTCTTGAGTTCGCTGGCTCCTGTTGTGACGTAATGCTCACTGAACTTAGAGAATTTCAGGGGGGGGGGCAGAGGTGAACAGAAACACTCTAATTGAACCATTGTATTCTAAGAGCAGAAATGGTTTCCATTTCCAACTCAGCAGTCGTTACATCTAATCAAATGTACCTTAAGTGCCCATGAAGCAATTTTAAGGAAAGATAAAACGTAAGCACATTTTCTGCGGCACTGTGAGAGACTGTAATGCAGCTAATTATAAGTTTACACTGCAAATATGTGTGTTACTCTACTGCTGGGCTTTGGGATCCAAGTAATCGCTCTTTTATGCAACGAGCCACTTGCAATGCATTATAGGAAGGACCACTTACCGATGCAACCCGCATGCCTGGTGAGGATTACACACCATTAAGGGTGAGTCTGAGCCGTCCCATACACACCTTACTCGGAACAGGGTGTTCTGTACTGCTGGCTAGATATTTCACAATCTGAAGCCAACCTAGTATTTGGTGTTAATATTTTTAGTGTGTATCAAACTACTTTCTGTAATTTTGAAGACCTAAAGGGTGATTTGTCTACTTCTGTGAGGTCTTTGGTTCTGAAATAGTTCCATAATCTGGGGAATGCTGCTCCTTTCTCGGTCCACTGTGCCCCCAGTTTTTGTTGTGACATTATGAAATACCAAACGTGCTGAATTCAGTTTCTTGATCTTTCGCACAATATCATTAGTGCCCAAAGATTAATGTTCCGGCCAAGACCTTTAAATCCAGCCACCATGAAGAAAGGACTGGCATCTTTTTAGGGTCAATGGCCACCTTGTTAAAAACAGCCTAGAAAAGGTTACCTCTATGATATTTAAATTATATTCTTTCTATAAAACTATAGGAATTGTAATAGACTGATGTGCTCAATCACAATCTTTTAAATGAGCATGTGAAACCAAGCCTGAATCAGGCTGTTTTATTTAGTGTGCTTTGCCCTTTAAGTTCTCATTTCAAAGGAAAAACACTACTGCAGGAAATGAAATATAATGATGAACTCAAACTTTAATAACACCATCACCGAAAATAAAAGCCACGATATACTAATCAAACAGAGCAGAACAGATTTGGCATCTATTTTAGACTGACAGAATGATAAAATCTAATAACTACGATTAAAAAAATAAAATGACTGACAGAAATGAAAAAAGAATAATCAATACAAACGGAATATGTTTTGCTTTTATTGCCTATGATAAGCTCCAGAACCCCCCACCCCTATCCCCCCACCATGATCCTGAAAAGCTTTACATGGATGGATGGATGGATGGACGGACGGACGGATTTAACATTTAACTTCCACTAGATGTTAAATGTGTATTCATCATTTTATAAAACTGTTACAGTGATACTTATGAATGAGTGATTTCCCTTTCAATGAATCCAGTGAAAATGTTGCTCCAGTGGAAGTGGAAATACAGTATGGGAAAACCACGAAGGGAAATAAGTGTGACTACAGTATCCAGAAGTCAACGGCTGATTAGCTAACCATGGGAATGAAGTCCTCCAGGCCAGCCAGTTATATGCTGCTCTATGATGGCGAATAGGATCACCACTATTGATTTAGCTGAGAGCTCAGGATCATGGTCAGCCAATCAGACTCTAGTGGGGAGGTCATATCTGAGGGGCATGTGGAGAAGGGAGGCAGGGGGACGAATGAAGATGAAGTAATCTGTCTCTTAGCATTTCACTTGGGCTGATTTGCCGATGTCTGGTGGGAAAAAAAAATGGTCACGGGACGAAAACATAAATAAATTGCGATGGTGTCGTGGACGAGATTCAAGTCAGCAAATCAGGAAAAGACGGCGAATTTATATCACCAAAGACAATTTGTACATGAAGCATAACAGCGGAAATAGGATACATAAATCACATTAGCTGTGGCCGCGAGTCTCCATCAATTACCCACCAGAAAATGAATAGGGGCATTAAAACTTTCGGTGCTTTTCGCTGCCTTGGCGGCCCAGAGCCTGAAGCCCAGTGCCAGGCAGCCCGCGCCCCTCCCTTCCCCTCCCCGCGCCCTCGAAGACGGCTTGACCTCCAGCATCTCCTATAGCTTCCAGTGTTTTGTGTATGCCTTCTGGCGAAATGCTGAGTGTCTCCTTTTTAACACCATGAAGGATAATCATTGTCTAAATTGTTTCTCCTTATAATGAAGGAGTAAACCAGGCAAAAAAAAAGAGATTAAAATTTTGGAATTTGCAGCACAGCATAATTAAGATTATAGGCTGAAACCAGTCAAGATAATGAAGAGAAGCATTTAATGCTTTTCATATACTTTAATATTCTTACAATGCTTATACTGTAGATGAAGTGAATCTTCTGCATTACCTTGCAGGTAATGGTTTTCAAATTTAAGCCCCTGTGATGTGTTCAGCAATGCCCTTTAATTCAGTAAAATTCAATTCATTTGTATATTGTGTCCTTTGCACCAAAGAATATTATCAGATCAACATAACAGTTACTGACTTACAGCAGCTGGAAATCTGTGTTAGAAAGAGAACAGTGATGCAGGAGACCAAGGAGACTCCGGGTACTGACCTTACACACTTCATAAATAAGCCTGCAGGTGTTGTTACAATGAACCTTTGGAGTAAACTGCCGACAGTCCATGGGTCAGCAGATCATTCTGAAGTATGGCGGTATCTGTGGTAGCGAGTTGGGGTAAGCGGCAGTGCATCTCACGTTCACACTTCCCCAGGTGCTGACCGAGGTAAGCTAAACTACAAAATCTTCAGTCTTAATTCAAGCCAATTCATAAGCTTGTAGACTTTCTGTTTTTTTAGATATTCAGGAGGACACAAGATAGCATGCATCCTGCAGACTGAGACTGCAGTCTGGATTGCTCATGTTAATTAGCTTAATTACAGGAGTGGGTACTTGACCTTTCAATAGCTTAAAGCAAGCAGAACAATTCGGAAATCCATTCAAACCTGAGAGGAGGCCATTGGAGAGATGAGAGAGCGGGTGTGATACACTTTTTGCTTGTGGGTGCAACATTTGCAGTTTGCTGTACAGCAGAGAATGCGCAGCATACAGAGCACAGTTATTGTAATAGTCTGAGCTACAGTATAGAAATGCATGTGTTTCTCTTTTCAATATCTCGAACAGTAAGAAATCCCCTCACACTCGCAATATTTCAAAGCTTTAGGAAGTGAGTCTTGGAAGAGGATTTAAAGAGCATTAAAAGACAGACCTATATCAAGAACGACGCTGTGGTCTCAAGCAAAAACTAAATTCAACAAAACGAAAGTTTGGGGCCTCAGATGACTCAAGACTCACTGTCTTTTTTTGAGAAGGGAAACACCCATTTTCATGTAACTGAAATGGTTTGCTATGGACAGTCTCATCGGATCGAACTGAACAATGATGATCGCATATTATTTAAAGCTGTGGTTAAAGACGTTTTGGCTCTGTGTCCGCAATGGGGTCTGTTATCCTGGTCAGGGTTCCTAGACTTCATTCCAGTAACACCCTGGTAAGGATGCCAGTCCATCAGAGGGCACATAAAGACACACAAATTCATGACACACCCAGAGAGGCCAATTAACATACTGTAATGATGCGTCTTAGGACTGCGTGACAGAACTGGAGTACCCAGAGGAAACCAAACCTCGCTGGTGCGGTTACACTCACCTGTTCCCTGCTTCCTTCTCCCTTTATTTCTGTAGGGACCCAGCTCTCATTAAACACCGAGAAGGTGGACACACTGCATTCCAGTCCACGTTCCCACTGGCACTAGGGCCTCTAAAGTCTGCTATTGGGCAACCCTCGAGCACTGTGAGCTTACAGACATCCCACAGCGTGCTCGTCCCGGCCTGAGGGATTATTGTTGTAAGATCTCAGCCATTTCTCTTCTATTAATCTTATGAAAGAAGAATGTTGTCTTTCCTTCTGCAAAGCAAACTCATGCATTGGCCATCAGGCCAGACAGCAAGCAAACAAAAGTCACAATACAAATGTCAACTGTTCTTAACAAGCACAGAACGAAAGTCATTAAATGTCAAGCAAGCCACTGGCCCACCCTGAAACCCTTGTTAGCGTATCCTTTACGCACACGGGGAATGATAGTGGGTGTAGACCAATATAAATGAGCCCCATTTTCCCTGAAATATATTCACTGTACAGCTCAGAAGACGTGCAATGCAAATTTCAGTGGCGTCATTCCCAGATCGCTTTCATGGTGGGTTGACCTTTGACCCCGGCTTCCACCCCACACTCATACAGAAATTCTAATGAGGCTGCACTTATGAATCAAATGCACTGGGCTGCACTGTATTTGCAGCAGGACAGAAAATGGAGGCCAGTTTTAATGTAATACTTTAGTGATTTTTTTTTCCTTTGAAAGATCAATAGTGATAAAAAAAAAATCTTGTTATTTTCTGCTTAGTTGTTATTCTCTCGTGGAGTAATTGTTTTGCAGGAGAACATCATCTCTTTCATTTTGGCACTCAGTGGAATATTTTATATAACTGTAAATGTATGTATTAGTCATTTGGGGAAATGGAGGTCCTATGTGTTAGTTTTTGACCCGGGCTTTGCAATTTTTTAATTAAATTGTTCCAGGGGGATAACAGGGAGGTTTGGAAGTCTGCAGGAGAAGGATGGGGAGTTTAAATGTATTCCTATGTGTTAATTAATTACCAGTTGTGGTTATTATCTGTCATTGCATGTGACCGTCAGTAGTGAGGATACCTCAGGCGTTCCCGGTTCTCATCAAGGCTGTCACTGGTGCCTTTTGAGTTTCCTGCGATGGTGGAGCACTTGGTTTACTTGTAATCACAAGCTTCTACACGAACTCTCAGAAGGTACCGCTGCTGCGCCCTGGACTAGAAACAGCACACATCGATCTCTGCAGATGTCCAGCCATAACATCAATAAAATTGTCATTTAGTCCCGCCTTACTTTATACCAGCGTATTTTCTAATTCCGTAAAGAACAATATAAACTTGTGCGTTTTTTCCATCAGCATATTCGAAAATTTAAAATCCCGCGGCCGCGCGGCGCCTGTTCACCCCCCATCCAGTTGCGCTCCGGATAAACGCCGCGACCCCCCGCGCTGCGATCAGACGCTCCTCTGTAACGTGTAACTTCGGTGGTCAGCCCCGACCCCGGGGGAGCTGCTGCACGGTTACCGCATTAATCATCAGCGCGCTCGGGAATGGCTTTTCGCGCACCGCGCTTTCCGCATTTCCGCGAGAGCTCGGTGCGCCTGCAGTCTGCGGTTCGGTGGGGGGCTGCAGCCTAATGAAAGCTTTCTGCATAATATTAACCCAGAACGAAGTGCCGCTGTAAATCATATTTTCCAGTCGATTCTAGATTTTGCATCTCCTTTTACCGTGCTTTATTTAAGTAAAAGATACCTCTGGAGGGATTATAACATGGACGAACATCATGCTGCTGGTTGTGGAACATTCAGAGGTTTTGCTGTTACTTTAAGATCAGCAACTCTGCTTTTTATTTATTTAATTACTTTATTTTGGGGGAATTGTTTTTATTTTTACAGTTCCGGTCTGTACTTCCATTCTACAGATCTGTTTTACAGTATCTTCCTGCAGTTCTGTTTGTGCCGTTCTGTTCTTAAGTTCTGATCTGCAGTTCCAGCCTGCAGTGCCATTCTGCAGTGCCATTCTACAGTTCCGTTCAGCATACCATTATGCAGTGCTGTTTTAAAGTTCCTTTCTGCAGTTCTGTTCTGCAGTTCAATTCTGCAGTTCTAGGGATATAAATGGACCTCGAGGGAGACAGTAAATAACTTAAACTGAGTAACTAAATTCTGAGCACTTACCGTAATATTGGAGGGTAGTTAAGTTTGAGGGGGTGTGTGGATAAAAATCCTCACCATATTATTGCTCATAGTTGGTGTTATTTCTGCTGGGCAGTGATGATCTTGGCATAAGTTACCAAAGTTATCCAGCTGAAAGGGTCGTGTGCGACGTCCCCATCCATATGGCCCATTAGCGGGTTTGTCAGCTTCCGCGTGCGACGCCGCGATAGCGAGCTCCTGACAGGCCCACAGAGCCGTTAACCGGAGCGATAATGGAGCTATTCCTGCTCACTTCTGCACAAAGATCGGAGCCTCTACAGATGGTATATACTGTAGGTCATAATTTATCTGAAGGAGGTGACCCCCCCCCCCCACCAACTTAAACATGCCCCCGGATTCCTCAGACACGCCACTCTGCAGGTTTGCTCTTCGCATAATTAGCATCGCTGCCAAGGTATCATTTGCAAAAAGTTCCTGTGACATTCGTGGCCTCGAAATCACCCCCGCCTCCCCATCCCAAAATTCTGTCCCAACATTCCACACACTCAGCCCCACAGTGCCATTTACTCCATGCCATGTGTATCTGATCCTGCCTCCCAGCAAAGGGATGCATTTTTTGGGGGGGGTGGACTGTGGGCTGCAGATAACGAAAATGAGGTCAGGGAGCCCTGAGAGGATAGCTTAACTCGGAGATGGCTCTGGCATCCTGCATCGCATGCCCTCTGAACCAGGGCCAGAGCCCCTGGGGGAGTATGGTTGGGGGTTAGGGTTAGGATTGTGGGTGGAGCCAATGCCACAGCAACACCTTTAGCCCCAGTGTTACAGAGCTAAGAACATTTACACTCGCCAGTCTCAGGCTGAAGGTGTAACTGAGTCTCCATTTGGTACCATTGCCAACGCCATAAATGATCCGTCACTCCGGGGTGAAGCGGGATGCTGCCAGAGATGCCGTCCGTTCTGCCTGCTGACGCCTGGATACTTGGGTGGCTTCCCATCTCCCATCAGTCCTCCTCGGGCTGCATTTTGCGTGCCGTCAAAATCCAGGAGGTTTAAATGCTGCCCACTGTCATACGGGAGAGGCTGCGCTGTAAGGGGACGTGCTGAGTGCAATAACGTTTTATTATGCACAATAAAACACCATCTGATCTGAGCATTATATACTCAGTCTTCCTTAAAGGAGCAAACAGGCTCCGCCTTAAAGTCCCGCTCTGTTACCTCTACCTCGTTTGAGTTCTTTTGGTTGCAGTTCCATGATGATGGGATGATTCCCTCGTTGGTCATATAAATAACATGTATGGATGACTGGAACTGGCCTCTGCAAAGCAGAGGCGCACAAAGAGGAAAAGACTGGATACACTAGGGTCCTGTCTTGTTGATGACGCAGTCTCCATGACGACCTAAGTACCAGGTAAATTAAATTAGACAAGAAGGAGTTATTCAATCTGTATTTGTAACACCTTTTATATGCAGATTTTTTAGTACAATTCATCCCTGTCTTTGTTTAATTTTGTGTTACATATCCTGTCTCATCCTTTCAGTTTCACGTTGCTACTTTTTATACTGTTTTTACTAGATAGACTATATTTTTAAGGGTATATGGTGAAAAAGACTCAACCACACTCAGGATCAAGAAAAATTTCATTTTATTCCTTAATTAACTACAACCAGTACATCCATATGAAAATGAGTCATTAATAATATATACTGATGTGAAACTCCTGCAGCCCTGTGCTGGGTAAAATGCTCAAAGGTTACTGGATGGATGGAAGGAGAGATGGATGGATGGAAGGAGAGATGGATGGATGGATCATGACAAGAATGGAGACAGTTCTGGCGAGCAGTGCGAATGGAGAAGGGGCCAGAAGGGGCTGTGGAGTTTAGCCAAGGCTGCAAGCTTGGGGGGTGGGGGGTGGCAAGAACTGGAACAGCAGGAAATGCCTGCAGCTGTGAGTTTTTACAAACATCTGTCGCCTACTGAGGTTCCATTAAAGATGGAGCATATGTCCACACGGTGTGATGGGTGACTTTTTTCAGTGTCCACCTTTCCAGCCGGTCAAAGCTGGGAGCATTACTTTCATGTGTTTTATGTGTTGTATGTAGGAAACCCCCCACCCATCCCCCCACCTTCATTCACCACACCAGTATACTGTGTTCCGACCTGTATCTGTATCGTCATGACAACCACGATGGGCATATTATCGATTGGCTAATTTTTGCCGTTCTAAATTAGCTTTCATTTTGATAATTTTGCCTCCACAGTAATCAGCTGATTACCAACTGGAATTTTTTTGCGGGGGGGGGGGATTGGTACGCTTTCATGTTGAAAGTTCAGTTCTCATTAGAAAAATGCAGTTTTAATTTAGCACAAAGCTGGGGCCATTTGAATAAATGGTTGAAGATATTTCCTTGGAGGGCTCTAATAAAAATGTTAGCTAATAAAAAAAATCACAATTTCCTGTATATGGTGGGTGTATCCCGCAGCACTACGGTGTATGAAAGTCTCTAGAAGTTTCTATTGTTTAGTCAGGAAGCTCTAATGTATAAACTGGTTGAAATAAAAAAGGGAAAAAGGAGTCAGAAGGCTGAGCCTCCAGCTATCCCAGAATGCCAGTGGGCCCAGTCTCTTTATTTTATGGTTTGGAGATGTTAGTGACTCTCTGATCAATTCTTTACAGAGCAGCAGGTTGATACACATTTTAAACATTTATTTGTCTTCATTACCGGGTGAGAAATTAGGCCTTAAGGTTGTGACTCTCTGTGGTTTGTTTCTAAAAAGTCTCTCTGAGGTTTAATCATGTTGCAAAAAAAATATTTTGAAATATATTTTTAAGTGTATGAAGTCTTCCAAATTCCTAGCCATTTTTCTGGGTTGACCGTATTGGGGTTTAAGAACTGTTTCCTAAAAAAGTAGCACTTCTTTTTAAGGGAAAAAAAACTGTACTTAATTTTTCGGTAGCAAGCTGCAGCAATATCCCAAAGGGTGATGTCATGTCCCCTTTTACTTAGGGACCTTGTTAAACAGGTGAACTTTTGACTGTCAGGAGAAAGGGAGACTTGTCACCTCCCCGTGACACGTTGAGGTTACTCACAGAGCCAACCTGCAAGCCAGAGCACCTACACACCAGGTTGTTAGCAGAAAATCATCATTTTAGTGAGCTATCTTGTCAGTGATAGAGTCAATCATATTTGACACTGGTCCTTTGCTAAAGTGACAAGCTAAGCCCTGTCTGTGGACGGTACATATTCAGAGTCAGAGGTGGGATGGGATTTTGATACCGAGTCGGCTCCTCCTGTCCACATAAATTTATTTTGCAGCCATTTTATCATCTTAGTTCTCTCTCTCAATCTCCATCTCCTGCTTCCAGTGAAAAATGGAATTATTGCCATAACACTGTGTTAAATTCACATTAAAAGTCTTTGAAGAATGTGATTTTGTTCTTTGAAACTCAAAACCTGAAATCATAGATCTGACAGATAAGCAGAAAGACAATATTTTTCACCGCAGGGCAAACATTCTGGATATGACCAGAAATCAGATAAAGTTCCTTATCAGTAAATGTCAAAGATTGCTGATCAGTCTGTCCCCACTGGACCCCATTAAAGTTTCATTTTTAATAACTGGCTTTGAGTCAGTAGCTCATTTGTGTTTTATGAAATTTGGCATATATTTGGTTATGTTACATTTAGAATGCACATGATGGTAAGGGGCTGGTGTAGAAAGTGAAAGTGAAAGTGGCCTTTATTTGTACTGGCCTTGATGCCTTATAAGGACGTGATGACAGTGAATTTGGAAAACAATATCTGCCCCTTTTGGCCTCCATCCCTCTTCGTTTTTCTTTGAAAATGGAGCAAAGTCATCTCAGAGATTGTAATGTGACACCTGTGTCAGGACTGCCCCCTGCCCAAAATAGACGCACATGGATGCGAGACGCGTCCTGGTTGTTGGGGTTACTTACACTTTTAGCATATGAGTATGTACTGGCAGTTCACAGAAGTAATCCGTTCCACGAACCCCTAGCTGAGTCAGATTTACCCCCCTATAACATTCAGGACACCTTTATAGAAAAAAATGTGACAAAAATATACTAGTGATCCGTACTAAATAACACATATTAAATAAATGAAAAAAGAAAGTTTAAATATATATTCGGAGTAGGTTGCTTTTTTGCATTAACACTGTCGTAAGCTCTGTGTATCATAGATATTTTTTGCGTAAGTCCGGATTTACACAAGTCAAGAGCTGCCATGTGACTTGCAGGTATAACGGTATCTGCAGGGAGATCTTCCATACAAGACAGTTTCTGCAGTGGGAGATCTTCCATACAGGACAGTTCCTGCAGTGGGAGATCTTCCATACAGGACAGTTCCTGCAGTGGGAGATCTTCCATACAGGACAGTTTCTGCAGGGAGATCTACCATACAGGACAGTTTCTGCAGTGGGAGACCTTCCATACAGGACCGTGGCTGCAGGGCGGGGAAGGAGAGTCATGTCCGGTGATGTATGTGCTGCTAGCTGAGCAGTATCTCATCTCCCAACTGCGTGGCCTTGTGTCCATGATGGGCCTGTGTGGTTTGAAGCTTTCATCCGCCGGTTGGGGCGGCGGAGCTTGCAGGTGGCCTGACACGCGGAATAATGGCTACGACCACGGTCAGCCGGCAATCTCGTTAATCCTTTCTGCTGTGAATTGGATGGTGGTTCATAGTAAACACGGGGCAAGTCCGTTGATTTGTCCTGGCGAAATTCTGAATGCAAACACAAAAAGTCCAGATCTCTTTGTTATCTACTCAGGGCGGTACATAGGTATTTCCCACAGGGCTCTGCAGCCTGGGGTCGGCTGAGCTTCTTTGGTCTTGTGATATGTGGTTTCACTTGAGGGTTTTGGGGTTTCCAGTACCTTAGTGTCCAGTCACCTTGCCTTTGTGCTGAACCTAAATATCTAATTTCTCATGATGCAATAGTGAGACAGAAGAGAAGTGACTTTAAGCCACCAGAGGGGATAAAACACTGGAAAAGGTATCAAAGTTGGCAACCTCTGCACAGGGGGCTCATGTTGACCCCAAGGAGAATCCCATGGAAAACCTTGCTGGCCAAATGTTAAGGAAGCACATCAGACGTCCACCTCCTGAGTAGCATAGCGATGGATGCCCTGGAGAACAGACTGATCTAAAAATTCAGAGGGAGGTCCAGTATAACCAGTCCACAGCTAAGATGCAGAGTGGGTTTGCCCTCCTTCTCTCTATCTTCTTCTTTTCACTTGTAATTCTCTCGCTGTCTGTCTTACCTTCATCTTCATCAGATAAAGGTGATCTCTGCTTCATGTAGCACATGCGGCTCCATTTAGATGACTAGCAAAATCCAGATGACACCCATTAAAGATTTAAGTCTTATGGGCCTAGATACAGTAGATGTTTTCACATTCATTCCCTCTCTAAATATCACACCTAAGCTTGCCAGCATTGGCTGCTGATTGGAAACTCATGCACTTGGCTGATGTCCTGCTAAAGGTAGCTTCTCCAGCACCGGGGGGGGTCAGTGGGCTAAAACTTCATCAGATGTCACACATTCGACACACACCTGCTCTGCTCCTGCTTTGCCCCACACTGGGAATTTCACACACTTCCAAGTCACTATTAAAGTTTGCTTTAAGGAGTTTTCTGGCAGCGTGAGCCACCTTAACTTTCTTGGTTTTCATTTATATGCGGCAGATTGGTCTCCTCATAAACTAGGTATATTTCTGTCAGTATGATTCACTTTAATATTAACAGCAACAGGCCAAGGTATAGAAACAAGATCATTACCATCAGTGTTTTGTAGAAATAATGGTCTGAGTGTTTAATCAGGCTCTTTGCTCTACATCATCCAGTCTCCTTAGCCCCCCCTTTTAAGCTATTAGATCCAGCACAGTCCAGTAAATGATCATGCTTCTCATCCACTCTATATCATGTTTTTTTTTTTTTCTTGTACGCCACTCGAACGCCCTACAGCCTCATCTTGGAATGTCAGTTGTTACTAACTGCCTTGCAAACCTGGTACCATGAGCCTCTGTGTGAGTTTCGATTAGATAGGAGGAATGGGAGAAGGATACCCCCACAATGCAACTGGATTCCATTCAAATTCTTAAACGGACTAATAGAATATATGAGGTCATCGTAATCCACAGGGAGTTCGCACCTGCTGCCAGTCACTGATTGGTTTAACACACTTCCCATCAATTGCCCCATTGGCTTCCTCCAGGTTAAATTAAGCAGCAGTTGCTGGTATTGTTTTCACTGGTGTCTTCACAGCAGACCTAGAAACTTGGGCTTTGTGCCTCCATCTTGATTTTTGTGCCGAAAGATGATACAAAGATGAAGAGTGAACGCAGCATATTTAATCTCTGAAACAGATTCGAAGCAACAGTTCTTTAAAAAACTGGCGTCTGCGACTGTGGTAATGCTCTTCTCGGCTTTGGGGTCTTGAGCTAGCAGAAGCCTTTGTTGAGCCCCAGGGTTAAAATGTTCCCCGTGTTCCAGCAAAGCGGGTCACCCGATTCCTGCCTCCCGCACAGATTGTCATAACTGCTGTTTCCATCTGCCTCTCACCCGGAGCATCACTAAAAATACATATTTCAGCTGAAGCGTCTTGCTCCAAAGGACATGTAGATTTATGTGAGCGTGCACTTTATATGAAGAAATGTACATGATCTACATATGCCCACAACCTCACAGTATTTCAGAACAGTGAAATATTGAAGCTTTTTTGGCTTAAAGTAACCCCTGGCTAACTGTAGATGCCATGCTATTTAAAATATATATTTTCTAAGAAGGCAGGCATTTCACAAACCTTTAGAGTAGCGGAAGATCTTTAGCTCCAGCCCCCCTGCAGAAGCAGTGGGGTAGCCTTGCACCTGTGGATTCCTACAGGCCTGTCAATTGATCTGCCCAGTCAGCAGGAGCTGCCTGCAGCTCTATGGATATCTTCCCTTGGCTGACAATGAGGCCAATGAAGACTGGGGAGTATACAGGGGTGGGGCCACCGGAGCACAGGCCTCAGCTGAAAGTTGATTGGCCCCTGGAGCGCCCCATCCCCTGTCACTCACCAATTCAAAACATATTACTGGCTGATGATAAGTTTGCCCCCTTTCTATGAATTATGGCCCCTCTTAAGCTCCCGCACCTTAAAAAAAAAACCCTGGGATGAGGAAGGGATTCAATTAAGCTGCCTCAAGCTACTCCCAGCAAGGTGCGATGACCTTCCAGTTAGATCATTATGGCTTGCTTTAATCCCAGGAGGAGTCACCAGGTTCAATCGCCAAGTCCATTTAAGAGTGCTGGTGTTTCCATTTCTTTTTGATTGTAGTGAAACAAAACCTAAATGAGGTCATGCGTCTAGTGGAAGCTGAACAGCAGAGCATTTAATCAGGTATTAACAATACTCAATAAAAGAAGCACAATTACATCTTGTAAGCCATGACACATTAACATAATCTAATTTAACAAAACATGTCCGGTAGCAAGGGAGTTGGTGGAGGGTAATAGGAATTCGAATCCCGGTGGTAAGTAAGCAGCAGATGGGTCAACACTGGTTCTGGGAAATGTGCCAAGCAGATATTGAGTTAAGGTTCAGAGTCTAATAACCGAGTGATGTTACGGAGATGAGGTGTCATCTGGCTGGACAAACTGCAGACCTGGAAGACCCTCATGAGGCCGCAATGTTGCGATCACGTGCCTGCAAGCGTCAACATTCAAATTTCAATGTTTTGACAGTTTTAATAGATTTCTTAGTAATGAAGTTATAATGTTTTGTGGCAATGAGGTGTTTAATGTGAATGTGTTTTTTGGGTGTGGCCCTGACCCTGGCAAGCCAATGGGAGACGGGTGGGTGGTTTATTGTTTTTTCAGCAATATTGTAGGGGTGTGTCGTGGGGCAGACATGTGATGTGTTTTAAAAGAGGTGCTCCCCCATTCTAAAATCTAAATATTCTTATATCTATCTATGTGTAGATGAATTAGATGCTGACCAAAAAAAATGCAACATTGAATTAAAACCACTGCCTAAAAAACTGTCGTTTTAACCCCCCCCCCACGCTCCGATCCATTAAAGTGTCGTAGGTGTATTTTGTAAATTTGGAAAACGGTGGATCGCAAGCATCGGATTTGCCCGTCTGGCTATCCATTCGCGAGACGACAGAATGCCGTAATTACACCATAAATCTGCGAGTCCTATGAGAGTTAGTGTCGGCATGTAAGTGGGACAGCAATGATTATAAATTGCTCAATCGCAGTTATGTTCTATATGTATATATATATATATCTTTATTAGAACACAACATTTCTGCTGATATGCTTTCCGTCTTCTTCTAACGCTCGGCACCTGTGGCGAGATGAAGCGCCAAAGCCAAGGAATTAATGTGAAATCAGCATGTGCCGAAATCTATGCTCTCTGCTGCCATGCAAACATACATGATGCTGAAGCAGAGCGGCCAGGAGCCAGCAGTTAGCCTAGCGCTTCAGGAGCAGCAGTTAGCTTAGCGCTTCAGGAACAGCAGTTAGCCTAGCGCTTCAGGAGCAGCAGTTAGCCTAGCACGTCAGGAGCAGCAGTTAGCCTAGCACTTCAGGAGCAGCAGTTAGCCTAGCGCGTCAGGAGCTGCAGTTTCAGTCTGAGCAGCCACAGGCTTTAGTCCTTAGGGCCCATGCCATATAATGGAGCAGGTACGGCCCTCTTGCCTGGAATTTCAGCATTGATTCTTTAATTGCCTTTTTACCACATACCATTTTCTAACTGGCTAGCTGCGGCTTTTGATTCTTTGAATCCTTTTTAAACCCAGTTATTTTCCTTCCCCTTCTCATCTCACCTGCTTTTTTTCTCATCCACCTTGGGGCAAAGTCTTGTCTTCATGCAGCTCCTCTGTGTCCAATTCACAAAGCGGCCAAGCGCTTTCAATCTGCAATCTAAATAGGCAGCGGCCACATTGCCAGCTATGTTTTAATCCCGGAGGAACTATTTTCCTCCCCTATTTTATGACTTTTTAAAAACATAAATGCATCAAATCCTATTGAACGTTTCTCCCAATTCAATGAGAAGCTCTTTTGTCCCTGGGGCTTTGATCCAGAAGTATGCCTGGACTTCGAAGTTACAATGAAAGCTTTAGTTTGTGACCTGGGGCATCAAAACGATTGGTGATGATTAAAAAATAAGGAGCAAGCAGGGAAGGTTTGTTCATCTTTAGGACTTTAGGGCCACATTTTGTGCATTGGCACAGCATTAATCAAACATGTGATTAGGAGACTTGGAAGATGTGTTTGGTTCAAGTCGCATGATGAGCTTGTGGGACTTAAATACAGCCTAACCTGATGACACACAATGTGATTATTTTTAATGCCAAGACTGGTATTTCCTGATTTTAAAAAGGCGTATTCTGTAATACATTGTCAGGACCTGCTTGTCCGATCCTCCCGTGTGTCACGCCCCCTTGTTACCTTGTGTGGAATCCCGGTGTTCTCAGCTGTGTCTAGTTGTTCTTAATCAACATGTGTATGTAGTGCTTCCGAGTCTGTCTGGTCATTGACGTTCGTGCATGCGTTTCTGTCCTGCATTTTGATGTTTTCCCCAAATAAAACCCCGTTTACCCGACTACACGGCATCTGTGCTGCTTTCCCTGCCATAAACCGTAACATATATGACCTAATCCTATTATGCATTAACCTACTCTAAAGAAATTAAATGAACTGCAGCTTATTATCATCAAGCTATGATAAAATATCCTGCACATATGAACTGTATATTTTACGCATCCATCCATTCATCCATTTTCTAACCACTTTTCTTGGTCATGGGGGGGCTGGAGCCTATCCCAGGCAGTACCGGGAACATGGCTGGCAGATATATGTTGTTTATGTAGGTAGCCTTATGTATGCCGAGTGGGGTACTAGCAGGGGGTGGCAGGACTGGCAGCGCTGTCACCTCACACCTCCAGGGCTGGGGGTTTGAATGCTGTCCCCACTGTGTTTACATGGAGATGGCATGTTCTATACATGTTCCCTACATGTTCTATACATGTTCTCTCCATGCTGTGTAGGTTTCTACTGGGTACCAGTTTCCACAGGCAGTGAGTAGGCGTGTGAGTAGCCTTATTGGTGTCTTTAAATTACCTGTGGTGTGTCGTCCTGTGGACTGGCTTTCTGTCCACGGGGTCCTGTACTACATAAGTCAGAGGATGGATGGATGGATGGATGGATGGATGGATGGATGGATGGATGGAAACAAACTGAACTTTACTCCTTACATATTTTTGCAAAATGTATATTTCTGGGTTTTATTTATAGGTTTTATTAAGCACGTTCAATGAAAATCCTGACCAGGTCCAAGCTAAATTTCAGAAATTGTGCTTTATGTGACCCAAATCCAGCTCCTCACAAGCAGCCTCACTGGGCTGTGGAGAGACCTTCCATACAGTGCCAGGCTGCCACAGCAAGCTGGAATGAGTCAGGAAGGCAGGAAGCTCGCAGAAGGCATATCCACATCAGTCCTGTCAAATTGTGCTTGTGGGGGCCTCCCTTGTGGGTGGGGGCTTCGAGGTCCACCGGCGGGCAATCCCGATTTACTCGGAAGATCACCCCTTGACGCCGTAGTTGTCTCGACTGTGAGAGGCACCTCTACATTAGATCAGGCGCCTTTTCAGTTGCCAGGTTACGGGCAAAAAAAAAAAAAACAAATGCATTCCTGTGAGAAGCTGTCAACCACCTGGAGTGTCCGTTACTGTAATCACTGGAGCCACATGACAGAAGTGAAGTTAGAAATCACACGCAATGATGTTCTCGCACTCATGGCTCACCCAAAGCTTTCCACAAGCTCCCTGCGTCCTACCTTCCGCAGATGCCCCGCCCCCCCCAGCCCCCTCCGCCTCCTGCAACCAAAGAAACAAGCCAACGCTGTGTCTTTTCTAGACCTTTAAACC
>JAODKC010000064.1:4925304-4973902 GCA_026777985.1 Mormyrops attenuatus | reverse complement strand
ACGGGCTAGCCTTCGCTACCCAAGCACATCAGTGAGCCTGGGGCATCCATGACCCCATCACCAGTTTACCAGTTGGCATCCCTTAGATGCCAACTGGTACCACTATTGGTAAGTACTGATCACTGCATACCAGAACATCTTACAAGACCTGCCGTTTTGGAGATGCTCTGACCCAGTCACCTACCCATCACAATTTGGCCCCTGTCAAAGTCATTCAGATCCTAACACTTGCTAAATCATCCTACTTCCAACACATGAACTTCAAGAAGTTAAACTTAGTGAACGTATGCTTTGGATTTGGATCCTTAGCTGTGTCCATTAATGTTATGAAGTTTCAAGTTAGTTTAAAAATACATTATTTTTAATTTCTGAAGCAGTGATACTGTAAGAAGGGAAGTGAAAGGATCAGTCACTTCTCAGATGTCAGCGTTCACCCCACTTCACGGCGTGAGACTTCACTAAGAAATCACAAGTGGGACAATGCACAAATTCAAAAGATATATCCACAGGGAGGAAGTAGTGGAATCATTTTTAGTTTTATCTAAAATTTTATAGTCATTCAGTCTCAGGTGGAAAATTCTAATTAACAGCAGCACCCTGTAACATCTCTAAACATCTCTTTTTGGGAGGGGGGGGGTGATAGACATGTAAGGTTTATTCCACTTGTTGAGGTTTTCTTATACCAACCAGTCGAACAAGAACAATACATAACAGTGTGGGATTTTTTACTTTATGGAATCATTTAATAAATCAGAAACGCACAGTTGCCAGAGGGTGGCGCTAAAACCTCGACAACATGTCTTGGGCAATAGTTCTACAGGTTCCCCGCGACTCACTGGGATAAGCGGTTTCGACGATGGGTAGTTTTACAGGTCAACACTAATCCTCCTTAATAAAGTTGTAATTTTAATTAATCAAGCGCAAAATAATCATGAAAAAAGCGCAATTATTAGTTTTACACAAATGGTTGTGTTAAACAAAGCATGGATAGAAGCCAAGATATGTTTGCAGTCATTGAAAAGCCTGATTAAGGAATCGCGGACTTGATTACTTAAGAGGTTCGTTCTTAAACTTCCCCGATAAGAGTAATCGCATTGTAGTACCCAAAAGAACAATCATAAATATTCTCTTTATTGTATATTTTGTATTGTTCTAACATTTACGGGCCTTTTACTCCCAGTACAACACTTTATTTTGTTGAAATTCTGGCGGTTTGGATTCTGTTGTTTATTTTCAACTCAACTCAAAGTACTTTTACAGGAAAGAAAGGAAAATATGCTGTATATGGGCAAATGCCATTTCCTGTCATCCGATTTCTCTGCTCACTGAGCTCATGTCTGAACGCTCAATGCGGCCTTTGTTAAATATATCTAATATCCACTTCAAAATGTAAACATAATTTTCATGCGCTGGAAACACAACCAAAATAGCTTTTCGTCTTTTTTATTTTAACATTGGCGACAGGAAGAAGCCATTATGGTTTTCCTGACACAACTGGTGTCTGGTATTATAGCTGGAAAGAAACCAGTTACAACGGTGCTTCCATTCCTGTGTGGTCTGCATGGCATGACTTGCGGCGCAGCCGAGCACTGTATGTCAAGTCATGTTTATGAAACACATCGGTGGAGTAACTTCCAAGGCACCGATTACAGTACACTGTCATTTGCAGTTTTGTCATTATGCAGAAATGCCTCATGTCCGGTGAGGTTGGTTTAAAGTGTGAGTATGGAAAGAGGAGGATCAACCAGTACAAACAACGGTTTTTCTGGCACGTAGCCGGCTGGTGTAATTGAAAAAAACGGAATTTAAATAAAATATGTGCAAGATTACCCAATTATTAGTCGTTGTTGTTGTAAAAACTGCACTCTGACCTATTTAGTTCTCGCTACTACACCGCACAAAAGGGGTGTGTGAGTCGCGAGGGAGGAGGCTCGGGCTGTTGCGCAAGAGCACGCGCAAGTAAGGACTGGTCCGGGTCTTCGGCGCTGCTGTGTGCATAGCATTACTGCGCTTCGGACTTATTTTAGACAGATGTGACCTATTTAATGTCACAAAGAGAGTAGGCCGCTGCATCCAGTGAACCCATTGAATTGGAAAACAAATAATTAGGGGTAATATAGTTTCAGCTTATTGCAACTTTTTTTGAACAAACAGCGCAAACTGTACCTTGGCAGTCCGAAGAGCCGGTCAAAATAACTAGGGAAAAAAAAACAAGCGGATTATGTGATTTGGTCTTTTGTAGCTACATAGAAAATGTTAAACTTTGATAAACAAGCAACTAAAACTCAAACATTCATGTACAGTAGTTCCGAAAATGGTGTTGGTTTGCTCATCGTATTTACAATTCTTTTTTGTCATTAAAAGCAAGTAATGCAATGTAATTTACTTACATACTGCTGATCCCTGTCGATTATTTGCTACATTTTTAGCACAGCGTCAAAGTTAAATGTACAACAATCAGTAAAATTATTAGTTGTTTTTTTTTAATTATCTTGTAAATATATTGTGGTTTGAGAGATACTATAAGCTTTCCACACGAAATACTTGCTGTACTACGTAATAATTCGGGGGATAAAAGAAAACAAATAAACAGATAGACAAATGCAGGAGTGGCTCCCCCTGGCGGCTGATACGAGCCCGCTGGCAGTCCATGAAGCCCCGCCCACCAGGGCAGGGAGCGCCTCGCGTCTCCGCTTCGAGATGCACCGCTTCGCCGGGGAGTGAAGGAGGGCAGTGAGTGTGCTGCCGATCGGCCAGCGTGAGCCGCGACCCGGCAGAGGCGATGATGGCGGCCGCTGTGGACAGAGGAGGGGTTCGGACCGCCTTCCTAAATCCTGGCAGCGGCGGTGGCGGCGGACCGGCACCGGCGAGCGTCCCGGCTGGACCTGGTGCCGGAGCCGGAGCCGCTGGATTCGGTTCGAGCGGCTCTGGCCCGATACCCGTACCAATGAACCTTTTCGCAACCTGGGAAATAGATCGATCTTCTCCAAGCTGCGTCCCGAGGTAGAGTATAAATATTTTGTTCTGCATGCTGCTACTTTAATTTATTTTAATTGCACACTTCCGAGTCGCCGGTTACTTTTTGTGCAGAGTGGAGTTTTAATTTGGAGAGCACTTTACAATGCATGTGCAGCTGGTAAATAACATGGGATGGGTTAGTCCCCGTGTCCATAATCCGCCTGTCATTTCATTGTGTGCCTTTTCAGTTTCGGCAGTGGACATCTTATTGTCCTTCGCTTAAAAGCCCCATGACTGCATGTTGTCGCTCTTATCATGTTTATAATGGATTTCAGTGTCTCTAGCTATGTAGGAATGTTTCTCCCGTTATAAATCCTTTCGAAGTACTGCGTTGTAAACAATATACCCGCTGGATGCCAGGAAATATTGAACTGGGCTATTCTTCAGCATTTTCTGGGAGTGTTTATTTTTTATGCAAAAGGCAGGGCTGCTTTTTCTCACTATTTATTCGTTAAAAACGGGATCCCGCAAAACTTTGTTTCCTGTTCTGCCAGATCCCCAGGTCCCTCCAGCCGTGCATTCTCACGCCGCGGTAATGAACGTAGACGTTTTAAGTACAAAATAAAGAACATCCCTTTGAGTAATTGAGCAATTTAGTAGCTGCAATTACTAAGATGTCATTAAGTGTAATAAACATCACCTGTCATGAGTGATTCTCTACTAGGAAGAGTTTTTAAAATTCTTGGCATATTAGGTTCAGATTGAAGTAATTTTTGGTGAGTCAACCAAGAGATATTTTAGTATATTTCCATTTTTAGGTAGTAGCTATTGTACTGGTGTCTGGCGTCTTTGGCCATCTTTGGTTTACTCGAGTGTGTAGGTAAACTTTTGACATTCAAGCCATTTAGAAGGTATCATCGATGGGATACGTAGTTTTGAACTGAATTAATTTTGAGTTAAGTTATTTGGACTTTTCCGTGTTGACAATGGACTGATATAGGTACTTGGTCGATATTTCTTCCTTGAAGATGATTGTAGACCATCTGCCTGGGTAATAAGGGTTGAGTCTATTGTCCCGCGGTTGACAGGCACTTTGCGTTACAGCTCACAGCAGCATCCTTATTACAAAGCAGTCTGTTTGGTAAAGTGCGGGTGTCTAAAAATCCAAGAGCAAATGTCAGGTGGATGAAATCAGAAACCCTTTGCATTTACCAAATGTCACGCTGTTTTAACAGAGAGGTATTTGCCCGGTGCTGAGGTTTTGCACGCGCGATCCCTCCCCTCCACTCCAGTTTACGCGTTTTCGGTGCCATTTCCAGTCCTCCGTTGACCTTAAAGCAGCTATTCCTGTAATAACGGATTCTGTTTCTTTCCATGGTGTAGGGTGGTTTTTAAGAGAGAAGAAATGTGATTTATTGCCTGGATTTCCCTTTTGTGCGCGAACATCGCATTAAAAAAAGAACCCGATATGTGATGTAGATTGCGTATAGTATACAATGCATTAATGGTATAAGTAATTAGGAAGGCTATGTCAGATTCATTTCATCCTATAAATATTAGCATGTTTATTTGCTTGTTTTTGTTTATTTGTTGCTAGTCTGGTTAAGCAGAATCTTTAAATTCATTTCTTTACTTAATAAGCTTGAGGTAGTTAATTTTATAAGTTAAATTCCTTATTCAGCTGTACTGCTGAAGTATTTCTGGGACTTGAACAGGCATGTTGTTGGGTCCAGTTTAACTACAATGCTAGCTGCTTACCTGGGTTATCAGTCAGAAATCTCCTCCAGAGAGGGTAGGTAAATATTGTGTCGGTGTCATGAGTTACCCACAATTATTATGCACAACACTTGGCGATCCCTCTAGGACTTCTCAGTGACTTCCCCCTCTGTGCAGTGCACTCATTTCGGTCTTGGCCAACTCCTCTACCAACCCAGCCCCACGGGCCAAGGCTGCATTGTCTGGAACTTGGTGTGTGGGTATGTTAGCTCGCATTATTTTACTATGCAGCCTGGGAGCATTTCAACACATCGCAGTACAGAGGCGCACTTGATGTGTCACGTCTCTGACCTCGTCGATGATCTACAGCTCCTGCCCTTGCCTCACGTACCTCGCCGTAAACTCTTCACGGGTGTTTCAACCGGCATGTTTTCTTTCAACCTAGAAAAGTTCGTACTCTGCAGAAGACATCATCTGTCAGCACACAAACCTGGCCATCTTTTTTCTCTAAGATCTCCACCAGCATCACACACAGCCCCCTGTCATACTTGTATTTTGGTGTGCTATGATGACTGTGATGATGTCATGGGAACTCTTTGTGAAGCCTGTCAGTTAAGGTGTCCAGATGTTGATCACCATGGTGTTTGGTTCCAGGCAAAATCTGACCTTTTCTGGCAGTGGGTGGGAACATGATAAACGGACCTGTCACGCATGTCAGTGGGAGGTGGTTGATTGGTCATATGCTTGAGTCAATCTGGAAGTCTGCATAATATCTGTTATTGGATTTTAATTGGTTGGCAGCTCTCGCTAGGTTCAATACAGCACTGGGAAAATGGCCGGCATGTTAATGGGGTCATGTGGTGTTTGGGTAATCAAAGAGATGGGGCAAGGGATAGGATGGAGGAGAGGTACAATACCAGTGAAAAGCTGGGCGTGCCAAGCCACCGACCATGTTACGTCACATGACCTGGCCACCTGACCTAAATACAGGAGAAATGGTTTTGGAGGAGTTTGACAGGAGAGTGAAGAAAAAGCAGCCAATGAGTGCTCAGCATAAGTGGGACCTCCTTCAGGATAGGTGGAAAAGCATCCCAGGAGGCCTCCTCATGGAACTGGCGTAGAGGAGACAAAAGGTCAGCAAGTCCCTGGAGCTATTGGGGTTAAGGGCCTTGCTCAGGGGCCCAATGGTGGCATCACTCTGCCGCCCGAGGGATTTGAACCAGCAACCTTCTGGTCCCAATGCGCACAGTCTGCCCCTCCAACAAATTATTAAAATAAAAATAATACTTTTTTTGGTCAGTGCATAATTCCATATATGTTATTGTATAGTGCTGATGTCTTTATAATTATTCTAAAATGCAGAGAATAGTACAATTAAACCTTTCTATCGGTGGGTGTGTCCAAACTTTTGACTGGCACTGCACATGGGAAAAAGACTGGGAATCTCAGCTAATGTGACCTGCAGAGGTACCTGGGTTGAGGGCCCAGGCGGTTTCTCATGTCAGTAAAGGCACTGGATAAAAAGCATCCCTTACTGGTCAGGCGATGGAGACTTTGTGACACATGCAGCTTAAGAAAGGTGAAATAAACAGGCTTTTAACTGCTTACTGATTGCACCAGAAAGATCCGACTCTTGCCCATAGCCAATTACATTATAAATGTGCAGATCAGTCGTCTCTCTTTGATGCCTTTGTTCATCCCGGACAGCTTAGCGGCCGCCCCGAGACCCTTTGGAACTGATTAAGATGGAGCGAAGAAGAGCCGTAACACCAGCCGTATCGCCGGGAGGTGTCACCCCTCCTCACTCCTCGGGGGGGGGTGGGGGGATGGTTCTATAGAGTTTTGTTTATTGCTTTTTAATGACTGAGGCAGCCTTATTGTGATTCGTAGGATGATAACCCAGGATCCTCCGAGTTCCAAGCTCATACTTCATGCTCCTGTTAGGCACTTTAAGGCCGAAATGGAGGGGGGATCCTGCCCAGGGAAGTGCTGGGTATACCATCGCCCGGGTCATGGGGAAACCCCCCCCCACACACGTCTGCCTTGAGCACTGAGAGATGAAAGTGCTGGATATTGTCCAGAGAAGCTTATAATAATAATAAAAAAAAAACAAATTACAGTTCATTTTAGCTCTGCCTATTCTTCAGCTGGCTCATTTTACCCATCCATCCATGCATCCTTCCATCCATCCATCCATCCATCCATCCATCCTCCATATCCATTTCTTCATGATATGATGTGTTGTTATGAGGTCATCAAGGGCTAGAAGCCTGTCCCAGACAGCACAGAGCACTCTGGTTGAGTCCATCACCCAGATCCTTCTAGATTTTTTAGTTACATTTCATGTTTGACCATATTCACTGTGCAGAGTTAGATGCCGTATCCACCTTGGGCACTTTTAACGGGCCATTTGATTTCTGCTCCTCTGCATTATCCTTCTGTCTTTACAGCATCTTTGTCTTAAGACACATGAGAGGATTTAAGCCTGACACCCGTTTAAGGCTTCGTCTGTAAACGGTTTACCAAGTTAGCTAAACCTTGCTGAACTGGCCTCAAAGGACCTCTCTGCAGTTTTCGCATTAAGCAGAGAAGTGCTGGGTAGACCATTCTTCTGAAATGGATGAAGAATCCAGAAAATGGAAGTGAATGCTTTTAAATTCAATTAAGTTAATATTGTATTTGGGCCATTTCAAGTTTTGGCATAACAGACAGATCCACATTACAGGCAAAGTGAGCAAAGACAACATCCAAGATGGAGCAGCACAAAGTGATACGGAAACCATGCAGCACTTTTGGTCTGCTTCACATTCTTAACAATTAATAACCAATCAGCAATATGCGGATGGGACTGTTTCCTAGCCCCCAGTACTTCCATGCTCGCCCCCCAGCCTGGGTACCAGCGCTGAGTATATAGCTGGGTACCAGTGCTGGCCCAAACCACCCTCAAGCTTGTGGTTGGAGCTGGGAGGAAATCTCAAAACGGCCGCACCACACACGATCATGACACCACACGCACTGGTGAGGCTGCCCTGTGCTTCCAGACACACTTACAAAGCGACACTGTAGCAGTGCGAACTGAGTTCATCCCCATTGGGTGATCCTTGGCCTGCTCCTTAACAGCCACTCCCCCTGCTGGCCATCTCCGTGAACTCAAAGCCGTCTGCTTTGGAGTTATCGAAGGCCAGCTGGGCCTTATCAGCCTGATCTTGGCTGCCGTCCCTGCCCAGCCCCTGCGATGGGCCGCGACTCTGCTTTTCCTCCCCTCTCACCAGTGCCGAATACAATAACTCGTTGTGTACATATTTAAATAAAAAAAAAGGAAAAGTGATGACGATGGCAGCCCTGGGGCGGATGGCTCAGCGCCCGGGACTCTGCCAGCCCGCGTTCTGATTCATTGGATCGTATCTGCTGCCGGTGCCTCGCATGGGGGAGGGCTGCTGTGCCCCCACCCCACTTCAACCCCTGTGGGCTCGTAGGCCCTCTAACAGAACCGGGGGGGCATGCGGCATTGCAGAGAAATTGATTTTTTTTTCTCCTTGTGTGAGTGCTCTTACTTTTTGAAGAGGTTTCAGCAGTTTAACTTTCCTCTAGTTTCAGGGTGTGATGTGAGGCGAGCCCAGAGGGGGACGAGTGAGTCCCAAATCAGAGCCATGTGTTCACTTCTGCCTCAGGGCGGGGGGGGATAGAGGTCTAAAGGTCTGCTGAAGAACGTCAAAAAAATGCCAAGAGGAGGCGGGATGTTCTCTGAGGTTCGGTTGGGACCAGTTTGGGGTAATCGTGCTACGTTTCATGGGTAGGATACTCCGTGCCGCTGCTTCTGACTGCAAGGCTGAGTGAGCCGGGGGGGCATCTAACAATCACCGACACTGCAGAATCCGTACGGCAGTTTGACCCAGTCAGAGCCGGTGTGTCATTGGAGCACGGCCCGGGAAGTGGATTCCCATGGCGCCCCCTGTTGAACAGCGGTAGAACGCGCCCTAAGCACTTAATGCCGTCTGTCACGGCCTGCCGTCGGGCCGCAGGGCACCCGCCGTCCCTCTGCTGCGACTGTCTGACGTGCCTTCCCTCTGCGGCTGCTCCTCTTGCTGTACTCCTCTCAAAACCCCACGCGGGACAGCTTTGTCAAAGGCTGCGGTCCACATGGCATCGAGCCCACAGCGTGTTGAAGTTACTGGTAATGACCTCTGTGATACCCCCTGCAGGCTGGTTTGAGGTAGTTAGGTTTACCATGATTCTTTCCAGCCCTGCTAGCAATCTGAACTGTACACTTCAGTGAGAACTCTAATGTTCTGGTCCAGCATGTCTTTGGATGAGAATGTGCACTGACTGTGGGGGCGGGGCGATTACGCTGCAGATTGGCCCAGATATCTCCCCCAGGAACTTAATGTACACACCTCTCCCCAGTCATGGGATACTTACTTACTTATGAGGGAAAACGCGAACGTTCCTATTCAGTTCTTTTTTATACAGTACGCTTCCCCACACTGTCGCCTTGAAGCACCAGACTTTTACAAGATTCAGAGTCGAATAAAATATATTTAATGGTTAGTATAGAAATAAAAAGTATCAGGAATCTGTCTGCGTTGTTGTGGAATTTGATGGGATCTTTCTGTTATGCCAGTAACACTTTATTTAGTGTTTGTGGTCTTTACTCGAGTGGAAAGTAATTGATCTCTTGGGCCTTCACCCTCAACAACCGTCCGACCCATTTCTGCTCTGATCTGGGGACCGTGGGTACCCCGCTCGGTGGTGTCAGGCCGACTTGGAGACATAACTTCCCATCGGCTTCTTCCATTGTCTTCCTGTGTCCATAAACAGGTTTGAGTTTCTCTTATAAATGTGAAGAGAAATCTGCGATTTTTACTGATGCATTTTGGGAAGGTGATGTTGTAATTCCTCGAGGTAGGTTTGGTCTCTGCAGCGGGTTCCACAATAAATCCTCCCACCCTCCATCATCTTTGGTACCATCTGCACTCAAGATGCCCCCCCCCCCCTTTCAGACTTACGGCATCTGTGGTTTGTAGTGTTTCTGCAAATAAACATCTTTATCCCCCCCCCCCCCATCTGAACCAAATTTGTCCAGCTGTGTCTGGTCAGTGTTTAGGGGTGTAAGATTAGCAGGGTGGTTGTTGGAATGGGTGTGGGCAGGTTGTTAGTTGTTACCTTATTTGACAGACTGAGGCGTTGGTTTGGCGGAGTTTTGGTTGCCACTGGAAAAGCCCCTTCAAGGTGATCTGGCATTTTGGGGTCAGAGGTCAGATACTTTCCAGTCTGTGGAATTCAAGGGTTTTTATAGAGGCAGGGCCACAAGGGCAAAAAGCTGATTGGCCCCCGGAGAAGTCCCTCCCCTGTCACTAAGTGATTCAACACATCATTGGCTAATGATAAGGTTAGCCCCGTGGCACCGCAACAGTCCGTTTCAGCCTGAAAAGGGAGAGTACTGGGATCTCTCGCTTCCTGAACACGCTCTCCGAGTCGCACGCCTTCCGCTATCGACCGTGGGCATCTGTTTACCGTTAATCACCTGCTGTTTAACGATTCGGAAAGGCCATCGGTCATTTTGACAGACCGTGAAAAAACAAAATCTCCATCTCCTCCTCAAGTGGCAATTATTTCAGCGACTCAGAATCCGCGTCCAGTATGAAACGAGTGATCCGGCTGTAGAATAGCGCCATTACTGGCTCGCTTTGAGGGTGAATGTTACAGTCTGGATGCTGGTGGTAAGTCAGCATGTGATGCGTAAAGCAAAGGCGAAGCTGACTTTTAAACGCTTTTTTAACGCTTTAAACTCACGAGGTTTAACCCTCTCATTGGGTTCGTTCGTTAATTTGAGGCTTTGGGTAAGAGTTTATAATGGTGGGTCTGAAATGCTGGGCTGAGGTTCTGACTAGGCTGCCAGCCTCAGACTCCAAGCCCAGAGATCATCATTTTGAAGAAGGGTTTATGCTGTTAGTTTTGCCCCATTGGGTCACATGGCCTTGGCCGGCTAATCGGAGGGGCCTGGCGGAAGCTCCTGGGGATAATCACACTCCAGCCCTGACTTGCCTCCGTCAGGCGGCCCTGCAGCTATTACCATGGCACTGTTACCATGGAAGCAGCAGCCGAACCATGAACCGGGATCCGTATCCCCCGTGACTGTGGCAAGTAACCAGCCCCCTACATACCTTGTCCTTCCACGGGGGGATGCCCCCCCGCATGACCCCAGAACTTCCTGTTCCTTTGCCCACAGGGTCATGCTGACCCCCGTACTATAGCTGGGGGCCTCATTAATTCTAGCCTGTAAGGAAACGCAAGCAGGCATCCAGTAAATGTGCTCTGCATGGTAGGGGCCATGGGGGGGCAGGGGGGGGGTGGATCGGCAGAGGCTGGTTGCCGCGCAGAGAGTGCGAGAGACGTCTCTTGTGTGGCTCGTGAGCTCAGAGGCGGCACGGTGAGCTTGTGATATTTTCATTTGAGGGTCTTTGCTTGTCATTAGCCACACGCTGGCAGGTCTCTCTCTCTCCCTGACCCAAAGCTCTGCCATCAGAGGCCGCCTCTGGTCACCTTCACCCCTGGGAGTGCAGACTGACTCACCAGCTGAGTCACCTGGCATTTCGCCGGCAGAGCCGGCATGCTAGGTGTTTTACCAGCCCAGACGCCAGCATATGCTGTCATACACCAATATATGCCCAGAATGGGCTAAACTTTTTACTAACTTGTAGAATTTTTATACAGATATATATGTTTCAGATGCATTTGGTGAAAAATGTATCTGGGGGCGTCTGTGTGTCGCTCAGCAGGGTGGGAGACTGTGCCTCTTACCGGAAGGTTGTTAGTGCAAATCCCCGGGTTGGCAGTGATATAACTGCTGAGCCCCTGATCAAGGCCCTTAAGTTGGCCCAGGGACTGTCTGACCCTGCTTTCAATAGTATGCTGTTTTGGATAAAAGTGAACCTGCGTCTAATGTATGTGGTTAATAATCAGTAATGGTATCCCAGAATGCACCCCTGCCCGCCCTGTAATACCAGGCTAACTGAACAAGTCAGGCCTGCTGTTCCTCTGCGAGGCCTCCTCCCCGACCCGCGCTCACATGCTGGCGGCGGGGGTGGCCTTTATTATTCAGGGCCGTGTGTGATGTGGCTGATTCCCCTAGGAGAAACCTCTATCTCGTCAGGCCGCACCTGGCCCCCGCACACCTGGCCCCACCCTCCTGGCCCCATGCACCTGTTTTTCCCACAGGGAAGTCAGCGTCTGCGTCAACTGGGCTGTGTCTGTCTGGCCAAAGCACTCAGTGAGTCACTTCCTGTCTCCCAGGGCTGCCAGGGCTGGTTCGAGGGGCGGCACGTGAACTATGACAGTGACAGAATCCCTTTCCTCTTAACCAGTTTATTCTTTAAGAATAACTCTCGCTGAGTCAAAAGGAAATGGACGTTTGTAACCTGATACCTGTGAAAAATATGCACTTAAATACATACAAGGTCACATGGACTCCATTATAATGTGCCAGAGCGAAACGTGCCGTTAATCAGGAGTGAGCTGAGATTGGGCCTTTAACGGCCAAGGTGTGGTGGAGAATCTCCAGCGGGGTGGGGGGGCGGTGTTTTTACCGAGAAACAGTCTCCTCCGCCCCACCCCCATGTGCTGAGACACCTGCTGCTTTGGTCAGCTGTCCTGAGGTCTCATTTTACCCCCTCAGTGAAAAACCCATAACTGATATCACCATGGGGGATAGTATCATCGCACCATTAATACTGACCTCCCCCTAGTCCCGGGACTGTTGCCTGTGCTAAAGGTCGTTCGGACAAAAACATGTGTGCCGCGTTAAAACTTATCTGTGGTCGTTAGCCTGCTGCCCCCCCCCCCCCCCGTAGTCTGTTGTGGTTGCCCTGAGACTTTCAGCATTTCCCGCTTTAATTTGCTGTCGTTGCACCTTTTTGATTTCGCACCGGTAGGATTTCGGGCAGCAACCCCCCCCCCCCTGTTTTATTTTAAAATGTCTGCATGGCTGTTTAAAAAGACCATAAAGGCAGCTGTATCTGCACATGAACTATGTAAGATTGTAAATTATAAATCTGCTAAATGGCCGTGTGGGGGTGTCCTGTTCTGTAACAAATTCCCTTTCATTTGCTAAACATCCTACCATTCGGGACGCCGGCCCCAGTTTTGTCCATCGACGTGTTTACATAGCTCAATATGCACTGAAGAAACCCAGATCTGGCTTATCTGGAAGGCTGTCCCATTTGTGACGTGCATTTGTGACCTTTTGGGCCCAGTTCTGTGGACCTTCCCCCTCCTGAAGGGACCATGCACATACCCACAGCAGGGCAGCGGCCTGTAATCGGGTTTATGTTCAGCCGCCCCCTCCCCCAAAGAGGATAAAGCCATAATCTAATGGTCCGCATGTCGAATGTGTGGACACTTAAACTCCCCCCTCCTACCGCCAGTCCATCACCCACAGCATAGAGTGTCTCTGTGGTCTTCATTATCTTGTCTGTAGGAGGCACCATTGAGCTGGCTGCAGGCTTCTGTAATTATCTCAACTATCCTTAAAAAGGTCTACCTTTTAAAAATTGTACTGACAGTATTTTTGTATATTTGCCTGTGTATATTTGTCAGACAAAACACCGGTTGTCTCAGTCACCCGAAACTCTCCGTTGCTTACCTTCCTCCTGCTGGCGAATCCTTCCCAGTGTGTTTTGAGATGGCCGTGCTGCTTGCTGAACGTTTATTGTCAAGAATTCTGATTGTCGTCAGCACCAGATAGTCGAAGACGTCCTCTGTGTGAGCCGGACCTCCATTGGCTGTTGCTAACGCACACCCAACAAGGGGGCAGGGCTTGCCCTAGCATGGCGATCCAGCCAGCTTTACACGACGTCTGACCTCCTTATTTACAGCGCTCCGGCTCTCTTCCTTCCCTGTTAAGTGTGGTTTCCCATAGGCCCCAGTGGCTGGGTTTGCCTTCCTGGGCAGAGTCTTTCCAACACCATCCCCGTTACCGTGTGACTTCTGGGCGGGGCTTTTGCGTTTGGGTTTTCTGGGCCCCCATTGTTCTCCATCTTACCTCTGTAGCGGCTGGACCAAGGACTCTTGGTGGATGTTTTGATTTGGTTTCTCCTTGGGTTTTCTGCAAGCTCAGGCTCTGGACGGCTTCCAAGAGCATCGGTCAAGGGACGACCCATAGGGGGGTGGGCGGTGAGGAATGTAGCTGTCACAGCTATAAAGCTCTGACCCAGATCTAAGCCCGTCCCCCCTCCCCCCCGCACCTCTTTCATCCCCCTGAGGCATCCTCCAAGCCTTCCTCGAGGAGCGATTGTTTTCTAACAAGATGTTCAGTGAACCTCCAGACATGGAGAGCATCACTGAGAATGGGGGGGGGGGGGGGCAGAGATGGTCCTAGAGGGGTTGGGGAAGATGACTGTGGATCCACTCAGTTCCAGATCCACCAATTTCATGTATTTGGTCTGTTCCTGTTGCCCAGTGAAGACCTTGATGTTCAGGTGATGACTTGAACTGGGTGTGGCCTGTATCAAGCAGATCTATGTGTTTAAATATGTGTGGTGTGGCCCTGGATCCCAAAGGGTAGATTTGGGAATCACTGATCCAGATCCGTAAGGTCAGACTAACAATATTATCAAGTGCCCTGAACTTCTCAAACAGGGCGAGGGCGGGGGCGGGGGCGGGGGCGGGGGCAGGACGCACGGCTGGTCCCTGTGGCGATGGGCTTGGTGAGGGACGGACAGAAACAATGCTTCGGAGTGCATTCCCCACCCCCCTCGCTGTCTTTCTTGATCCTGACTCAGGAATTTCCTGCTCGCCGTCGGCCAGTAGACACCGTGGAGCTGTTCACTTCCAGGCCTTTCTGCCTGGACACGCTTGGAGGAAATTATAATATTATGGGATCTACCGCAGACATTCGGAGCACCGAATCACGTGTCACACTCCCCCCGTCCAAACTGGTCACATGACTCTCACTGCAGATGGTTTTTCTGCAGAATCCCCCCCCCCCTCCCGATTGAGCTGACCTACTGCAACATCTGCACTGGTATCTGTGACTAACTGCCCAGAACTACTCTCTACATCAGCATGTCCAATGGCTTTCAGTCACAAAGCCTGAGAATCAGCCACAAATCTAATTTGTTTGAACCCAACGTCCCCCTTTCTGTCCCTGCCGGCACCCGTCCCAGTGCTGCGAGCCCTTTGGATCTGGCACATTTATTATCTCCTGTCTCCTCAGTTAAACAGAGGCTGCCAGCCGTCTGTTCTTGTGAAAAGTGATGCGTACTGAATTTATGGGCAGTGGTCTGCTTCTGCTGCAACTTCTGCTATGATAGAAAAGTCCATGTTATAAAAAGGAAGAGTTTCCAAGGTCCATCTGTCTAGTTTTTATAGGGATAAAGAGCCATTTTACAGCTCGGATCCTGCCATTATTCATACATCTAAATTCAGGTCCTGAACTGAAAACTGACCAATGAGATGTTTGGAGAAATCCCGGTCAGGCTCTGTCTCTCTTGACCAATGAGATGTTTGCAGAAATCCCGGTCAGGCTCTGTTTCTCTTGACCAATGAGGTATTGAGAAACATCAGGCTCTGTCCAGCGGGGTCTCTCTGGTGGAATTACCTCCATCCTTGCCCTTCTTTGAAGCCTGCATCATGCTGTCAGAGCTGGTTTTTATCTTTTATCTTTTTTCTTTGAAGAGGGCAGAGGTGCCGCCCACCGTGGGGTTTTTGCTGTGTACGACACACCTGGCTGGTTGGCGCTTAGGGGACTCTTACCTACAAACTCAATCGTAGTACTTCCTGTAGACATAGAAGCACATGTCAGTGCTTCTGTGGATGATGGTCTGCCTGATCCCCCACCCTCAGCATTCCTCGGCATGAATCTGTTCAGAAGCACATCTCATTGTTATTATCAGAGGTGGAGATTTCAGGTCCAGAGAGTACAAGTCCAGACCAGAATTATAGTGACAAATCCCAAGAGGTCCACGCAACCATATGGTTCTACTGGTCATAATGTGGACCCATTTCGTGTCTCTACTGATATTATTGTGTTTCCATTTTGGCTATTTTTCTTATTAGCGCTGTCCGTAGTCTGGTCACAAGTGGAGCTGTGTTTCACCCACAAAGATGGCCTATTGGGTGGGACGGAGCCCGTTTGTCTGGGGACTGAGCACCTGCTTCGGGCCCTTTCCACGCGGTGACACCGCTCTGGGGTGCTGGGCCCTCACTCACAAGGGGTGACGGGGGGGTCGGCCACAGGCAGCAATCTGCTTTAGGCGTGAGCTTATCTCAGGAAGCAGCTGTCTCGCCCTGGCGGAGAATGGGCCCGCCGCTCTCCGAGCAAGACGGGGCAGGTTGTATGCCCGGGGGAGGTGGGCACAAAGGAGCCACATTAAACATATTATGGGGCTCTTAAGTTAAGGCCTGTATTAGATAAGCGGCTGGGGGATCAGTGGGAGAATATGCCTCCTGCTTGTACCCAGAGATAAATCTGAAATCATTTGAGCTCAGCGGGATCGTAATTGTGATTTGGCCAGGAAGTAGAAAGTGTTTTGCTTTTATTTATTTTTGTTATTATTATCATTTTTTAACACAAAGTCTTTGCTGGTGGCACGTATCCCTTGTCAGAGGCCTTGCCTCAGGTAGGGCCCGAGGCTGGCCATGTGCCACGGTGACCAGAAGGGGCGCCCTTCTGGTCTGGGTATCAAAGGGGCGGGGCTGACGCTGGAGGTGTATGGTGCGGCAGGGGAAGGGTGAGCCGTGTACATGAAAAATTAAAAGGACGCCTGTGCAAGTGACCAGTGCTGGCCGTCCAATAGCCTGATAGCCTATGGGATCAAGAACCAATCAAGAACCACGAGTGGCCTCATCACCATCAGCTTCAGGCGGTGGCCAAAGACCCTGGGACTCTGGGATGGATGGATGGATGGATGGATTTCATGTTGGTAATATGCTATCACAGACTTGATGTCCTGGCTGCTGCACTGTAATGACGCAAAAGGTTGTAATGAGCTGCTAACGATGTGAGAATGCATGGTGGGTGGGTTCTCTGGGCTGGCTTCCCACATGCTTGCGCCCCAGGCATGGCTCTGCATGGCCCAGATCTTCCCATGAGCCTCATGGGGTCCAGAGTTTCTCCCCATAAGGAGGAGTCCTGCTGGGTTTTAATGCTTCCTGCTTTTTGCCGTGGGCTGGTTTTTGCCTCTTGGACCTGGTCCTGATGGCTTATAAGTCATCCAGGAAACCTCAGACCGCACCCCCCACCCCCAGCCCAGCCTGGTCCCCACCCCTCCCTGCCAGCAGCAGTTAGCACAGAGCCGGGCGCGTACCTTGCAGTCTGTCCACTGTGCTCACATGTGCTGTGAGTGTCTGCGTCTGGGGGCATTATGTGAGAACCCGCACACTGGGTATGAAGGGTCCAGGGGGCCGGGCTGCAGGGTGGACCCAGTAAGGTGCCTTTTCCTTTTGGTGTTTTTTCTCTACCCTTCTGCCTCTCTATTGCTCCCCCTGATGGGCCCCTGCAAGAATTAAAAAAGGCAAATGCGTGGCCACCTGCTTCAGACCAGCATATATTTAAGGCTAAGACGGCCTCTTAAATGTCTGCCGCTTCACCCCCCCCAGCTCGGCTTGTGGTCATTGTGGACTTGTTCATTTAAACCCTTAAGGTTTATTTTAGTTTCTTTATATCCCAGAATTATAAATAAATGTAAAGGAACATGTGTGGCACGGCTGCCCGTCCACCAGTGCCGCTTTGGGAGTAACTTGTTCTGCTCTGTCGGTTCGGGGGCCTTAATCCCCTTTGTAACAAGCAGAAAATGCAGCCTCTCGGCGGGGCGAAGCCTTCAAGGAGCGCCTCAGCAAACAATGGCCCCCATGGAGACCCTGCTCCCCCTCCAAGGAATTTTCCTGGCCATATGAAATATTCAGCACCACCGCCTTTTAAACAAGCGGCAGCTTTATCCGGAGTCAATAATTCAGGGAGTCGCGCACAGGCAGCGC
Organism: Mormyrops attenuatus; assembly: GCA_026777985.1. Taxonomy (NCBI): domain Eukaryota; kingdom Metazoa; phylum Chordata; class Actinopteri; order Osteoglossiformes; family Mormyridae; genus Mormyrops; species Mormyrops attenuatus. Next base: position 4,956,253 of record JAODKC010000064.1, on the reverse strand, counting down.
TGTCACTGCTAGTCACTCCCACAGCCGCGGCATTTGCCGCGAGAGAAAGGTACCATCCGGGTTCGAGAGTCTCTCGCTGTAAATTAACAAAAATATCATAGAGACATGTACGCATACACGTGTATAAGTGAAATGATCATGCTTTTTTGCGGGCCCCTGTGCTGGGGACTGTGGGAGTTTTTATAAAGGAGAGAGGTAGAGGAGGGGGAAAGAAAAAGAAAAATTTATAAAAACAGGATGAAAAAGGGGTCATATGGTTTTCATGCTCCCTGATTGGGTATATTCCTCCCTAAGGATCCAGTGCCGCTTCTCTCCTTTGTAGGACCATGTCCCCTCTGCTACTGTGGACCACTGAACAGGACAGCCCGTTCCCTTTGTGTGCGTGCCCCCCCACCCCCGTCTGCTGTGGGCTAGTTGCTCGGACGTTTTTTGGCTTTGCCAGGCATGCCCCCATAGCCCGAGATGAGCATCGTGCCGCCGTGAGATGAAAAAGCATTCGCACTAGGCCCACTGGAACTTTCTAGAACACAATGTCCCCTTGAGATCCTCGTCTCCCCCCATTTACTTTGCATTGGCCAGCTAGAGTGGAATGTCCCCCCACCCCATAAGATGGATGACACCATGACAGAGCGATTGTAAACACTCCGCCTCTGTCCTGTGTCGCTGCCAAACGAATCGGGGACACCCCCCCCTTCTTGGGCACAATAGCCGATCTGTCAGACGTCCACCAGATTCCTTGGATTCTTTGACTGTCAGAGCGCCAGAGGTCACACCAAGGCTGTTGAAGATGCATCAGATACGTGCCAAGATGTTTGTTACATAACTGCCGCATCCAGACCTGCAGTCCGAACGATGTGTGCTTTTGTTCGCCTCCTAAACTGCTGATGTCATTCCTACTGTGCTTGCTCGTTCATTTATTAGTTTTTTTTTAACGAAGGCGCTGTAATGGAATGCAGTTGTTCTAATGTTCCCAATATCCTTCTTGGTTTTTGAGGGAACTCACAGGACCATTTTGTGTGTCCCTAGGTGTATCAGTTCATCCCGCCCCCCACGTTATCGTCTGTTCAGGCTCTGTGCCATAATCGGCTGGGTGATTCGTTTCCTGGCAAAATGTTGTCATGTGCAGGAGGTCCCACACATCAAGGCCAGAGATTAACGTCAGCATTAATGGCTGTATCAGTTCCTATGTTGTTTTTTTTATTTATTTATTCTTAATTTAGTACACAAAAGCATCCATGCCCTGAAAGAGCATTCCAGAATGGTTTTAGCACGAGCAGATTTTACGGTTATACATTTGGACTCTTTGTGGCTTTATCTGTACCGCTGGGATTTCAGTTGCCGTTTGCTGTCGATGTCTGAATGGTGCTGGTCCTCCACTCACTTGTCCCCATTGATTGACCTGTCAGCACTCGCACACTAAGCATCATGGGAGATTGTTTACGGCACCGTGACAGGAAGGAATGGTGATCCGGGTACCCTTGGTGTGACTTCGAGTAGCAAAGGGCTGCTCTACCAGCCATTGGGAAACGGGAGGGGTGTGTCTGCATTTGTCACCCGTCTCTGATTTATACCCTGATGGCTCCTTCACTTCAAAGGGGAGGGGGTGGTGTGGGGAGCAGGTGGTCAGCACCACAGGGGAGACAGGTTAAGTCTTGTGGGAACAACAGGAGTCCAGCCTACTGGCGTCTCTTGCTTCCTTGGAAGTGATGCTTTGGTAGCAAGGGATGCAGCTGGCAGCACTGCATTGTGGGTATGTTTGGCATTTTATACTCATCCTGATCAGGAAAGTAACTACTTTACCTGTAGTGGGGTCTCGTCTTGCTTGTATACTGTGTGGGTTTACATTTACAGGCATCTAAAACTCAGCTCCCTCTCAATCACTCTCACTGCTGCTATGACACGGCTGACTGTGGTACAAGGGACTCAACCACCTGCTTCTGCTTCACATGGCTGGTCAGGGCCAGAGAAGCTTCCGGGCTTTCTCTCCACAAGCTGGGCTTCGGGGTCGGGTGACCGCACAGGGTGTACTGTTGTGGGCCAGAGGATCAGGCTCTACTGTCCAGCTGGGCCCAGTGGAGGGAGTCTGAGGAGGATCCCATGCCAGGTATTGCTGTTAAACCTTTGAGCTCCCTACTTCAACTGAACGACTTGATGAAGTTGAGTAACTGGGAAAAAATATGATCCATTTTAACACACATGACAAGTCTTCATGAAGAAATGATGATTATGGTCTCATTTTATTAGTACATATGGGGATGACTTCTTTGCCGCCCACAATACTTAGTCAGCTCTCTAAAATGCTATTAACCGGTTATGTCTGACTGCGGTCTGCTAATGGGGAATTATCCCAGGGTGCCTAATCTCTGCCAGCCACGGGATGTGGGATGTGGCTTTTCCGTGAATTACATCAACATCTGCGTACACCCCCTGATGTGTGCAGGGGTAACTGCTCCCGGCTTCAGTCCTGTGTGTGCCAATGTTTTACTGAACCCATGCGTTAACACGCCCAGCACAGAAGAATTTTATTGCTGTAGTGTGTTTTTAAGTCACACCATGAGAGATGATTGCGTGTCCGGTCTCCAGTGGACCTTTAGGAGAGAGGTGTTTAAGTTTGGGGAGAAAACTGGGGAGTAGTTAGGAGAAGGAGATGCAGTTTTGTTATCAGAGGATCACCACGGCGACCCCGGAAGATTCTGGAACATCCGTGCCCAGTGCAACTTTGTGATTCAGCCAATCCAGTGGCAGATATGCCACCTTGCCATGGATGGTAAAGGGATTGGGGGGGGGGGGTTGTTATGTACATTCACAGAAATAGGAGGAGGTGAGAAGATGGTTTGTGGGAGGGTGGGTTCTTGTTCCCTCCTGATATCCTGGCATTGGTGGGGAGACCTGGAGGGCGGGGCTAACTCAGACACCCATCATGGACGTGTTCCGACTCGTGGTTTCACCGGGTTCCTTTTGCTCTTTGAGCCCGTGCGTCAGCAAGAGAGCAGGAAACCGGGGGAATGGCGATGGCAAATAGCTTTTTCTGCATGTTTGGGAGCTGCCGCTTATCTGCTTCTTGCTGACACAGTTCAGCGATGCCCTCTGGCTGGGGATGAGCTAAGGCCGTGGCCTGCCTCATCCTGCCCAGGGCCCCCTCTTTATTCTGTTTGGCCCTGGCACGAGTCGGACATTTCCCACAATGTAACAGGAAGCTTCCTCTGACTGTGAGGGCAGCTCTGCTCGATGCAAACCACTTCTTTTCAGCACATTCTGGCCTCCTCTGGTTGTATTTTCTGGTAGGGCCAGCAGGTGGCAGAGCGGTTAAGGACCAAGGTTACCACCTCGACCTGTAATTGTAGGTTGATGTTGAAATCTAAAAAAATCAACATTTAAAAATGGATTCTTACCTTAAAGGCTGTGTTCTGGTGACGGCCGTAGTTTTTGAACATGGTTAGCCCTCTGCTGTTTGCAGGCTGTATGCAGCATGCATGTGTGCCTCTCTCACTCTCCGCTTCAGTGCTTGTGCTGTGTGCTTTGGCACTGAATAAATGTAAATGTCATGTAAATGTTGATCACAGCTCTGGGAAAAGCCCATGAGCACAGCTGTTCCCGTTGTCATCCCCAACAGTCTGGTCTTTTCCCTTGTTGGTGTCCCCCTCAAAATCGGTCTACTTCCTCCTGTATGAAGAGCCAGCCTTGATGAATGATGTTCCCAGGATTCAGTCAGGGGTCTCTGTGCTTAGCATCGACCTTCTGTGACTCATTCGCTCATCACTCCACACATCAAACACCTGTCAGGGCCCCTCGTTTGAGCGCCTGGGGGGTGCCCTTTGATACCGTGCTGATTTCAATCTCAGATGATAATACGTTTTAGTATCAGATCTGATTGCTGCTTCCATTCTGAGAGCTGATTTTCATTTTTGTCCGTATGCAAAACATTCCGGCTATGGAATTTTCTGAGTTTGGGAATGAGTGAGGGCAGCTAGCCCTCGGGCATGGGCAGGACTGATGGCGTGCAAGCTGGGGACGGCTCTGTCAAAGCAGCCTCATCGGGGGTGGGATGGATTTCACCATCACACAAACTCCCCAGGTCTCATACGGGGCAAATTTAGACTGGCGGTTTGTTACAGTCCCCTGGCTGTGCTGTAGATGCCGCAGGAAATGTGCGGTTCCATCGACGCATTCGGACCCCGCGTGCGTTCATCGCTTCCGGTGTCAAAATTGGCAGGAAGTTGGGAAGCTGGAACCAAAGATCTAAGCAGTGTGAAGTGTAAATGCCCGTGAGGATCGGTACGCTCCGCATGTTTAACGCAGCTCCTGTGCAGCCTGTGCCATCATTTATGGGCAAATCCCATTCCTGAAACACAGAGCAGTTCATTTTCCGGCAATGAGCCCCCCGATGCCCGCCACCCCCGCGAGTGACAAGTCTAGAGGCAGTCAGCATTAAGGGTGGGCAATATTCCCAAAAAAATCATATTGCGATTATTATAACACACAATCACGATGCACGATCCAAATTGCAATCTTTCCTTCCAATTTTGAAATATACTGTGGCAAATACACAGACTAGAACAAGCCTAGGCACTTACCTCCGTCCATCCATCTATTATCGTAACCGCTGAATCCCCACTGGGGTCGTGGGGGCCCGGAGCCTATCCCGGGAGCAATGGGCGCAGGCGGGAACCAACACTGGGCAGGCGCCAACACACCGCAGAGGCACAATTTACAACATAATGTTGCGATAAAGAGACTGTTTTCAAAATAGCCATTAAATCCTGAGTTAAATGTTGTTTTAAATATTAAACAAAGTTGTGTCGGACGCTTCCGCTTTAAGGTGGTTGACTGGCATGCCTGATCTGCACCTCGCATGTCTGCGCATGCGCAGCATTACACTTTATGGCACATTATATGACAGGGTTCAATTTGTACCACTTTGGTTCAGGAATTTTCACAACCCAACCTAATTCTGTTAATATTATTTTTCACTACTTCAGGTTCATTTTACGAGCTGCTTGTGAACGATCGCTCGCAGCCCAGAATGGGATATTCAGACAGATATTCCGATGGTCCGTGCTGCGTTCACGAACCAACAGACAGCTGTTCGGACTGCTCGGGTTATTTCACGTGTGAGCTATGGGCATGACAGATGAGGTGGCATGGATCGGGTAGTGATGCGCGTTATTACTGACCATCGAAGTTTTATGTGATTTTAAGTTAGGAAATATTAGTAGGAGAACCTAAAAGGTCACGATCGCCACGATTCGCATGAAGTCCATCGTGGCGATCTTCAACATCGATCACGATATAAAATCGTCAGATCGCCCAGCATAGTTGGGGCACTGTGCTGTTCAGTGAGGATCAAGCACGGCCATGGTGAATTCTGTGCTGGGGGGCTCTTCTTCCCTCTGCCCCCCTCCGAGACACCATACACACTGTTTGGACAGGCTTCTGCACCCCCCCAATTTCATTAGAAGTGAGTTACACTCTGCCAATAAGTGGAGACAGGCTGCCAGATTCGGCCCCTGATGATCAATGCTGGGTGCCCCCCCACAGTCCCCACACCCCCATCCTTTGTTCCCATTCCCCAAAACTTGTACCCATGCACACACACAGACATGGAGGCACTGGAGACACTATCTGCTGGCTAGCATCAGCAAGAGGAGGCCTTTCTCACGCACTGAGGGCTTTCTGTGATTCTGTGAGATGGGAAAAGGGTGTCGGGGCCTGGGGGGGGGGGGGCTTCATTAGGCCTGGTCAGTGGCCCCCAGGGCCATCAGCATTCATATGGGGGGGGGGTCATGTATGTATTACATTGTGGGGGCATACATTGTTATTTTGAGGACGTAGGGACCATTTTTCTGGGAAAACTCAATTTAATACAAATTATAGGGCTGGGTTGGGGTTTACAGTTGTCATAGTTGGGATTAGGGTTTTTCCCGTAGAAATGAAAGGACAGCGCCCACATAGAGATGAATACAAACCCATGACTCCTTGCGCTTCAGATGTCGACGAGTGCCAGAGGAGCGTGTGCAGGAACGGCGACTGCTTCAACACTGTGGGATCATTCTTGTGTTTGTGCCAAAGCGGCTTCGAGCACACTGCAGACCAGAGGAACTGCGTGGGTGAGGCTCCGATTACTCGCCTGTACTGCATCTCTGACTTCCAGGTCCATCTTTCTGTGTCTGTACTGCATCTCTGAGCTCCAGGTCCATCTTTCTGTGTCGGTACTGCATCTCTGAGCTCCAGGTCCATCTTTCTGTGTCTGTACTGCAGCCAGCTTATGGTCCTGCATCCCGCTGATATTCACAGATATTCTGATGTCTGTATCCCTCATATGCTCCACAGCTTTTGTTTACCCCTGAGTTGCTCAGGGTTGCTTGTGGTTGACAGACGTCTGTAGTCAGTAATACAGATGTTTGGGTGGTGGACCCGACATACAAAAGGGATGCACGGCTCAGTCTTTGGAAAATGTGCTCTCAGGAACGTTAGTTTGCTGCAAAGAAATCTAAGCTGGTCCTCTTCATAACACTTCCTGCTGATGTTGGATGCCAAGAAGCCACTGAGCCACTGTTTTCCCACACAGATGTGAATGAGTGTTTCGTGAGGCCCAACACGTGCGCTCCGGGAACATGCCAGAACCTGGAAGGCACCTTCAGGTGCATCTGCCCGCCAGGCTACTACGTGGAGAACGAGAGGTGCACAGGTACGTGCCAACGGGAGTAACGGCAACCCCGAGAGTCCGGGGGGGGGTGTGTGTGACTCCATTTACCTGAAGAGATATGCAACCTTCTGGAGGGAATTTAGGCAAATCGTAAAATCCTAAAAATTCATATATTAGTTTAGCATTCCATCAGTGTTGTGTATGTGACATAAAACATGCCTTTGTGTAGAATTGCCCATTTATGGAGTGATGTATTACCGCCCCCACCCCCCACCCCCCATGCAGACATTGACGAGTGCTCGTCGAGTCCCGACATCTGCCACTTTGGCACCTGCTCCAACACAGAGGGCAGTTTCCGGTGCCAGTGTCCCACAGGCTTCCAGCTCACCTCCCTGGGGACCAGGTGTGTGGGTGAGTCCCCCCCTGGCACCCCCACCACTGCCGGCCGGGGCCCCGACTCGGGGTGCGTGACCGCTGACACCTGAGAGGGCTGATGCGCGGCTGCCAGGACTGCACCTGAGACTTCAAGCTCCGAAACAAGTATGGCAGGAATGTGCGGGTCTGCCAGGCAGGAGTCACGGTCGGCAGGCGGGGATCAGGCAGGCAAACGCAACCGAAATGGGACAGAAGTGGAGCCATAGCTGAAGTCTCTTAAGATCTAAGCTGGAAGTTAGGAAGAGCTTTAAATTGGAGCCAGGTGGTTTGCTGATCTTGTACAGTTTGGAGCCTGGAAGATGGTGTCCACAGCTGTGAATGGCTTCTACCTACAGTGATGTTTTTGTGCGACGGTGTAGCTGAGGAAATCTGATACCTTTGTCGTTGACTAATTTTTAGCGGCCTGTAAGTGACTTCCCATTAGCGTCGGGTCCCGCTGGGTACGACATGCGAGACCTTGCCCGTGTCCCGCAGTTCCACACAATCTTCACAGCCAAAGCTTCACACATAAATCAGATCAGAACAGGATTTGTGTTTTTGCACTGAAACCGACTGTCCAGAACGTTTCAGGGGAGAACCCCCCCTCCCATCGGGATGCATGACGCGTGGGAGGGGAGGGGCATCGCAGCCATGTGATTGTGCGGCTTCCTTGAGGTCCTGCCTGTCACCGGTTCCTCGCTCCCCTTCCCTCACACGCTGCTCAGGACATCATAGGGTTACACCCTGCAGGTCTCACATGGTCACTACAGGCCTTCAGGCTCTCTACCTTCCTCAGCTACCTTTGAGCTCCACTTTGGTTCCTGCCCTGGCTTTTGAGCTTGTGAACAGCTGGGAAAGTTGCTGAAGAGCAAACAAACCCCAGACAGACATGTGAGTAACATGTGGTTCATGAGTACTGAGACACGTGAGTAACATGTGGTTCATGAGTACTGAGACACGTAACATCTTCATAAGTACTGTTGGTAAAAAAAAAAAATGGATGTCCAGTGGGTTGAAATGCGGGATGAAGCTGGTGCCGCTTTTTACTGAAGTACCTGCTTAGTTCTGGTCTGTATCCAGCTACATGAACTGGTCCAGGGTAAAACCACACAGTGAGTCACCTCTAGGCAAGATCTGCTAACCACATAACTGACTGGCACCCCCCCCCCCCCGCCTTTTACCTGCACAGATGTCCGTGTGAACTACTGCTACACCATGTTTGAGAACGGCCGCTGCCAGGCACCGCAGCCACACAACACCACCAAAGCAGAGTGCTGCTGCAGTGAAATGCCTGGCCAGGGCTGGGGCAGCCCATGTGAGATCTGCCCCGCCAAGGAAGATGGTGAGGAGGAGGGTGAGGTGGGCAGGAGAGGAGCGTGAGGTCGGCCAGGAAGGCTGGAGAGGAGGGCAAGGAAGTCGAGGCAGGAGGGGTAGGGTAAGGCAGGTGAGGCGGGAGAGGCAGGCGGGAGAGGAGAGAGAGGTGGGTGGGAGATGGAAGTGAGAGAGGAGAGCAAGGTGGCCAAGATGGGAGAGGAGGAGGTGGCAGGAGAGGAGGGTGGGACAGGAGAGTAGGGTGGGGCAGGAGAGGAGGGTGGGGCAGGAGAGGAGGAAGGGGCAGGGCTTCCAGCTGATGTCCCAGGCAGTGACGGCTGCCCCTCTCATGTATTTTTCCTTGTATGTGAAAAGGTCCGCTGTTAAAAGGGCAATGGATCCATGTTTGATCCGTACAGGCAGATGTTTGCATGTCACTGATTATCATAAATTCGCCGAAATTAAAAAAAAAAAACTGTCATGTCCAAAAACTGCAGGCCTGTTTTCCTAATGTTTCATGTTTTTGTTCCAGAGGGCTATAGGCAGCTCTGCCCCGCCGCCGGACATGTCATGGGGCTGGACGGCAGCCTCGTAGGTACGTTGCGTGGATTTCCAGATGTTTGTCGGGGCCTCACAAGCATCAAGTTTTGTGTGAAAGACTGAAGGCTGCTGTTCCGCTTCCTTCCTTAAATCACCAGACATCGACGAGTGCTTGACCCCCGGAATCTGCAGGAACGGGGAATGCATAAACACCGATGGCGCATATCGCTGCGAGTGCCCCTTCGGCTTCCAGCTGGACCCCTCGCGCAAGAGGTGCGAAGGTAGGTCCCGTCACGCTGCCCAGACTGCCCCCTGCTGGTGGCCAGGACATGTCACCTCTGACAGGGGTTTATGTTGGAACTCCTGGTTTCCATAGACGCTGACGAGTGCGAGCTGGGCAATCCTTGCGGCAACGGGACCTGCACCAATGTCATCGGGGCATTTGAGTGCGCCTGCGATGAGGGATTCGAACCCGGGCCGATGATGTCATGTGAAGGTATGGTCCACTTTGTGCTATGGATCCATGACTACATATAAACGCTTGCTGAGGTGTTGCCAGGTGCCCATGACTGTGCCTGCACCCCCAGATGTGAACGAGTGTGCCCAGAACCCTCTGCTGTGCGCCTTCCGCTGCGTCAACACCGTGGGCTCCTACGAGTGCAAGTGCCCCGCAGGCTACGTGCTGCGGGAGGACCGGAGGATGTGTAAAGGTAAAGAACTTCCATGGTGCCGTTTAGAAGCCACCCCTGTGGGCTTAACATACACCCCAACCTCCTGGCTGTTCGACACCAATGTAATCTCCCGGATAACAGTATATGGCCAAAAGTGTACGGACACCCCTATTATATGGAGCAGTGTTCCCCAACCCAGTCCTCGGGGAACCCTGGAGAGTCCACGTTTTCGCTCCCTCCCAGCTCCCAACCAATCAGGAACACCGAATACCTGGTACAGGTGCTGAGAGGAAGCAAAAACATAGGCTGTCTGATGTTCCCCGAGGACTGGGTTGGGAAACACTGATATGAAGGATTTGTTTAATTAAGCCACACTCGTTACTGACACAGGAGTATAATTAAGCACATGGTTGTGCAATTTCCTGCAATAAACATTATCAGCAGCATGGGTGGTTATACAGTAGTACAAAAAGAGGTTAGTGACTTTCCACTTGGCACCATCACAGGATACTATCTTTACAACAAGTCATCTGCTACATTTCTGCCCTCAGCCACAAGTTAAGTGATTGTGAAGGACAAAACTTCTGGGAACAAGTTTGACCTCACAAGCTCACAGAAAGGGACCTGATTACTCAACATCAATATCCAACCGGTGGCTGCAGATCCCACCAGCAATGTTCCAACATCTAATGGAAAGCCGTCCCAGAAGAGCAGGGGCTGTTACAGTGACAGTGGGCTGACCGGCTTCATATTAATACCTTGGTTATAGAATGAGATGTTGGACAAGCTGGTGTCCACATACTTTTTGGTCACGTAAATATGGTGCTAAACCTTCCATGCCTTCCTAACAGACTGTCCGCTAGATCTTTAGCCATCCTGGGTGGCTGACTTGGACTTCCTCCCTGTCCCCTCTCGCTTATGAAGTGCTGGTTTCCACATGCTGTGAACCTTGTATGTGACTGGACGAAAACCCTCCTCTCTCCCCCAGACCAAAACGAGTGTGAGGACGGCGTTCACGATTGTGAGAACAAAGGAATGGCCTGCAAGAACCTCATTGGGACCTACATGTGCATCTGCCCAGAAGGTTACGTCAGACAGCCCGATGGAGAAGGATGCATGGGTAAGACAGGCCGCCATCTTGTTCATTTCCTTGAGAGGTGCCTTAATGTCATCCTTATTGCTGTTACTCTGCCAAAGTAATGGTTTGATGAAATCTGAAATACTTCCTAGCTCCTCCCCTTTGCTGGGTGACGAGCGAGGCACTACGCCCGTGTAAAGCGTGCCCTGACACCAAGCTCCCCCAGAGTGAGGGGCATTGCCAGCCTTCGTCACGCCACAATGTCTGGCCCACGATCCCGTGATGGCGGCCTGTGTTCTTTTAGCTTGGTTTCACTCGTTCTATTCTGCCAGATATGAACGAGTGCTCAGCCAGACCCGGCATCTGCGTGAACGGCCGCTGTGAGAACACCGTAGGCAGCTACCGCTGCAGGTGCGACCAGGGCTTTGTCCCCAACCCCAGTCACACAGAGTGCATCGGTGAGTGCTGCTCCGCACTGGCGCCCCCTGCTGTCCAATGAGAAGCACTTAAACTGCATGAGTTTCTGTCTATCAATAACTGAACTACTATCTGTGTTTTTGTTATGTTTTTGTTGTGTGTTTGGTTAAGGTTAGGCCTGCAACATGCTGTCTGCACTTGGATCCCAAATCTGGGGTCTTTAGCCATTTTCCAGGCATGGAAAATCGCCCAAACTTCCTCCCATGTAGGTCAGGTTGATATACAGTGCACAGCCCTCCAGCAGTTAAGATTTATCAGGCTCTGAGCTGGCAGTGTTGTCATGGAAACCTTCTGCATGACAGGTTACCACGGTAAAAAGAGCTTCTCAGCTGTTCCCATTTTTGTTTCTCAATCTGTTCTTTTCCATCTCTGAAACAGGAAATTGGAGGTTGATGTGGAAATGCCCCCTATTTCTGGGATGTACACATCCATTGTCTTGGGAAATCAGGGGGTGGGGCATGTGGCACAAACAGCATTATGGGCATGTTGTTCATTAACTGCCATGTTTTCTGCCCCCCCAGACAACAGGGAGGGCTTCTGTTTCACAGAAGCTCTGCAGACGCTCTGCCAGATGACCTCCACCAACCGTGTCCAGGTCACCAAGTCGGAGTGCTGCTGCACCGGGGGGCGGGGCTGGGGCCCCAACTGTGACCTGTGCCCCCTGCCTGGCACCACCCAGTACAAGCGCATGTGCCCGCAGGGGCCCGGCTACACTACCGACGGAAAAGGTGAGGGCACGGAAACAGCCTGACGCTCGGCTTGCTGAGATACGAGGGCCCCTTCTCATTGACTGCTCCCTGCCCTGCCCAGATATCGACGAGTGCCGCATCATGGGCAACCTGTGCCGTAACGGACAGTGCATCAACTCCCTGGGCTCCTACAGCTGTGTGTGCAAACCGGGATACACTGCCGACTTCACTGGCCCCACCTGTGTGGGTAAGCTGTTCACGGCACCGTTACGGCTAGTTACCCTTCCTTAATGCTTCGTGACGGCAGGTCGCGGCCTGGTGAAACAGCTTGCACATAGTGTGTAATGAGCTGCTCCCGCTCCATTTTGGAGCGTGCCAGTACTCGTGCGGGTTCCGTCACGCTCCGTTGTCTTGGTGCAGACAGCCTAATGCCGGCTCCTCTGTCGCTCTTGCAGACGTGGATGAGTGCTCTCAGGCACCGAAGCCCTGCAACTTCCTGTGTAAGAACACCGAGGGCGGCTACCTGTGCTCCTGTCCCAGGGGGTACCTCCTGCAGGAGGACAGCAGGAGCTGCAGAGGTAGGGCTGGGGGGGCCTGGTAGAAGCCAGCCTGGGGTACCTTTCCCAAGAGCTCCCGTTTGCAACTTTCATAGTTGGACCCATTCGGTTGCCTGGTTCCAACTATGTAAGTTGCTAACATATGTATATATCCAGATGGGCACAGCTTTTGTTGTGGTGGAATTATGGGAAAACTAAATCAAATCTAGGGCACGTGTGTGTGTGTGTGTGTGTGTCTGTATTTGGTGTATTTGGTCCCCATAATATCATGAAAGACTGTTATTTTGAGCTTGTGGAGACATGTTTTCTTTGAAAAACTATGCTTTTGGGGAACGCACTCCCGCGCGCACTCCCCTGGGAGTTTGGTTTCAGTACGTTAGCTTTCGGACATGAGCATTTACACGCAAATGGTCAGAAGCGCATGGCTGGAAACTTCTTTCCTCAGGACAGCTTCTCCCGCCTAAGCTGAAATTCACACAGGTCGCTTTTCAGGGCGGTGTGTGCTTTGGACCAGCCGGTGTATGCTCAGGGGCTGGGCATTCTGGGTACTGAGAGTGTGTATGTGTGGCAGCATCACTCATGCACACATCCCAGAGCTTCCTGTTGATAACGCTGCCGCTTCCTGCCTGTGGGTTTTTGGTCAAACTCGCCTGGGCTGGGTGGTCCATGGGGATTTTTGTGGGGTGCGGTTTTGGACAATAGGCCTCTGATTGCCTTACTCATCCCCCTACACTCTAGTTTCTCTCCAGTTTTAATTTTTTATGTGTGTGGGCGGGGTAACACCGGGGCTTGTGGGAAGCCTCAGCACTGGGGCTTCTTCAGTGGCGACTCTCCTGTCTACCCCAACCCCCAGACCTGGATGAATGCTCCACCAAGCAGCACAACTGCCAGTTCCTGTGTGTCAACACCATCGGGGGCTTCACCTGCAAGTGCCCCCCCGGCTTCACCCAGCACCACACCGCCTGCATCGGTGAGCTTCTCGCTGATGTTTAACAGTCAGCAGGATTTAACATTGTGGACGCTTGACTGGGGACTCGTTGTGTTCCATAGTAACAGAGTGACTGCCCAGTGCACGAGCTCAGTCTTAAACTGGGAAACACGGTAAATATTACCAAGCAGCCCAAGCCACTTGTGGCTGCAGGCTGGCCACTCAGGGTGTGTTTTCCAGATGGGTGGAGCTTTTTTTGTGGTGGAATTATGGGAAAACTAGGATCTCAAATCTAGAGAACATGTGTGTGTGTAAATGGTCCTCATAATATGATGATAAACTGTTATTTTGAGCTTGTGGAGGAATTTTCATTTTTTCAATTTTATAAAAAAATTGTGACCACATTCAAAAAGCTAAATATGCCCAATTTTTGTATTTGTATTTTTTGTTTGTTTACTTAAGCTTAAGTTTAGGGATGGGTAGGGGTTAAGGTTGACATTGTTAGGATTTGGGTTTTGTCCATGGAAGTGAATGGAGAGTCCCCACAAACATTTAGATACCTTGTGTGTGTGTGTGTGTGTGTAACCCCACCCCCAACCATGCCCATGCAGACAACAATGAGTGTGCCACGGACCCAGGCCTGTGTGGCTCCCACGGCGTGTGTCAGAACAGTCCGGGCAGCTTCGGCTGTGAGTGCCAACGCGGCTTCTCTCTAGAGCAAAGTGGACAAAAGTGTGAAGGTGAGTCATAATCACATGACCTACACCTTGTAAAAGCAGTACTTCGTCAAGCAGGTAAACGAAAGAAGAGGGTATGGGGTGCTGGTTCGGAATTCGGATTCGGAAAAACAGAAAGCTATATCTGAGCTTAACGCCATGTGAGTTCTCCACTCCACAGGTTAGGTGACAAGCCTTAGAGCTCTCCTGTAATTGGTCGATAAGTGTTTTCTTTGTGGTAGCGGGAGGCTGGGGCAGTGGATTGGCTTTATGGGGGCTGTTTGGCCGTCATCATGTGAGCCCCGAGGCAGGAAGGGTCTAAAATCCCGAGCACATTCAGGACCCCTTTTTCAGGCAGACATACTGCTGTTAGACGACTGGCTTCCTGCCCACCACAGTTATATTAATCTGCCTTGATATAAACATGCGAAAATATGGAAAATATTTATAACAAACTTAATGAAATCAGCCCAAAAACTGAAAAGATGATGGAAGCTAACCTTAAAAATTGTTGGCAGCAGGTCAGCTATACACGGATCTGTTTTAGGCACACCAGGCTGACTGTTTTTAAATTACAATAGAAAATCCACCTGTATATCCTACATGTAACGCTCCCATAACTGTTAAACAGGTTTTATTGTGTTGTCCTTAGCTGAAGGTACCATTTTACTGACCCTTTAAAAAAGGTTTATAGTGAAGTTCAGCCAGAAGCTTTTTTTTAGATTTTTTTTTTTTTATCAAAAGCTAATCTTAAGCACCTCGTTCACCTGTTTGTAATATTTTATAGTTACTTATGAAGATTTTACCTTTTGGATTAATCTCTCTGTCTACTATGCATATTCTCTTGCCACGAAGGTAGCCGTTATTGCCGGCATGGTATTTAATGTCATGACAGACACGTCACGCCAAGCCGCACCATGCAGTCCTGTGCTAATGCCGCTGCCTGCTTCTGCCCCCCCCCCGGCAGACCTGAACGAGTGTGAGGGGGAGCACCGGTGCCAACATGGCTGCCAGAACCTGGTGGGAGGCTACCGCTGCAGTTGTCCTCAGGGCTACCTCCAGCACTACCAGTGGAACCAGTGCATAGGTGAGTGCCCCCTCCTGGTGGTGCAGAGAACTGCCAAGCGATAACTGTCACAAATACCTCCACAAAGACCCTATGATTGCCCTCTTAGGTTTGGATATATACACACATAATCTGTGTCTTTTCGTCTCTAACTTGATGGGATGTATGAGATTTGCTGATGTTAGCTGTCCACCAGAAGTACGAGTCCTTGTCTGATGCTCTTCATTGCTCTGCTGCTGCTTATCCTCACCTTCTCTGATGGTTCTGCAGCCCTACTTCAGACTTCAGTCATGTGTGGTGCTACATACTGTAATAAAAATGTTTTTATCATGAAAAGCCTAGTGCCCCCCAGGGCTGCATGTCAGGCTCTTCGCCTGTGTCCTGTCACCGTAGACGGATGTCTCTTTGACTGTGGATCAGGCTACTTGGTGTTTTCTGCCCACTGATGCTCACCCCCGTCTTGGCCAGATGAGAACGAGTGTCAGAACAGCCAGGTGTGCGGAGACGCCGCCTGCCACAACACCCTGGGCAGCTTCCGCTGCCTCTGCCCCACCGGCTTCAGCTACCGGCAGGCCAACGGCGGATGCCAGGACGTCAACGAGTGCTCCAGCTCCCAGAACCCATGCAATTATGGCTGTTCCAACACAGATGGGGGCTACCTGTGTGCGTGCCCCCCAGGCTACTACCGAGCGGGACAGGGGTGAGTGTGTGTCTACCAGGATGGAGCTCGGGTGTAAAAATCAGGGCCCAACAAGTCACCATCTGCTCATCCATCAATATTCACCCCACGCTTATGGGGCCTCTGAGGTTCAGTACCGCAAGGACACACATCTTTAGGCTGATTTTATTCTGTGTCGGTCCTTCGCTGTGACCCAGGCAAGAGGCCAACGCCGTCATGAGCATTTATACTTGGGCGCTGGTGTGTCCATGTCGCTCAGAAATTACACGCCAATGCGCTTGCTGATGCATAGCTTTGGATGTTTGGACGTTTTTTGTCTTTCCATCCTGCGATATATTCAGTTGTTGAACCATGCAGCTGAAACAGAAAAAAACCCAAACATTTAACAAAGTATCCATTTATCGAGTCCAGCTTATATTTATGCTGCTACAAGCCCCTATACAGTTACTTTTTATGCATTTTCCCTTCTAACGTAACTTTTTTAGTCTCATAAAGTGTGAATAAACTTAATGGAGGTAAGTGAAATTAACGCTGTCATCCTGAGTGTTCTATAGACCTGTTGCTACAACATCTAGGGTGGGTCATTTAATGCTAGCTGATATAGGAACACCTGGGATGTACGCTTCCTTCACTCACATTAAAAAAAACAAATGCTATTAAGCAGACCAATCAGTTTTTGTGGTCTGCGCTGCCACGATGTGTAGTTACATTTCTGGGGAGGTGCGTGTCAGGCTACGGCGCAGGATCCGCGGCTGCACGGTTCTTACGGCGTCAGTTCTTACAGCGTCGATTTCATGTTGAAGTATTAATCAGCCTTTAGCCGAAAGGATCTCTGATGTGCGATATAAGGCCAGTGGGACGAGCTGCTGATGGGCCCCCACCTTCCTGTGCAGACACTGTGTATCAGGACTGGGCTTCAGCAGTGGAGGCCCAGCGCCAGGCCGGGAGGGAGAGGCCGATGATAACTCCCTCTCCCCCGAGGCCTGCTACGAATGCAAGATCAACGGCTACCCCAAGAAGGGGCGGGCACGACGAAACGCCAACGTGACCAACCACAGGCACCTGGGAGGCCAGCAGGTAGGGTGATGCGGAGAGTGCGGAGAACCGTGCACCTTGTGCGGAGAATGAATGAATGAAAGAAGATAAATGAATATCGACACTCATAAAAAAGGTAGATACAGTGTCCCTACATGAGTGCGAGCAGGGTGTTCCCACCAGCGTCCATGATATCCACACTGGTGACCTGGGCATCTGGTTTTACAAGAAAATACCAAAGCTCTCAAACACCTTTGTGCATTGGGGTGAATATTACGAGATGATTAAAAGAACAGAATCAGGAATTAGCTTGATAAAAAGTGTGTCATTGCTGGGATTAGGGTTTTTCCCCATAGAAAAGACTGGATGGCCCCCACAAAGATATGAATACAAACGTGTGTGTGTGTGTGTGTGTGTGTGTGTGTGTGTGTGTGTGTGTGTTAACCCCGCCCCCAACCATGCCCATGCAGACAACGAATGTGCCACGGATAAGCAGTAAATGGTAAAAATATTCATATTAGATATAAATTCCAGGACTTGGTGCTTTGTGGCTTAATAATATCCTCTAGACAGTTTTCTAATGGTAATAAAACTAAAAAATAAAATTATAAAAATAAAAATGTGTGTGATTTGACAGAGTGAAGAGGCAGCCAGTCTGGCCAGTGTGGACACACTCAGCACGATGATGTTCCACTTCAACCTGACTGAGCTGAACAGCAGAGACCACCTTCTGGAGTTCATCCCTGCCCTGTCCACCCTCACCGACCACGTCCGTTACACAATCAGCTTTGGCAACGGGGACGGCTTCTTCAGGATCAACCAAAAGGATGGCATTAGCTACCTTCACTTAACCAAGAAGAAGCTGCTTCCGGGAGCGTATTATTTACACGTCACCAGCGTGCCACTGTACAACAGAGAGGAGCTGGTCCTGCTGGAAGACAAGCATGACAGAGACTATCTCACTGGACAGCTGGGCGACGCTCTGAAGATAAGGGTACAGATTGTCTTTCACTAACAGCACAAGGTAACCGCAAAAATTGCTCGTAGACCCAAGACAGGAAAGGGCTGCATCATTTTGTTCCCAAAGACAGTTCCACATATCATGGATACAATCTCTTATGAGGCGTCTTACGTTTACTCAAAAGCACCAATCCGTGTTTACAGAGCTGAGGGCAAACCAAGGCCTAAGAGCCGGAGAAGTTCGTTAAGAGAGCCGTCCCTTGGAGAAACCGTTATCTCAGGCCTCACTTGTAGTTTCCTGCATAAGGGTTTGTACGATGATATGTAGAATGGTGTGATGCGCCGTGAGGCACATCGCAGGCAGGAAGGCACTGACGCTGAGACCCTGTGCTGCTTAGCAGAGGTTCAGTGACTTATTAGTTCAGGATCGAGAGATTTGATGTTTCTGTAACTTTGCTTTTCCATCTTTTCCACTGAATTATCTGCATTGTATTATAGTAACTGGTGCTAGTAACATGACATCATAGATTTATGAATGCACTGTAATATTTAACAAATGCAAATAGCCAAAAAAAACACAACTTTCTACTGTCTGAAGATTGTTACTTTGCAACCAAAGTTGGCTCTTTTTGTTCTGTTATACCCATACTACATGCAAATTGAGTGTGTTTATACTGTAACCATGTCACTTTTTTAATCAAAGAAGCCTTTTAAAACTAGGTAAAGCCCTGCACTGAAGGGTTTTCTAATGGTGCTTTTATTACCAACTCTTACTTTTCTGTGTAACTCTGTACTCCAGTCTGAGGACTCTTGTGAATCTATACATAACAAGTCTAATCAGTGCGTCCACTGGAGGAGACATCAAGGAATCCATCTTCCCACTTGTGTCAATTTGACACACACACACACACACAGACACACACACACACACATTCATTCTCTCTGTCTTGTGCAGCGGTTCAGTTTCCATAAACTTACAATAAAACATTTTTGGTTTTCATTTGTGGTCTCACTGTGCTTTACTGTTTTGTCCACGTCTTTAACATCAACCAATATCATAAAAAAATTATTAAAAATAATTTAAAGATGAAAGGAAGTGTAACTGGTTTAGGGTGGACTGGGTTTTTCAGTTTGGAAATGTTGCTGATCTGTAACACTGGCCAGTGTTGTAAAATTGGTGGATAAATTTTAACACTCCAAGTAAAATGTCTTTTGTGTTTTTTTTTGTAGTTGGCAACAAATTTGATTGCCTTACACTAAATCAACATCTATCCATCTTCCAAACGCTTATCTGTTACAGGGTTGTGGGGAGCTCGGAGGCTCAAGGCAGGAGACGACCTGGATGGGATACCAGGTTCAAATATCTTAAGTAGAGATGCAGCGATCAGCTAGCCATCAGTATCGGCCGACGATTCAACACGAGCCAATTATTTACAGCCGATAATTCCCTTTAAAATGGTGACCCAAATCTCTTTGCACACCCGCCACTGAACAGAAAAATGTTTGCTGTGTGGAATTATTTTAGCACGAGTAAAAACTATGTTGGAAATGCATTTTGTAAACTTTGTGACATTTTAGCTTTGCAAAGAGGATCCACTAAAAAACATTTCAACACAACAAATGTGATTGTTCACTTTAAGGCAAGAGAATTCAGTGCAAAATCAAAATATATTACTCAAAAAATTACTCTTATAAATATATAAGATGTATACAGTTGTAAAATATAGTTCTCTGGGACTGGTGTTGTATGCCAGAAATTACCAAAAATAAATACTTTTTTGTATGTTTGTAATGTAATTTATTTATTTTTGTATTTATTTGGGTGGAGTGTCCCTTTAAACTTATTTAAGTAGAACCTCCCGAACAATCAATATTGGTGTCAGTTTTCGAAATAATCTGCTATTGGTATTGACCCGAAATTCCCTTATTGGTGCATCGCTAATCTTAAGCATGGACCATAAATAACGCAGTGCTTCTTTTGTGGAACAGAACAGATTTCTGCATAGACTGGATCAAATGTACCCAGCTGCAGAAACTGCTGAGCTCATTATTGGTTCTTGGGTACTGGCCTGTAACTGGTACGAGAACAGGAAAGAAGGAATCCCAGCAAGACTCAGGTGCAACATTTTCCTCCTCTGAAGTCAAGGTTTGGGTAGTTGGATGGCCTCTCCCCTTTCTGTGCCTGATCTGACTAATGCGTTTTACAGCAACCCTTTTAAAAAGTTTACTAGTCGCACATACCCCCATTTTTATATACTACACTGCTATAAACAAAATTGGACATGGAACAGTGCTACTTATTAGCATGCGTCATGTCTTCCAGATTAGCATTTGGCATTAAGAACATATTTATTGTGAAGTACGAATACCTTGTTATATTCAGGGCAAATTTATAAGCCCGTAATTGGACACTTGGAATCCCCCCACCGACTCTTAGCTTTCGATGGAGAAAAAAAAAATCCAAATTGTTTTTTCCCCAGGAACCTTTGTTATAAACTGTACTATTAACTCTAGCTTTCTAAGTTATATTTATAACTTAAATGTATTAATCTTCTGAATGTGGCCTGCTAGGCTTCACTGAATTTAGAATCTTCTCCCACCAGGAGACCAGGCCTACTAAGTTCTACCACCATATCCCACTTCATCACACAGGCTTTAATATTTACATGAAGATGGAACGAATGAAATTGGGTATAGAATGAATATTACGCCCCATCTGAACTTAAGGTCAGTGCTATTCGGCAGTTGTGGTGACTCTTCAGAAGTATCTTACCCTTGTGCCCCACGCTGCCAAGGATAGACTTCCAGCCCCCTGCTGCCATGACCTTAAGTGATCAGGAGACCGATATACATCATGCATGATCATTTTTTAAATCCTTGAGCAGGGTGGATAAATGAGTTTCATATAATGATCTCACAAGGTACCACTCTGACAGTTTCCCTGAAACTTTATTGCAATTCTGAATGAAAACAGCACCAAGAAAGACCTTCAAATATCTGGTAACTCACAACGATTCATGAAACCGGAATACACTTTTAAAACAAATTCAAGTATTTGCAGTAGGTAAAAGACAGCGTTTCAGTTTCTACCCGTCGATCCAAAGCCACCGGCCCCCCTTGCAGTTTCGTCCAGGCTCTGCAGGACAAAGTGTAGGAGTCGTCGTCAACACCGAGGTCAAGTCATCTGCTGTATTACCACAGGAATTAAAAGGCGAGATCTGAGCATCACCGCTACCTCATGTTCCTCCAGCTCTGGGTAGCATATTCTCTCACAGATCAGCTGCGCCACACGGTCCCCTTTCTTCACTGCAATGACATTTATAGGATATACATTCACTGGCCACTTTACACCTATTCAACTGCTCATCGATGCAAATACCTGATCAGCCAATCCCATGTCAGCAGCATAAGATACAGGTCAGGAGCTTCAGTTAATGTTCACGTCAAACACCAGAATGGGAAAGGAAGGTGATTTAACCGACTTTGATTGTGGCATGGTAACTGGTGCCAGACAGGTCGGTATGAGTATTCCAGAATCTGCTCCTCTACTGGGATATTCAGGCATGACCATCTCTGGGGTTTACAGACAATGGGCTGACAAAAAAAAAAGATCCAGTGAACGGCGGTTCTCTGGGCAAAAATGCCTTACTGTTGGCAGAGGTTAGAGAAAAATGGCCAGACTGGTTCAAGCTAATTGAAGGGCAGCAATAAAATAACCACATCTGTGCAACAATCGGTCCAAAAATTTCATTTTTTTAATCTATTGGTAGTATCCTTTGCTTTGTTCTTTATTGCGGTCTATCGTTACAAGTAAATTCCCCCTTAGTGTGGGATCAATAAAGATATGTTACAACCAAGGTATGCAGAAGGGCATCTCTGAACACATAACACACTGAACCTTGAAGCAGACGGGCTACGGTAGCAGCAGACCACACCAGGTGCCTCTCCTGTCAGCTAAGGACAGGAAACTGAGGCTACAGTGGACACGGGCTCAACAGAACTGGACAATGGAAGGTAGGAACGCATCGCCCGGTCAGATGAGTTTCGATTTCAGATGCGACATTCAGATGGTAGGGTTAGAACTTGGCACGATCAACATGAAAGCATGGATCCAACTTGCTTTGTATCAACAATTCGGGCTGCTGGAGGGGGTGTAACAGTACCAATTAAGCATCGTTTACATGCCAGTCAGTACTGCTGCTGACCATGTCCATCTCTTTCTGACCACTGTACCTCACTTAATGGATTCTTCCAGCAGGATAACGAACCATGTGACTAAGCTCCCATCTCAGACACACTGGTTTCTTAAATAGCGGCTTCAGGGGTAAAACTGCAAGTTCGATGGAGCTCTTACCTTCAAAGGGCTCTTTCCCAAAGTTGAAGAGCACGATGCCTACATTTCCTCTGTAGTCCTCGTCCACCACGCCGGCTTGGGGCGGAAATGCACGGGCACACGTGAAGCTTGTGGGTATTACGCTCCGTACATTCAAAATCGCTCAAAATACAGGTCGAAGAACAACTTACCTCCGACATCTATGAAGTTTTTCGCCGCCAATCCAGACCGCGGAGCTACACAGATAAATCAGAAATCGGTGAGAAACCGCGCGGGGATACAGGCCGACCGCCCGCCGGCCGCCCGGCACTCACCGACCCTGCCGTAACAACCCGGGGGGACGGCGATCTGGATGTCCGTCTTCACCAACGCTTTGTCCATCGGCGCCAGGGTATATTCATATGCGCTATTCAGACACAAGCCAGTATCCACACGCGTGATACTATGTATCGACGGGCTCTGACATCGCGGTCATGCAGGTTTACAGCAAGCTATTTAATCACTACCATTGCGATAAAGTGCATGTCTAACCTGTAAAGGTCGTAACCGGCAGCTTTGGTGGAGCCTCTCGTCGGGATTGTGGAGTTTTCGGACAATCTGGCGAATTTCAGCACGAATCTCCCTCCGGCTGCATCCTCCGTCCTGCCGCGCTTCGCCGGAGAAGTCGCTTCATTTTCCAGCGTTGTGACTTCAGAGCAGGGCATATTTGCTGAGATTTATTAAAACAATAATAAAAATCACACTAAATTATTTTTAAAAAGGAAGCTCGCTGCTGAAACCCTGCAGCCCTTGCCGCTCGCCCCCCCTGTACCCGCGCTAAATGAAACAAATTACCGGCACCGATGTTTAAATACTCGCGCCAAGTCTGCGCGTCTCTTATTACAAAACAGTTATGGGGGGAAATAATCACTATCATCCGGTTTTATTTTTTTTCCTTCAGAAAATTATACCCCGAGATGTAAGATATTCACATATATACAGTAATCGCTGCAGGGTTTTATAATACTACTTTATAATAACGTTGTAAATAAGCAGCTTCTCGCGAGACTCGGAAGTCGCGCGTTAGAATCAGAATCGGCGTGTGTGTTGCACGCGCAAGGTACTCGCTTCCGGCAGTTGGCGTCAGTCCAGTACAACATAATACAACAAAACACAACAAAACAAAACAAAAGTCAGTGTCCATCCGCGGCGCCATCTTGAAATTATTCAATTACAATTACATCATTAAAAACAAAATTTCTATAAAGGTATCCGTACAAAATAATAGTGCGAGGCGGATCTGGCTCCTATTATATCCGAAGTGCAGCTTTATTTATTTATTTAACGTGATGTAGTCCTGATAGTGACAATGGCGAGGTGCAGTCGGACACAGACTGTGTTTCAGGTGCCGAGGAAGCTAGTATGCTTACTGAACAGAAATGTGGTTTATTAAGCATGCCTCGGCTTTTTTACGGTTAGATTTCGCCTGTCCTCATCTCGGACAGCCAGGGACCAATATAATTCATTATTTCTTAATTCTAGCTATGAATATATATGGGAATAATATTAAATATAATATTAAAACGTAATTTATTTATCTGAGTCGAACAACTTCCTAAGGAGGACGTCGAACAGATATGTACAATGTGTATAATGTATACGTGCACGTTTACGATATATTTAAGCAATACCATTAGCATCGCCCTTGCCCCGGGGATTTAAAAGAACCGTATCTTCCGTTCAGACTCTCAATGTAGCATAAAGGAATTAAAAATATTCATATATTCAAACAATTTGCGACTTAGACCCTTAGCCCTACATCCCTAAAATAGATGGCTTTGATAAGCACACGGATATATTCTGGGTATCTATGTACAGAAAGACGGCAATGCGCATATCAAGCACGTCAAGTCTGCCAGAACCTTAAACCTACGTTTAAATACAAAACTGCGTCGAACATTGTCTTTTGCGCCCCAGAGACGTGGCGTTCAATAATCTGAGGATTGTCCCGCGTTATTTTTCTTTCTTACGTGCTTCGCGGACGTACCCATACGCAGAGGTTTGCGAAGCGCACCTTCCGGCTTACGCTGCTCCGTGCTGAGGCGGTACGCGGATCCGACACCCCGGACCGCAGGAGCGCCTCCGTTACGCGGATCGGCGCTCTAACCTCGGTCTGCGCTGCCATATAACACACCTTCAAAAGTTAAACTACAAAACATTTTGAATCCAGGACGGTAAATTCAATGTTCCCCTTTTCCAATTGTCTTATTCCCTCGCCTTGCCGAGTTTTGCACCGATTTTAGCATATTCGATCGTGACGACAATTAGAATAGACTTAATTTTACAAACTAATATGAAATTTATGGTGATTTATGCACATATTTTTGACCCTGGATATAACCTATGTGTATATTTCTGTCTGCATTAAAACATTTATTTGCCTCTATCCCAACACACCTGTAGGTTATACTGTTGGTAATTAAGGGCAACCTGTGCAGAGAATAATTTATTGTGCTTTAAGTAGGCGTATATCACTTTTATTCTATTGGTAAGTGTTCAGGGAATTAATTTTGCAAATGAAGAGAATGAGTAAGCAGAGTCTTCAACTGCCCAAAACAAACAGGACCAAGTGTAGCCCGCCAATGAATGGCAGCAGCTTTGTTAATTCACTGCAGTGTGCCTTTTCTTATTTCAGGACAGGGACACCACACATTAAGAGTGATGTTTGCTTACTGTGTCCTTCACAAATGCCCCCCACCCCCAAATGCTCAGCCTCACAAAGGAGCCTTGGTAGCTTCCAGGAGCTGGATATATGGAAGGAGGGAGGTATAGGAATGCGGTGAGCAAGAAAAATGAATGACTTAAGTTGTTAAGAGCTTAATGCCAGCATATAAGGAATTTAGTAATGGAAGAGAAAGGCAGGGAAGCATTAGCTGGGACTGAACACATTTGCTATATATAGCTTTAGATTCTGTTCTTTCCATTCAGGGTGGCTGCTAGTCTCTCAGCCATGCATCAGCTGCAGCAAGTGTGAGAAATGGCCCAGTGGAAGAAGCCTAGAGCCCAATGTGATGTACAAAGAGATAGAGAGCAATACTGAGGCATCCTGTGCTGGCTCCCAAAGACTCTAATATTAAAGCGACTCTGTTATTAGATTATAGGAGGGCAGGCAGGACACTGTCTGGTCAGTTTTGTAACATTTTGTCTCTAAAAATCTGATTGTGTGTTTTGTTTTATTTGGGATGCTTTTTAGTCTAAGAACTGAGGGCAAAATTTCTGATTGAATATCTGGCCGGATTGAGAGAGACATGAAATAATGAAACTGGACAGCTCTCTCCTTCGGGTCCGACATCTACAGCAAAACTCTATTATTTGCCATAAACTGAAATATCATGAGACTGCTCACCATGCAGAAACATTTGGTCCCCTTATAACAATCTGAACATGCAAAAATCAACAATGAAATGGACTATACTATGCGGCTTACATGAGAGCTTACATCACGCATGCCCTTAAACATGTACCTGTGCTTTTTTCTGTTGCTGCATACATTCCTTGTCGTCCAGAAGGAGTATGCGAAAGCGCAGTAATAAGGGCTGTATTTATTTCTGTTGGCTTTGGGGGTAGGCTCTGTGTGACCCAGCAGGTTAAACATCTCTGCCTGTAAACAGAAGGTTGAAATCCCAGGTTGGTAGAGTAGTCAGGGTACCGTGAGACCTTTCAAAGGAGAGTATGACAGGGTGTGCAAAAGGAATTTCTGTACTCATGCAAATGGAATTTTATGAATAAAAATACTGGGTGAAACCTGTCATCTTGAGGATCATACTAGTTAAACCGGACCAGATGCATACTTTTATGCAGCTGCCTGTCAGGTAACATTACAGAACGGAGCTGGATACGCTTTTGACAACAGTGTCTGATACACACAGCCCGTCATTCTCATGGGGGGGTGGGGGGAGTGTATTTTTGCTGTGAGCAGGTGCACATCTCACTCTGCCGCTCGGTGCTCAGGAGGGGCACAAAAAGGTCTTCATTAGCACAGATGTAGGCACAACTTGGTCCAGACGGCCTGGCGACATTTATAGACTCGAACCCAACCGAGCCTGACATAGGGCTTCTTTCCAAGTGAATTCATTTTAGCAGAGTGTATTTCTGCGTAAATAGGCTGATGTGAATCGTACTGCTGCAGTCCTGCTTCTGATCTCATTGCCCTGACTTCAGCTGCATTTAGCTTTATATTGCCTCGTCAAAATAAAGTCTTGCTGGCGTTTGGCAGTGTCAGCTATTGATTCTGGAATGGTTCTCACCAGCAAAGCATGGTTCTAGGCTTAGAACGCTTTCGGGGATAAGGTGCCAAATTGTAGATTGGAATAGGACCCTTGTGTGCATTGGTATTCATTGATTTTTGGGTGGCTGTATATGTTTTGGACATTTTAATGACTTCCAATGCTAGCATAATAAATTTCCTTAATCAGTCAGCTTGACAGTGTAAAGCTCTTCATGGAAAGGCCTGTTTGAGCAATTTATCGTTGTGAATAAGTGCTAATTCATTAAGTGTCTCATTTTAGTAGCACTTGCAGCAAAGATGCATTTAACAATTGATTATTGTATTGTTCTTATATAGCATTTCACAATGTAATTGTAATATAGAATGAAAAAATGATAGAGGTTCAGAACCCTACACTAACTTTGTGATCAGCGTGTCTGCCCACCAGCCACACTTCATGCACACAGGTGCTGGCAGTGAAATGCAGTGTCTCACCACTAGGAGCTGCTCTGTGGCAGCAACAGGCGCAGAAAGCCAATTGCTTAACATTCTCATCATGCCGCTGGTTCGGGTCACTTCTTGCTGCTGTCAAACAGAGGATGTTATGTTTCATTTTTACTGCCGAAACCTTTCTGCATTTCTGGATGTTCATGTGAGACAGGGATCCTTTAGAGTCAAAACACAGTAAAAGAGAAGACGCTAGACCAAGAGGATGGTTTATTTCACAGGGCACAGGGACAGCCACCGCAGGGAGCTATCACCTTCCCCAGAGCTAGTGTTGGTGTGGAGACAAACATAATATCTACAGCAGGTGCCACCTGGTGGGAGAACGTTGGAACAGTTCAAAATGAAGGCACATAAACCGATTCTAGGTTACAGTAAGGCAAACCCACAGCATGAGAACTTGGCATGGGCTGAACCGGATGAACTCTCTTCCAGAGAGCACCCCTGGCCCGTTTTATCCCTGGAAAGAAACTGGACAAGCCCACTCATTGACAGACTCCTGGACCCGTCATACTGGGTTCCTGTCGTTTTACTGGGGTGACCATGATGGGTGTTTTTTGCCACTCTCCCACCATCTACAGGGAGAACTTCGGGCTGTACCAGATGGCTGGAAGACAACCTCCTACTATGATTATTCGGGATGTAACCAGGAACCCGTGGCAAACTAACGACATTTCCGTGCCATCCAATGGGCAGCAGGCAATGGGCAACAGGATGAAATACTCTCATTTTGCCACAGCTATACAGCAAAGAATTTCTTGAATGTCACATGGTCACAAACACCTTAAACACAGTGGATCAACATTATGAGCTGTTACCAGTGATAAATACAGTACTGCATGATGACTGTGTGCAGATGTCGCCAAAATCATTGCTGGAAAAAGCTAAAAGCCAGACCTACCCACACAGTTACTGTATCAGTGGACGTTAATAGACCAATCAATTGACCTGAAATCACTATGCTGAATATTTAATCCTTATGCATGACATGTGATTATTATACTCAAACAGGAGTAGAGCTTAGCTCTTTTATGAGATATCCAGAATGAAGAGATGTACATGGTGTACTTGAGTATGCTGCCTGTTTGCTTGAGAAAACTTCTTTTGTGTACAGGGTAAACTTAATCCAGTTCTCAGGTGTCACAGTTTATGTCTCTTTTTTCATGTTTTGTTAATAAATTTCCCACTTTCCTTGAGGCTTGGACATCTCCCTCAGTGCATCACAGCCTTCTGTGATTTACAGCCAAACAACCCCGGTAAATTTTACGACAACAAACACAGTCATCGACCACAAATGGGCAGTGACGCAGCAGCAAGCTTACGGCACACGGGGCAGTCTTAGTCTCCTGTCGCTTCAAACTCTTTGGAAGAGAGATGCCCTCTGTCCATTGCTGGCCTTGGGTGATTTAGGCTAAAGCATACTCAAAGGTACCCTTCTCCAAGCCCTCCACGCCGTCTGCCCATGTAGAGGAGGGCATGCTGCTGTAGGGATCCAGAAGGATTCGGAAGCACCTGACTATAAGTAGCCCCAGGAACACCAGCAACATGCCCACAAACGCAAAGGCCGTCTTCTGTTCCAGAGTCAGAGAGTATCCTATGATGTTACTGCCACTCATTGGGGATAGGGAGTGGTTGAAGTGAATGTTACACATGGTGAGGTGTCCTCACCACAGTCCTGGGGGTGCTGGACATCAGATAATGTCTGAGAAAATTAAAAACAGAAATGCAGTTCACACGCACTTTAGCCCAGGCATGGAATAATTCGCTCGATACTCCAGATTCATTGGCATCAAGAAATGTGAATTTAGACGTGCCTTCAGTCTCCCACAATCCTTTCCTGGGTAGCAGGTTGGAAGACGGGTAGATAGACTGCTTCCACCTATTACCAATAACAATAGTAGAAATGGTAATGCTGCCATTTTTTTTCCCAGTAAATACATGTCAACTGCAGATGGCCTTTTATCTGCATGTCACTGGACACATTTATAGTTTATGGAATAAAGCATGTTTTTCTCCAGTCGCTGAAACGCGCATTTGTAAAACAGAAATGTAGGTGTGTAGTTGACATGGCTGCATTGATACGATACACCCAGCACCTCAAGTCTAAGAACGGCAACTGCACAGGTTTTGTATTTGCAAGACACTTGCAGTAAGCCTTAAGCTCAACACACACACACACACACACATACACACACACACAACTTGGAGTCATTAGCTTACCATTCCACTTTACGTGACACATCACAGTCACGCACGGCTGCCAGGCGAAATGGCAACAATCGGCTTCGGCACAAAGAATAAAATGAGCGACTCTGACCTGTTGCTTTCCTCACGGCTCTGGATAGTTCATCGTCAGTGGCAGAATTGTGATGCGGGCGTGAGAGAAAGGTTGGCGAACCCACCTATGGACGAAAACCACATGATTAGAGCGAAGAGGACGTGTTTATCTTCCTGGCAGAGATCTCAGCACAGCGATGAGGAAGAATCTGGGTGAGCTGGTCTCTGCCCGTGCTGGCGTGAGCGAGCCCAGGAGGCAAGCTGGGGGCTGGGGGCTGGCTGCCGGCGCTGCTGCAGCTTGGCTCATCCCACTCTCCTCTCCTCTGACCTGTTGCTGGCACTCCTTGTGTCCCTCTGGTGGCAACAGAGCAAAGAAACCCCCCACCCCACCCTCCGACCCCTCCCCTGAGCTTATGTATCAGCAGCAGAAGAGTATCAGGTCCCCCCCCCCTCACAAACTGAGAGCCACCCTAGCAGTCAAAGGCTAAGCTTCTGCCATTTTTAAAGGGTGAGAGGTAGACGGAAGCAGATTTCGCATCGTCGTTGTAGATCTGCTCATGTCGGGGGCTTAGAGAGTCTCAGGCTCTTTCCTGCTGGCCGCCCGTCCCATCCACAGAAGGCTTGAGTGCATCTCAGTGCTCAGCCTGAGCCTGTGTCTCTGTCAAGCGTGCTGCACCACCAACAGTGTGGCTGGGTGAGGTCCCTCCTGCCCCCGTTAACATTGGCTGTTTACAGGATGACGCCCTGAAATGTCAAAGGAATTCCACTCCTTGCCAAAAGACACACTCATGTCTTGTCGTCTAGCAATTAGCGTTGGCGGGCATCCGAGTGTGTGAGAGCCCTTTAGATAATATAAATTTAATTCTGTGTTTAATCTCCCTTTTAATTAAAACAGGTTGTCTTTGGAAATTGAATTATCTCTTTACTGGCGTATTAGCAGATGAACCAGCACCCTCACGGGAGACGCTGAGCTACTGCGGTGTCCTCCTCTTGGTGTACCAGTACACTTTCAGTTATTTGTGAAAGTATTAGACATGGCGTTGAATGGGCTGTGATATTTCCTAAAAGCTTTCTGACAGCGTGTCATTTTCATGGACAGCATCTGCAGATGGTCAAGGAGCAATTTGTGAAATTGTATGTCTGCTGCACAGTTTGTCTAACAAAATAAAAGGTAGAAAATTATTTTGATTTCACACCAAAGCCCTCACACTGCCCAGCAATGATAATAAATGTTACAGCCAATTTGTCAGCTGGTTATAAACACTTTGGTTACCTGCTGAGTAATTTGGTAATTCTTGTCTGAGAGTCACCAGCTGAGGCATGCTGGCAGTGTCTGTTGCTATCTCAGCCTCTGTCATTAATAAATAGTGCCTGTTATGCAAAGGAGCCCGACATAACCTAAACAGAGCTTGCTTTGCACAAATTATAAGGAACCTTAAAAAAAACCTTAAGGTTACCACCAGGGTCTCTTTGCTATGACTGATATGGAGGGACTCTTGTACTACTGAAGAAATACATCATTAAAATCAGTGCAATTCATTATTTTTAATAAAACAATAATTGCAGACTTAAAAGAATGGGTCCCCACGTCTGGTCCCCACAATGTAATATAAACCTAATACACACACACACACACACACACAGCAGCTCTTTAAAAGACGGCTCCTGCATCACTTTCCTTATATTCATGTGGCGTCTCTTCTCCCATTGTGTTGAATGTCACTGTAGGACTGGGTGCGTTTTCTCCATTGTGTTGAATGTCACTGTAGGACTGGGTGCGTTTTCTCCATTGTGTTGAATGTCACTGTAGGACTGGGTGCGT
>JAODKC010000064.1:4904308-4924226 GCA_026777985.1 Mormyrops attenuatus | reverse complement strand
CCCCCCTGCCAGGCACCGCGGCCCGGGGTGGGGGGTGTTTTCCGGGGGTTGGGGTGCCCTTGGTCCCCCGCGTCCCCCCCCCCCCCCCCCGTAACTCTTCCACCCACCATCTCCCTGCACACAGATCAGTGCCACTCTCTGGTCTTATTTAATGCTCCAGCTGACTGAGAATTGGTGCACTATAGTCTGGGGTAACATAGGCTTAAGTGGGGGGGGGGGGGGGGTAAAGTGCCAAAGTAGAAGGTGAGGGTGTGTTTCCCGTCACTTTGGGAGGGTTTCCCTTTGCTTTGGTTGGTATGTTTTTTGCGACCACAAGCCTGGTGCAGTGAGCCCCTCCCTTACCCCTGTGTCCTCTTGGGCCGCCATAGCTCCCGTCCCGCTCAGTGGGGGGTGCAGAAGTGGAGTTCGCAGTCCAGGGGGGGGGTCCTTAAATGGCAAGCGGCAGGGTGAAACATTACCCAAGAGCTCGCCGACTCAAGTTTCCCCTTGAAATTTTAATACGGAGCAGAGCCACAGTGCGTAACTTCATTGGCCGGTCGCTGGGCTTTAATGGAGCGTGAGGGTACAGAGGCTCTCCTCTTGGGGGGGCTTTTGGGAGGCACAGCAGCAAACTATTATTTCAGGGAGATTCGAAGTCCCAAGGACAGTGAACTTCCTGCCTGCATGTTAACCCACAGACTCGCAACAACAGATGTACAGAGAATGATATATAATGATACAGCAACACAGTAAGGACACGGCAGGGGCTGAGCACGCTCCTGTAGTGCGTGTGACATCACAGCAGGAGATAAACTGGCGAGTGGCTGCAGCAGCGGTAGATCAACACTGAGAGAGTTGAAGTGAGACAGTGTTGAAGTGTAGTGTAAATCGGAATCTGGGGAGAGCTCTCATGACCTTCGGGTGAAAAGTGGCCCTGAATCTTGATGTCTGGATGTTTTTGGTCCTGAACCATTTGCTGGGGGGGCAGTGCCAATGGAGGGTGACTGGGGCGATTTTTCAGAGGTAGCATGAATGACCTGAGTGGAGTCCTGGAGACCTTCTTCATCTCTCTTACCATTCTCTTCCTCTGTCACCCTCTGCAGGTTGTGTAGCCTCACGCTGAAGAAGCTCATTGTCCTGAAAGAGCTGGACAAGGAGCTTACCTCTGTGGTGATCGCCGTTAAGATACAGGTGGGGGCCATTGGTGTGCCTGCTTGTGTTTGTTTTTACTCCAGTGATTTACGCGTCCACTGGGGGCTTATTGTTATCTGGGAAGGAACCAGCCCCCCCCCAGCCATCCCCAATCTCCCACTTACTGCACACCTAACTGCCACCTTAGCAACCAGGTAACCGTGAGACAGCCTTGTCCTCTCAGCACTCAGTGGGGGGGTCGGGGTGGGGGTCGGGGTGGGGTGTTGTCTGAACTTGCTTGGGAAAATGCTTGCGTCTCACTTCTGGTCCAGATTCCAGCTGCTGTACCAAGTCTGCCCATTTCCACATCCTTTCCTGGTTTTTCACTCCCAGTTTCTGTGTAATAATTCTGGTGTCCTCTCTGAGACACTGCTGGATCCAGTCTCAGCCCGATACCCAACTCTAATTCCTGTTCCAGTCTCCGGCAGGGGTTCCACTTGAGATTTTGGGCCCCATGAAAGCATATCATATTGGGCCCCCAACCCAGACCGATCCCATTATGTTCTGAATCATCCTAAATTTCCCACCATAGCACATCTGAGACTCTCAGTCCTGGTCTGTGGATCTCCTGCTCAGGGTCAGACCTCCGTTTGCCTGGATGCTCTGTTCATCTCGATACCCTTGTGTCTCGTCGGAGGTGGGTTCCTCCACCTCAGCACTTGAAGGCGGGGAACCTGTCGTCAAGGTGATGCTTTGCTCCATGGGAACCATGAAGAGAAACACAACAGAAGGGTTGGGGCACTGTCTGGTGAACTCCCACCCCCCACCTCTCCCTGGCCTGCCACATTCCTGCACCACTCCCTAGACAGTGCATTGTGCACTTATTAAAAGGTTTTCCATACACTTAATTAGCAGTGTGTGCCTCAGCAGGCAAGCCTCTGTGCCTGTGATCGGTAGGTTATTGGTTCAAATCCCTGTGCTCGACAGAGTAGCCGCATTTCCATTGGGCCCTTGAGCAAAGCCCCTGAAAAACGCTCTGGGAACCCGTGCGTAAACACCCTGACCCTGTGCCTGGACCCCAACTTCTCTCTCACCTCCGTATCTGCGTATGCCTGAGAGCAGGATGGGATATATGAAAACGAACCCATTGCAATGTACTCGTACTTGTGCAGATGGCAAATAAAGCATGATTTCCACTATGACACGTACGTCAAGAAGCTTGGCCGCAAAGTTCAGCTAGCAGTGCAGCTGCTTCCCGGACTGGTTTTGGAAGCGAGGCGCCTCCATTTAGGGAACGCCATGGCCCGGCACCCAGTTAACAGCTCTTCCCATTTCTGGTGCGAAAAATGCCAGCAGTCAGCGCCATAATGGCGCTTTGACGCATCCAGGAATATTCACTCATCTCCCCTCTTCCTGACGCTTTTGATTTTGTTCTTTTTTTTTTCTTTTTTTTTTGTAAGGCTTGACGCAAGAAAAAAAATCTAATTGTAGACCAGTTTAAGCTGGAAAATGTCGGCAGAGGATAGGAAATGGAACTCTCTCCACAGGCCCCGTGGTAAGCTTTCTGCCGGTGAGGGATAAGCCCGTCGATCCTCGGCAATCACGCCGTGGCAGCGGGAGACGCCTGCCACGGGCAGGGAAGGGAGGGAGACAGAGACAGAGCCTCCGAGGGGAGTTTGCTGGGTCTTATCCCGCAAGCTGGGGACTTTGTTCTGTTTGCTAGCAGCTCGGATATGGAAGTTCGTGTGTGTACGCCCTGAATTTGCCCGAGTTATGCTTCCTGCCTTCAGCTGAGCTGTGCTGCAGCTTTCCCCCTCCAGTTCTATCGTTTTACGTTTCTTTTTTCCTGTCTGGGACACTCCCCCAACTTCCCCCCTCCCCCAAACACACTTCTTACAAACATCTCTTTCCACTGAAGTAAGTGGAAACGGCTCACAAACAGACTCACTCCGTGTAACCCAACACCGGTCTGATTCCCCAGGCCAGTAAAGTGCCAAGACCCCCCCCCACTGCCATCTTTTACATCTGTCATGTTTTCATCGGTGTGTCAGCTGGACAGCCGCTTGTATAAACACACTCGTGTCGGCACTCTTATCTGTTTTTTTCTGTGTCATGTGATCCATGGTGCAAAGTCACTTCGGCTCCTGACCTCTTGGGTACCATCTCTCCTCCCAGCTGTCTCGCTCTCGCTTGCCAGAGGGTAGTGTGCCAGTTAGGGGTGTGGATTTGCTACCAGATCAGCTGGGGACCATTCACATGAAATGTCCAGCTGTATAAACTCGTAGGTGGGTCTCTGCTGAGCAGAGTGTTTGCCATGCCTCCCCCAGCAATTAGAGCATGAGTGCCCCCCACAGGCAGAGCTGGAACTCCACCGCACATTAGAAGGAGCTGGGCTGATCGTCCACTTCCGTGGAGGTGATTGTGACCCACTAGGAGATCCAGTCACACCGATACGAGATGGGGCCGTGTAGGACGTCTCTGCCACGCATTAGTGCTGTGATTCAGACTGAACTAGCCGTTCCTCTGAATACCAGATGCCCAGCTGGCCAGACCTATCCTTCAGGGCCGTGCCAGGATCACAGAGGCTGGGCCGACGCTATCCAGCAACCGGCTCAGGCTTCAAGTGGGTCACCGAGGCCTGAACTGAGGCTTGTTTCATGGACACTGTGCCGGTTTCCATTAAGTGCAGGGATGTAATGTAACGGTCCCCCAGCTCAACGGGGGGGGGGGGGGGGGGGGGGGCCGCATTGCCCCGGCGGGCCCCAGCCCCCCCCCCCCCCCCCCCCCCCCCCCCCCCCCCCCCCCCCCCCCCCCCCCCCCTCATGGCCCAGTCTGTCAGCATGCACCCCATCAACCCAAAAGTGGAAATCCCTCGCCTGAGCTATTTTCGGCCGTCCCTGAGTGAGGAAATAAACTCCAGCATAATTAACAGCCCAGTCTTGCGGCTGATAACTTGGTCCCGCCCCCCCACCCAGTCATGCCCCTGCTGTTTTGTTTTTTAATCAAATCTGAAACCGTTCCTCATCTCCATGCGCCGAATTCTGACAATGAGCCTAATTAAAGAGAATACATTAGAGATCTCATTGGGGGGGATTAGTTCAGCAAGAATACAAATTACTTTTCTTTTTTGGGGGGTTTTATTCTTCCTGTCACTTCAGCTATAAATATACTTAAATGAACACCTGCAGAATGATTTAGTTATACATTTGTCACACTGACAGCGCGGTGAGGTCGTTAATCAAGTGATGTGTCGGATGAGCACCCTGTCATCGTCGCCCGACGCTCCGGTGGTACACGGCTGGGGGTGGTCGGCACCCCCGCACGCTTCCACGGAAAGCCACTGTCCGGAATCCTGGAACCGGCTGCTCGCTGCTGTTTGGTCCAGATGGGGCTGCGAGGGGCGTGGCCACCACCAAAGTCAGTATTAACACTCAGAAGAAACCGCTTCAGTCTTAGATTCAGTATTAGACGTAAAAAGGAGTTTGGTAGCCAGAAAAGGCCAAGAAATTTGCGATCAACTTATGCCTGATTGTGGTAATTAAACGCAGCCTGTATGCTCAATGGGAGATAATTAATCTTTGTGCAGCAGGCGCTGTGTTTTTTCCGAAATTCAGAGGGTTTGTTCGTTTTTAGGGCGGCCCTTTGACCCCCCGCAGCCGCGGCATTCAGAAAGATTAAGGATGAAACGCTCCGCTTGGCCTGAGATGGAACGAGGGACCTCAATTTAATTACTAGCAGAGTAATTTTTGCCCCCCCCCTTTCCCGTGATAGGGATGCCAGCAGCGAGGGGGAGGGGTTCATTAGCCTCAGAATCTGCTTTGCACTTAACTTGTGAATTAGTGTGAAACATAAAAGCTAATTTTAACAGAAATGCCTGCATGTAGCAGTGCCTGCATGTTCGTTCAGTCCAGGGGGGGACTGCTTAGCTGCTAGAGTGCCCCCCCCCCCCAGATTATTAAAATATAATCCCGCCACCCCCGCTCATACGTGTGTGCTCACACAGGCAGGTATTAGTCACTTCGAGAATGAGGAGCCCCCGTGTCTTTCTGCACAAAAGGCTTCCTAATGAGCCCCGTCTCACTGCATGACATCCTACCCAGCCGGCATTACGGCTTCAGTCCCAGATACCTGCAGCTCTTATGTGAAGAGCCCCGGCCTTTAATCAAAGAGCAGAAGTGGGGATAGACAGCGATTTTAATAGACTCTGGCTTGTTGTGCCGTTGCCCTTAGTTGCAACCTCCCTCAGAATAACCGCTGCCAGCCGCTTCGGGCGACCTTTGACCTCTGACTGACCTCTGATCTGAGGTCAGCGGGGCCGATGCCGCCAGAGCTGCTAATGGATATGCCATGCCGTGGCATAGACTGGGGCCATATAAGGACTGGCACGGTCGC
Source organism: Mormyrops attenuatus (assembly GCA_026777985.1). Lineage (NCBI taxonomy): Eukaryota > Metazoa > Chordata > Actinopteri > Osteoglossiformes > Mormyridae > Mormyrops > Mormyrops attenuatus. Next base: position 4,918,724 of record JAODKC010000064.1, on the reverse strand, counting down.
CCGATTTTCACGTTTGGAGGGTGTGAGGTAAGAAGTGTGTGTGCGGAGAGAGGTGCTAATTGCGACAGCTCGAAGTGGCACCACTAATTTTGTCACAAACGCAGAGCGGGTCCCCAGAGTGTTAAGTGCTTGTTTGTGACTGGAGGCGTGATTCTGTTCCACTCCGGAACCGGACACCGAATCCCACGGAGTCTCCAGACGGGTGACGGATGTGCTGTGATTGTCGGGACGAGACTCGGATGCTGCGGAAATAAGTCTGACGTATCGGGAATGGCTCCTTATAAGACGGATCCAGTCCAGCGGACTTTACTGTCATAGCGTCCACATACTGGCAGGGTCGTCATGGGGGCATGGATGCCCTGGCAGATACAGGGACCCCCGCATTGTTAACGGGGCCCCAAAGTTGGGCAAAAGTAGTTGTGGGGGGTAGAAATCATACCATTTGGAGGAGGCCAAGGTCACATTGGAATATCAGGATATACAACAGCACGGGATAACGTTCCCCCAGGAACATGCAACTTCCAGGCAGCAATGATGGAGGGGGCTGTTCACAGGACTTACACTGCAAAACACAGGACAGTGTGAAACGGGGGGGGCTGGACCCAAGGGATTATATACAGTACATAGTGCAATGTGTGCATGAACAATAAATGCAGCAGCAAAGGGTGGAACAAAGCAGGAACACTGTAACCAAAGCAGAGAGAGAGCGTTAGGGGGTGACACGTGTCACTAAGCGATATAGAGATCATTTGGGGCCTGCTTTGCATTTTGGCTGCTGGTGTGGGTGGTGGGGGTGTGCGTTGTGTACAGAATGTTACCCAAGGCCAAGTTGCCATTTTTTGTTATTTATTTCAATGCATAGGACACAGAAGTCTCTCCGAATCCTGCACTAATACTCCAATCTCCTTCTGGAATGTTCTCTCCGGCTTAAACATTACATGCCCTGATCCTGCTAAGCAGGCACAGGACAGTAAGATGTATGAGTGTAGGATAGATATATAAGGTATTTTTGTTGCACTGTGGCGAAAGCCCAGCCCTCAGGCCCTTCTGCGACCCCTCATGTCAGCCCGGCCCGTGTGGCTGTTCCCACTCACTGTTCTCACGTCGTATCCCACAGACTCCCTCTATTATTCGGTCAGTCTGAGGAATTCCATTTGTCATTCTATTGTTAGTCTGGAGAGTCTTTCTTTGGAATTTTAAGTACCCTCTCCGGAGGGATGGAGGATATCCACTGCAGGCCCCTAAATTTGAAGTTTCTTGTGAATTTTCCTGACTGGAACCTGCCCCCCTGCCCGCCCCGGCGTCAGCTAATGCTAAAACACCAGTTGGGGCTTGTGCTACGTGCTATGCCACTTCTGATCAAACTGTCCTCTCTTTCCGATGTGCTCCCCACCCCCCACCCCTCCAGGACTCCAAGCGGGTCCTCAGGTCCAACGAATACGCGCTGCCGCCTGGTGGGCTGATGGAAACTGACCTGGAGCTCACGTTCTCTCTGCAGGTGGGCGGGGCTTTGGGGAGGGAGGCGGTCGTCGTTGGGGGCGTGATTTGCCCATTGATCTGGCCTCTCATTGTCTCACTCGTCGGCAGTACCCTCACTTCCTCAAGAGAGACACTAACCGGCTCCAGATCATGCTGCAGCGACGCAAGCGGTACAAGAACCGCACCATCTTGGGTTACAGGACCCTGGCTGTGGGCGTCATCAACATGGCCGAGGTAAGTCAGTGACAGTATTGACAATGATGGCGATAAAATTCCAGAATTTCCCCTTGGGTTCAATGAAGTCCATCTTAATCTTTAAGATTGGTTAGGGACTGGGAAGATTCTAGGATTTCTTAAGGTGGGGGGGGGCATTAGTGGGGCCAACCTTATCATTAACCAATGATATGTTTTGAATTGATGAGTGACAGAGGAGGGGGCTTTCTGGGGTCTCTCAGCTTTCAGCTCCTGCCCATGTGGCCCCGCCGCTGTACACGCCCCTGGTCTGAAAGGACCCCAACCCCAAAAAAATTGCCACTAGAAGCTGAAAGGCTTTTCCTGAATAATGACTTGAGCGTATTGAGTTTGTCTCTCTCAGCTGTTCATTCCTTTCCTCTCATCATTCTTTTCTGACCTGTTTTTATCTAACGGAGTGAAATACGCCTGAATAGCCAGCCAGCAGCAGCCCCCTCCCCTCCAAACCCGACATTAAGGCCACCAAGCTGCCGCATGTGTTTAGACAGCGATCATCTGTCCTGTGCTCATGCTGCAGAATACAGGCATGTTCAAACCCCCCCGGTCCTCATTGGCCGAGCCGTGCCGCCTCTCCCAGCCTGTGCTTCAGCGCCGCGGGCGAGTCGCGTTCACGGAGCAAACGGGTAGAAAAGACGCAGATTATTGACCATCTGGACCAGCAGCATTTGGCTCCCCGTGACAGCCAGGCCTGCTGTCCTGAAGCAGAGGGAATATTGATGCATTCTTGATTTTTTTTTTATATATATATATATCTTTATCCAATTCTGCAGATCGAAATGACGTTTTCTGAGATGCATTTCCATGTTGGCCTTTACTAAATCCCTTAATTTGATTTCGTTTTTTTCATCATCAGGATAATAAAAACATTTTACTGTTTATTTGTTTCTTACACTAAGTAGGCAGTTTGCGGGAAGCTGAAGGAACAAGTCTAACTAATTAAAAGAACCAGTAATTCTAAAATTACTAGAAGGTACTAGAACGCTAGACCTGTCACGTAGGCTTGGGTTGATCAGCATACTTACCAGAAAAATGAATAGCATTGAATTACACACAAAAGTATACAGTTTTAAGCTGCTCAGTCCAATCTTTGCTGGCTGCCTGAACCTGGCAGAGCAGCTCGGAACTTTCTGGAACCCCACTCTGCTCCTCCGCCTGTCCTGCTAGGGGCTCCACCTGCAGGGCCTGACATCGCAAAAACCTCTGCTGTGTTTTTCTTAGCTTCTGCAGACAAAACTTCAGCTTGAGCTTGTCTCAGACATTTGAGGCTGTGTCTGCCTCTTTTATTCAGGTTCACGGTGAGCAGGTGATATTAAATACGCAGCATTGCTATGTTTGGGGCCTGTTACTAACGGACTGTGGGCCATGAGTGATGGTGGATTGAGCTGGTGAGTCGAAGGAACCAGGGATGCAGAAAAGGACTTGATATTAATGAAAACTGAAAGCACAGATGACATGAAGTTCAAACTAGATGCTGTCGGAATGACCCCCCCCCCAATCGAATCCTCCAGTCTCCGCCTCGGTACACATACTCTTCACCTTTCCAAAAAAATATTAAAACCCAACATCTTCTGACTTTTCTCAAAATCCCATTCACCATATCTGCGTCTGTTGCTGTCCTTTCTTGTGCCACCACTATGCGGCGCTGCTTCAATTTTGGTGTGATTTTGTCCCAATGCAAAAAATTTAAGTCAAGGCCAGGAGACCCAACATGTCGTCCACTGTTACGACAAGCGAAACTCTCGTGATTTTTTTTACGATTGCAGAATGCGACAGATCTCTGTGTTCTCATCCTGGGACGCGCATGGGGCAGAAGGGAGGGAATCCAGTGCAGTGACATCGGCACCTGAGACTCCCCCTGTCTTTAGGTGATGCAGCATCCGACAGAGAGCAGTCAGATCCTGGGTCTCTATAGCAACGTGAAGGAGGCACCCATGCGGGCAGCGGAGATCAGCGTGCAGTCGCTGTCCAGCCAGCCAATCGACCACGAGGACGGCAGCGTGCAGGCAGGGCCCAAGGCCAAGACCTCAGGTGGCTGCTCCGCCCGTAACCATAGTAATGTTACACCCGCCCCTCCCCCACAGCTCTGCGTCCAGCTGGCTGACATCATCGTGGCCATGCTGTACCGTGACAGCCGTAACGCACTGCGGGGGGAGGGGGGGCATGTGATTAAATTACCAGCAGGCTCATTCTGTGGCACTCTACACGCACACACATGCGTGCACACACACACACACGCGCACACACACGCGCACACACACACTCCTCTGCCCCATACTGCTCTGCCATCACCTACATAAAATATGTGCAGATAAAGATCTTTATCTCAGTTGGAGATGTTCTCCTCCATTATGTCCTGGTACTGACATATCAGTTAGGAGAACCGCCCCCACCCCCCACCCCCCCCACAAGCTGGCCATGTCGGCCAGGGGGGGAAATTCATAATGAAACGGAAATTAAATCATCTGCTGTCCAAGCAAATTACTTCATTCCACGCCAGGTTGATTGGGAGTGCCTGTGATCACACACATACTCTCCATTAAACCGTGCATTTGAGTCCTGATGCTGTTTTTCTGACATCGTTTTGGAAAAAAGTGAAGGTCATACTCAGTGGCGGAGTTTCCGCTCGAACGTGGGTTGCAGTTAGACCTCAGCTCAACCACAAGCCTGACCGCCATCATCAACCAAGCACTAAACTCAGGGTCCTCAGATCAACAGCCAAAGGATATGATTTGAGGGTTAATTTTAGCACCAGTCAGGAGTTTACAGACCCATTTAGCACAATAGACAACAGATAGGAAAGAGAGTTGCCTGAGTAACGCTGTGTGATTATCTCCCCAGACCGCTCTCCTGACATGGACAACTACTCGGAAGAAGATGACGACAGCTACTCGTCGGAGCAGGAGGCCAGCGACGATGCCGCTCACGGACAGGTGGGGGCCGGTTCTGCCCTTGCGGCGGCATCCATGCATTTGTACGCACATGCGAACGCTCACTGTCAGTCAGTCATGATGTGACATTCAGTCTGAGTCTTACTGCTTCCTCATTGGCTCCCACAGGTAATCTGACCAATCAAGGGTTCTGATGTCTTGTTTCGTTCTCATTATAGTGAGAGGTATAATTCAGCACCGTTCATATTTACTGTATTGATAATGAATCTCGTTTTCTGATGCCCAAGAGATCTACAGTAGTAATTAAAAGGACTGTTTGCTTGTACGACGTATGATCAGATAATTTAATAATAAGTTTGCTCATCTGTCAGAGTGCTGGACTCAGGTACGGCTGTAGGAGCAATGTGGTTTGTGTATCAGATGCTAATCTGTGTAAATTGGCCGCTTCCCCCAGGAGAGATCATGTTACCCACGGGTCAATGAGTCAGTCGATCGGGTTTCATTTAATAAAGCGTGTGTTTACTAACAGATCAGCGTAAATCCCTGTGCAGGTATACATCAGCAAAGACAAAGCGGGCAGCACTGCAAACGATCCCTAGGCTGTCCGCGGCTCTCGGTGCACGCGTTTATTGGGCGGCTTTTACGCGAATGTCAACACGCATGTTTGAAGGAGGCGGTATGTTGCAGAGGGCCCCACCCACCTGACCGACCTCCGTTTCAGGACCTCGATGATGAAGACGACGAGGTGCGCAAGCCAAAGAAATCGCGGAGGAAGATGGTGCGGACCACCTCCATGACCAGGGTACGGAAATATCAACCTGCGGGATACTGAGGGGAATTTTTCGGAAGCTGCTGTAATGGGCCATTTATTTCTGACAGCCTCACTTCAAGGGGACCAAGGGGGTCATATAGCTTCCCCCCGTACTGCCATACCTCTGACCTGCTTCTAATTCCCGGCTTTCTCTCCACAGCAACCCAACTTCAAGCAGAAGTTTGTGGCCTTGCTGAAGAGGTTCAAAGTGACAGACGAGGTGAATGACACCCCGTGGCATGGGGGGGGGGGGGGGGGCCAAACTCCTTGTTAGTTTGCCTCTCAGAGGCGCTATAAGTGGGTAGCATGTGAACACCATCTTTGTCAGTTCACAGCCCGGTGGGGAGGAGGTGGGGGGGGGCTCCCATTCTGACCAAACACAGTCTCAAAAACTGCTAAATACAAAACTGCTAAATAAAAAAGACAAAAGGTACAAATAAACATGTACGGCTCTGAGCTGTGTGTAATTTTTAGGGTTCACTAAACCGCCCTGCGTCGTTATTATTAGTCAGAATGAAGTTTTAGTGCAGAAGCCAGTGACTGATGTTCAGGCTAAGTGGAGCAACCGGATGAAACTAGTTTCATCCAATTAGAAGCTGCTGTGACACACGCCGTTGTTTCCCGCCGAGCCCAGGTGGCCCACGGACACCCGCTGCCTGTTGGGACGTCCAGCATTTGTGTAAGGTTACCTCTGGATGACATCATGGCGCGGGAATCTGCTGTGCTGCAGTGATTCGCGTCACCAGCGTTCCTCCCGGTTTCGTGTTACATGTCACGGCTGTGATTCAGAGGTGCTCCCTGCATGGCGGGATGGGGCGGCCATTGCCCAGGCTGCCGGGCTCTGCTGCAGGCCATTTTAGCAACTCGTTTGTCTCTCATTTATAGGATGGGCAGAGGCAGCTCTGAGATAGAAAAGAGGAATGCAGGTCCATCAGGATTGTTCTAAAGCTGATGTGTTTCAGTTGCTGTGCATTTTAGAGCCATACATGGAACACAGGAGACAGAACATGGACTTCATAACATTTTATTTATTTGTCAGACGCTTTATCCAAAATGGTATACAATTGAGTAAGCAGGGTCAGACAGTTCCTGGAGCAAGTGGGGGTTAAGGCCCTTGCTCAGGCGCTTGACAGTGAAGTCTCTCTCCCGACCCTGGGATTTGAACCAGCAACCTTCTGATCACAGCCTCCAAACCCGATGCTGTACCTCCCTGCCATCATTACAGTGTAGGGAAGCTAACTGGAAGCTCTGTGAAGCATCATTCAGTTCATAGAGACCAGAGGAACTGACCTTAACTGTCACAGGTTCTGGATTCGGACCCAGTGGACCAGACCCAGGAGGTGGAGGAGGACCTGGACCTGCTCTATGACAGCCTGGACAACCAGAGCGACAGCGGGCCGGAGGTGGAGGACACAGAAAGCCTGCTCAGCACACCCAAACCCAAACTGAAGTAGGCCAACGCCCCGGCACTGCAGCCTGACAGGGCACTGCAGGACAGTGGCGACAGTAGGGACTGTGGGGATGCAGGTGGTGACTGTGGTGTCTGTGGTGACTGTGGTGTCTGTGGTGACAGTAGGGACTGTGGGGATGCAGGTGGTGACTGTGGGGACTGTAGTGACAGTAGGGACTGTGGGGATGCAGGTGGTGACTGTGGGGACTGTGGTGACAGTAGGGACTATGGGGATGCAGGTGGTGGCTGTGGGGACTGTGGTGACAGTGGGGACTTTGGGGACTGTAGTGACAGTAGGGACTGTGGTGACAGTAAGGACTGTGGTAACAGTAGGGACTGTGGGGACTGTGGTGACAGTAGGGACTGTGGGGATGCGGGTGGTGACTGTGGTGTCTGTGGTGACAGTAGGGACTGTGGTGACAGTGGGGACTGTGGGGATGCGGGTGGTGACTATGGTGTCTGTGGTGACAGTAGGGACTGTGGTGACAGTAGGGACTGTGGTGACAGTAAGGACTATGGGGACTGTGGTGACAGTAAGGACTATGGGGACTGTGGTGACAGTAGGGACTGTGGGGATGTGGGTGGTGATGGTGGAGTCTGTGGTGACAGTAGGGACTGGGGATGCGGGTGGTGACAGTAGGGACTGTGGTGACAGTAGGGACTATGGGGACTGTGGCGACAGTGGGGACTGTGGGGATGCGGGTGGTGGCTGTGGGGACTGTGGTGACAGTAGGGACTGTGGTGACAGTAGGGACTGTGGTGACAGTGGGGACTGTGGTGACAGTAAGGACTGTGGGGACTGTGGCGACAGTGGGGACTGTGGTGACAGTGGGGACTGTGAGGATGCGGGTGGTGACTGTGGTGTCTGTGGTGACAGTAGGGACTGTGGTGACAGTAGGGACTGTGGGGACTGTGGTGACAGTAAGGACTGTGGTGACAGTAGGGACTGTGGGGATGCGGGTGGTGGCTGTGGGGACTGTGGTGACAGTAGGGACCGTGGGGACTGTGGTGACAGTAAGGACTGTGGGGACTGTGGTGACAGTAGGGACTGTGGTGTCTGTGGTGACGGTAGGGACTGTGAGGATGCGGGTGGTGGCTGTGGGGACTGTGGTGACAGTAGGGACTGTGGGGACTGTGGTGACAGTGGGGACTGTGGGGATGCGGGTGGTGACTGTGGTGTCTGTGGTGACAGTAGGGACTGTGGGGACTGTGGTGACAGTAGGGACTGTGGGGACTGTGACTCACTGAAGCATCTTCCAGCTCAGGAAATCCCTTAATGCATTCGCTCCTTCCCTGGGCTCAGGCTGTCAGGCTTTCCCTTCTGCACTTGGGTCATTTGTTACACGTTTGTTCGTTTAAACGCGTCATTGGCAGGTACCGCTCGGAGTTTGCCATTTGTTCAGGTGCTAACTGTTTCTTTGTTCCCCAGGCCGTTCTTTGAGGGGATGTCCCACTCCAGCTCCCAGACGGAGATCGGGAGTCTGCACAGCCAGAAGAGTCAGACCCGGGACTTCACCTGTCCTGTGAGTGATACATATCCTCCCCCATCCCCCCACTACACCCTTAATTAACCACCCTGGAGCCCCCCCCCCCGGGAGACAGGAATTGGGTTAAAGTGGCACAGCCATCCGCTCAACCTTGGGGGGGGCATGAGAAATGACAAATTAATAATAATACAAGCCCTCAAAACCCCCCCCCAGCCATCCTTTTTTTTTATCGTAACCACACCTCCATCTGGAGCGCAGGCAGGACAGTGACAGGCGGGCAGTGAGGCTAACTGGCAGACACCAAGCCCCCCCCCCCGCCAGTCATTAGCATCACTTGCCCCAAAAGGGTTCCCTTCCTCACCTTCTATTTATAGTGCTGTCGGGGGGGCGGGGGGGGGGTGGGCATTATGTACTTCAACACCGGGAAATGGCGGCCTTTTGGATCAAGATGTGACTCGGTAAGGGTCCCGGGGCCATGTGCAGGCGTGACATGCCATGACGGACGTTCGTCTGCCCACAAGACACATGCTGGCCTCCTGACAGGAAGGGATCAGCATGGCCTCACTAATCCGCCACCCCCGGACCCCCCGTGCCACCTTGGTCCTAAGCCAGCGTCTAGACTCTCGAAAGTTCATGCAGAGGTCACAGAGAGGATGAATTAGATTAAAGGACTTCACTATTTCATTTTGTTTCTGTTTTGTTTTTGTAATTCAAGAGGCTGTTCGATTTTGGTTGCTTTTCAGATGAGTTAAACAGGATGTGAAATGTTTAGGCGGAGCTGGACCCATACGCTCTCTGACACAAGATGCCCATCACGGCACTGACCCTAGTACGACGCGCTAGGAAATGCCTCCTGTGTGTTCTGACCTGCAGGGCGGCGACTTCATGTCTGCAGAGAAGGGCAAAGCTCCCGGATCCAAGCATCAGGAAGATGATGTCACAGAGACCGCCCCAGGGGTCAGTGTCTCCCGCTACTTTGCCCTTTATCATTTCTTACCTGTCTTGTTCACATCCATTGCATTTGAATACTTCTGTGCGGTATTTGTCTTTCACTCACATTTTTTAAGTCTCTCACAAAATGACTGAATGTTAGTTGGGGTGGCATCTGTCACAAACACACCTGTCACCCTCCTGATGAGCAGGATTATGGGGCTGCACCCGCTGTTTGTGTTTATCTGTGGTTTGGAGGTGCAGGAGGTGTGACCTATCACATGACAGGAGTCAGGTGGTCAGGTGACCAACAGTTATTAGTGCATCTGTCCCTCATTCTGGTACAGTGTTTGCTTTTGTGTGGTGTCAAACCTATTCTTGTCCCACTACTTCTCTTACAGAAAGGAAAATCCTGCACCCAGACGTCCTGCTAAAGATTTTGGGCCTCATGAAAGCATATTGTATTAGGGCCCAAAATAATGCAATTATTTCTCCAGTTTTGTATAGCCCCTGTCACTCAGGAACCCTTAGAATCGTACGGCACCCCTGCCAACACCTTCCAGAAACTTCCACTGTCCTTCAGTCCTGGTTCTGTTTTCCGTCCCTGTGGGACATGCATGTCTGCCTGCGTTGTGTCCTGTGTAATACCCCCCCCCCCCCCCGCAACACGCTTTAGCGGGATGGGCTGGTCCACTGAACCGGTGTCCGTCTGCAGGGTGCCGAAGACGACGAGCAGGGCCTAGGGGACATCAGCACTGACTGGCTGGCCAGCTCCCTGGGCAAACTCTGCAAGACAGAGTCTCAGAACCACATGTCACCCAGGTACTGCCCTCCCCCGCCTCACTGCACCATTCAGACCTGGGTTCGAAAATCCACCCCAGTTCCTGTGGGCCAGAGCAACTAGGAGAAGCATCTGCAAGACGGATGGTTGGATAACCGGCCCATTAATTATGCCTAACGGGGATGCTAGGATGTCGGTCCAGATCTGCGGTAATTAGCACAGTAATTAGGGAAGGCCCTCGTCTCAATTTACCTCTGAGCCACATAGAAGCATAAACCTACTAAAATGCGAGCTGTGAGTGGCTTAGCGCCCGGTGGATTAAGGCCAGGACACACGGCTGCCTTCTGGGCTCAGCTGGGAGGTTTGGGTGCCCCTCAGACCTTGTTTACTTCATTTGTGCCCAACACCCCCCCCCCGCCCCCCGCCCTCTGAGTGTCATTAGACAGGCCTTGATACTCCCAGACAGCCTCCCCCTAGAAACAGCCAGCCTGCCGGCGACAGACGCGGCAGGGCACCTCTCTCCGCCTGCCATAAGCTGAGGGCCCTGGTGTCCCCCTCTCTCCAGCAAAACAGAGTACAGGCTCCACCGGAGACCCCGCAGCACCTCCATGAAGGACCGGCAGAACTGCAAGGCCCAGAGTGACCGCACTGGTAGCCTGGACAGTGAGAGCTCCCCAGACTTCCGGCTGAGCACGCAGGTAGGGGCTGCAGGTAGCGCCGCCCGAACTATCCAAACCTCAGTCTTGCTTCCCGGTTATTTGGAACCACAAGCGACTCTTCCGGCCTTCTCCTCATCCTGGTGAATTTTTCTTAGCATACTTATTTGTTTTTTACGGTGCAGTGCTGGCGTATTGCTCTAAACTGTGTCGGAGTTGCATCAGGCACTTGGAAAGGCAGCCAAAGGGCCGTTTGGCTCCTCAGAACATTTGGCTGGAAGCTCGAAACAGGAGAGCACATCAAAGCCGTCTTATGGCGCCTCTGTCCAGGGCCGCACCTCCTTGTCCCTCAGCACCTCTCCTCCCCACCTTGTCTTTAGGTCCCCAGGAAGTCTGTGTACGATCAGCTGAACCAGATCCTGATCTCTGATGAGGGGCTGCCAGAGAGCATCGTCCTCATCAATGTGGTGGACTGGCAGGGCCAGGTGGGTGATGGGGGTGGGGGGGGTGAGAACAGGTGTGCCACGCGTGGGGCCTGGCACCAGCTGGCAGGTGGATCCCAGAACAAAGTCCCTTGCTGGACGAGCGTGTGACTGACAGTGTGGCCGAGCACATGCTTTTATAGGGATTCATTGTACATCTTCATTTTGGGAGTGTGTGGGGGGGGGGGGACTCCGTTAGATCCATGTTATCGACGGAAGTGGGGTCCCCCCCCCGTTCAGCTGGGCTAAACCTTCTTACTGCTGCCTTCTCTGTTGTTTTTCTGGGGTCATCTCGACCCTGTAAAGCGCTTTTTTTTCCGCATTACGCTTCTGGGCCGATTCCTGTTCCCTTGGAATTATGTCAAACCGGGGCCTGAAGCCCCCTCCCCCCCCCGACAACAGCGAAGGGGCAAGTGGGGGGCCTGTGAGACACACCCCACCACCAGAAACCGGGCTCCCAGCCATGCATGTCGCACGACGGCATGCATGTGTCTCCCCGCCTGCCTGTCAGGCCTCCCTGCTGTCTCCCTGCCTGCCTGTCAGGCCTCCCTGCTGTCTGTCTGCCTGTCAGGCCTCCCTGCTGTCTCCCTGCCTGCCTGTCAGGCCTCCCTGCTGTCTCCCTGCCTGCCTGTCAGGCCTCCCTGCTGTCTCACCGTTTTTGACCCCCTGCTCCACACCTGGATTTTTTTGACAGTCTGGGCTTTACATACAAGTTCTCTCTTTCTCTATCTTCTTTACCCTGTGTGTTTCTCACTCTTTCTTTCTGTCTCTTGCTCTCCCTGTCTGTTTTTCTGTCTCTGTCTCTCTCTCTCTCTGCCTCTCCATCTCCCTCTCTCTCTGACTCTGTACCTGTCTCTCTCTCTGTCACACTAAAATGTACTATTTGAATCAGTTGCACATTGCTTTGGATAAAAGCGCCTGGTAAATAGACTAAAGTCTCCCTCTCTCTCCCTGTTTCTGCCATCCCCCATCACAGTTCCTGTCTGAAGTCCTCCGCGTGCAGAACCAGCCCATCGTTTCCACGTGCTCCAACGCAGACATCCAGGCTGCCTTCAACGCCATCGTCACCCGCATCCAGAGATTGTGAGTTCTGGTGGCACAGCGCCACCCCTCCCACTGTCTTCTGGGCTCATAGTAAATTAAAGCCCCCAGGGGTGGTGGGGCACATGGTAAACATCTCGTTATTTCTCCTGTCTGACCCCACTGGACTCTGAGCTTCAGAGAGTTCTTCATAACCTCTTTAATCTACTGCCCTCTTAGGTTTTTTTTCACATCCAGGATTTTAATCTGTTCCCTTATGGGGCTTTTCCACTGCCACCAAGAACTGAGCCGTACCCAAGCTGTACTTTAAAAGGTACTACAGGACAGCTGAACGGAACAGATCCATAATGCATATTTACGCAAGCGAATGCTAATTCCACTAGCCTTTCATGCTAACATAACACGGTGGTTCTCACAGACGTGTTAGCAGAAATTAGCACATAGTAAATCCTGATGTACACCGTGTGAACAGTAAATAAGAGTCCCTTCGGATTTACGTCACTGTCGCTTCCCAAACCCAGCAACACCTTTACTAAGCTGATACTTCTGCAGTGGAAAACCGAAGTAAGCTGGAACCGCACTGTAACTAGTCTCACTTCACAGTACAGTTCGGGTATGGCTCAGTTCTTGTATGCTAGTGGAAAAGCGTTATTAGATGCCCTATGGTTCCTCCAATAATCTCTCTGAGTCTGAAGGCTCTGTCTTAGGATCTGTGACTTTAAAATTAAGGCATAACCCAGCACCACAAACCCAGACCGCAGACCATGCTCATTGCTGCCCCCTTTCCCCTGCAGCTGCAACTGCAATGCCCAAACGCCTCCTACGATCAAGGTAGCCGTGGCAGGTGACCAGAGCTACCTCAGCACCATCCTGAGGTTCTTCGTGGAGCAGCTGGCCAACAAGACACCCGACTGGCTGAGCTACATCCGTTTCCTGGTCATCCCCTTCGGTGAGGGAGGTCTCAGCCAATCAGAGCGCACTTGACTCAAATACAAGTGGTGATGCTTCTAATGCAGTTTTACCGGATTCCTTTCTTGGTTTTCACAGGCTCTCACCCGCTGGCCAAACATGTGGCCTCCCTCGATAATCGCTTTAGCAGCCTCTTCATGGACACCGCATGGAGGGAGCTGTTCAGCCGGACGGAGCCTCCTATCTCTGGTAGTGAGGCGTGTCGGGGGGGCGATTCTGATATTATGATCCGGGGGCCATAATTTATACAGGGGGGCCAGCCTCACCATTAGCCAGTGATATCTTTTGAATTGGTGAATGACAGAGGAGGGGGCACTCCAGGAGCCAGTCTTCTTTGAGTAGTGTCCGGTGCTCTTGCCTTGGGAACCATCTCAGGTCCTGGTTCAGCAGGTTTTTTCCACAAAGAGTCACAGTGTGTTGGTGTCTCCCCCCCCCCCCCCCCACACCCACCCACATCCCTGCAGATAACATCGACGTGGCTGGGAGAGTCATCCAGTACCTGGGGGGAGCCAGTGTGTCCCACCAGTTCCCTGTCTCTGAGGCCATGCTGACATACAAGCAGAAGAGGTACCCACCCCCCCACATGTGTGTGTGTGTGTGTGTGCATGCGTGCGTGTGTGCGTCTGCGTACCTCTCCGTGTGTGTGTGTGTGTGTGTCTGCATGCGTGCCTCTGTGTGTGTGTGCGTGCGTGCGTGTGCCTATCCACGTGTGTGTGTGTGTGCGTGCCTCTCCATGTGTGCGCGTGCATGTCTAACTGTGTGCATGTGTGTGTGTGTGTGTGTGTGCGTGCCTAACTGCGTGTGTGTGTGTGCGTGCATGCCTAACTGTGTGTGTGCTTGTCTAACTGCGTGTGTGTGTGTGTGTGTGTGTGCGTGCCTAACTGCGTGTGTGTGTGCCTGCCTAACTGCGTGCATGCGTGTGTGTGTGTGTGTGTCTAACTGCGTGTGAGTGTGTGTGTGCTTGTCAAACTGCGTTCGTGCGTGTGTGTGTGCGTGTGTGTGTGTGCGTGCCTAACTGCGTGTGTGTGCGTGTGTGTGCGTGTGTGTGTGCGTGTCTAACTGCGTGTGAGTGTGTGTGTGCTTGTCAAACTGTGTTCGTGCGTGTGTGTGTGTGCGTCCTTCGTCTTCAGCATATAAGGATGGACCACAACGCCTGTAGGCGTATAAATGCTGCGCCGTCACTTCCGGAA
>JAODKC010000064.1:4883523-4903841 GCA_026777985.1 Mormyrops attenuatus | reverse complement strand
GACATACGAGTAATTTGAGTTACGAGCTCCGTCACGGAACGAATTAAACTCGTAAGTCAAGGTACCACTGTATTTGTACACTGAAGTTTCTGCAGTGTTCCAGCAGTGAAACAAGCATTTTTTTCACGGGACAAATGGGTTGATTTCTAGACTATGTGAAATGTCAGACCACCTTACATATACAGAGTATGTCAGAACTGGCACCAGACCACAAGATGTATATTAAGATAATTACTGTCTATATTTTTTTGCTACTGCCACTTTAAAAAGAGTAGACAAAAAGGGGGCTATTTATCTTTTATTTGATTAAAAAAGAAACGCTGTGTCCTTGCAACACACAAAGACAGTGTCTTTCTCACCTAGTAAAAAATGCTACAATTACAGTGCATACAATATTCCTTGCAAAATGTGCCAAACAGTTTTTTTCTTAAGGCATTCAGAATTTGAGAACACTGGAAAGAAAAAGAATTGCACTGCAAACTGTAGGGCAACGAGAGTTCATTTAATAACAAGTTTATTGTTTAGTTCAAAATACTTTTGAATCTTGCCCAGAACTACAGTACACATATTTCAACATGCTAGAAATTATAAATAGACTCCGCCCTGTAAATGGGTTTTTTAAATGAATGCTAAACATATGTAATAGTAACGTACAATTTGGCGAAGTTGGGAAGCTTGGGGCACGTTAGTGTTGGCGCAACTTGTTAGCATCAGCATGCCATGTTACCATTAACACGCCAAGTTAGTGTCGACACGCTGTGTTAGCATTAGCACACTATGTTAGCTTCAGTATGCCAAAAATCTCAGCAGTAAGCCACCAGGCACAGTGCCAATAATCACATCCTGACAGCGGCGCTTCCCCAGATCGGAGGGTTTTTGTTTTGCAGGGGTAGGCAGCCTTGCTTTAACCCCGCATTATGTCACTGGGAGTGAACACTGATCAGATCTAGGCTGGGGTGAGATCATCTGCCTTGCTCTAGACTGCATGTACCCTGGTGGTGCCCTGAGGATAAGCGTAGGCTTCACGTCACAGGGGAGAGGGGGGCTGAGTCTAGACGGTGGGTAAGGGGGCAGATGGGGGGGGGCTGTCCGGAGGCACAATGATATGAAAGTCAACTTTACTCGAGCTGCTCTGCTGTTTTCAGTGGTACAACAGCGAATCCCTTTTAGTGAAATCCTTCACCTTTACCACTGTAGCGGGCTGCCTCAGAGGTTTTTCTGCCAACGAGTACAGTTTTAGGTTGCTTTGTGGATGGAAGATGACCTTTGACCTTGAGCATGAGATCAGGATCACCCTGGCATCCATCTCATTGTGTGTGACCACAAGGTGACTCCCCCAGCCATTGTGTCCCATCAGCACTGATGGACATACCCCATCCCTACAGTGCCCCCTCCAGGGCACCCCAGTGTCTCCTTTTGACCCTGTCCTCCCCCCCACCACCATTTCCCTACAGTCATTTTGAGATATGTCCTTTTAATCCTGCCAGAAAGCTGAACTGCCTCCCTCTCTCCTCTTTTCCCAGCCCTGACGAGGACTCCTGCCAGAAGTTCGTGCCATTCATTGGGGTAAGACAACCGGCCCCTCCCACCTCCCCTCCGCTCACTCCCGTGTGTGTGTGTGTGTGTGTGTGTGTGTGTGTGTGTGTGTGTGTGTGTGCACCTGTCAGTGAGATGCAGGCTGCATGTGACTGACAAGATGCAGGAAGCTGGCTGACAAGTTTGTATTTATTTTTCCTTCTCATAGGTTGTGAAAGTGGGAATCGTGGAACAAAACCTCTCCACCTCAGGTAAGCCTGCCCTCTTCTTGGCTATTGGCCTATTCCCAAACACTCATTATTCATTGGCCATTTCCTAACCAGTAGGAGCAGCTTAGGCTTCCACAAATATGGGTCCACAGCCCCTGAAAGTCCCTGGCTCTGTAAACAAGCTTATTTTGGCTATTTTGGATGAAAGGCAACAGAAACCTGTATGCAACGATCTGTGTGTTTCCCCCACAGTGGACTCTGATGAGGCTGTAACTGGGAGCATCAATCCAGTGATGTCCCAGTCCTCCCAGTCAGCTACGCCCTACAGCAAGGAGATGGCCTGCACCCCTCCCCCCTCGCCTTCCGTCTCTGGTACTTTGTCGGGAATGGGGTAAGGCCCGTCCGTTGGACTCTCCATGGGGCTTACCTGCCCCCTCCAAAAATGGAACACCATCATGTTCACTTCTAACCTCTGTCCTTAATCAGTGAACTTTAACTAAAGATCACTGGACAAGCTCTACAGGGAAATGTGCAGCCCAGAAATTAGCATGGAGGCTGTGCTAAAGTCATCAGCAAGCCTGTAAAACATGACCATGCTAAGCTAAACTCACTGTGAAGCCTGATCTCAGCCTGTTTCTGACACTATTCACGTTCCCTTTTGTCTCGTTCTGTCACACAGCTCCCCAAGCTCCGGGGGCGAAGTCATGGGGCTCCAGGTAGACTACTGGTCCTGGCCTGGTCTGGAGAAGAAGAAGGAGGGAGAGAAGCGGGACGTGGGAATCAAGAACACGCTCAAGAGCAACTTCCGCTCCCTGCAGGTCAGCCGTCTGCCCAGCGGGGGCGAGCTCACGCCCCCACCCTGCATGTCCATGACCGTAGTTATGAAGGAGAAGAACAAGAAAGGTAAGTCTCCCTCTGCCAGGGGCACCACGCTCTGGATGACATCATCACTGTTATGATTACATCATCACAAGCAAAATGACATCACAGTGATATCATAGCCACTGTTGCTAGGGCTCCTGAGGTCAGTGAAGGTGTTAAACTGCTCAAAAAAATAAGGAGGGGTTCAGAGAGGCCTCCTTAATTTCACCCCCCACTGATCATGACCCCTCCCCACGTAAACATCACTTTATAATTTTACTGTGCTGTTTCCGCCTCAATTTCCCTCACTGTTTTGATGAGCAGCCAAATGTTTTAAAAGCATCTTAAATGCAGTTAAGCTGCCGGTGCGTAATTCTAACCGGGACTTCGATAAATTACCCATGACGGGATGCCTGCGCCATCCCATCTGCCTGGGGGTTAGGTATCACAGGAAAGACGGCTTTCATTAAATCAAGACAGAAACGAGGACGAAGGCTGGTTCCAGAGCTTAATTCCAAAAAAGGCGTTTTATCGTGACCTGTGGAGAAGTCCAGTGTTAATCCCCCTACTGACGCCAGTGGTTATTGCAGTCTTCAGAGATCAGGGGTATCGTCCTTGCGGTGCAAAAGCCGCAGCGCTTTCCACTCAATTTGCCTCACATGTGCCCGCCGAATGCCTCCACCCACCTCGACCCCACCATGTCCCTCATGTCCCCCCACCTATCCTTCCCTCCTGCAGGGATATTCCTCACCAAGAAGCCCAAGGAGAAAGACCTGGACTCGAAAAGCCAGGTGATCGATGGCATCAGCAGGTTGATTTGCACCGCCAAGCACCAGCACACCATGCTGAGAGGTACACAGCCCTCTGTGCATCATTTAAGGTTATTCTGAATGGGAATCTACTACCATCTAGTGGTAGTGTTTGAATATTGCATCCAACTTCAAAAAATCATTTTAGCGCTTTACTCTGAGACTGATAACTGAGTGTTTATCTCAAATTCACGGACATTTTACGCACTTTTGATAAGAATGCTTTCCCGCATTCAGTTTAAGGATCTTTTCAAGGGCATTCAGGTAAAGGACATTGACAAACAGTTAGGACAGTATGCATTAAGCACATACTGACTTTGTGAGACAGTACCACCACAAAGTTGGAATTGTACAGACTCCTTTTTAGTTGCAAATGAGATCAAGCAGAGAGAGGAGGGCCCAGAAAATGACACACTGACTGAATCGATTCTGGCTATAAAGAGCTGCTCTGCATATTGATGCGTTAAGCAAATTAAGGCGTAAATTGCAGCGCTCTGTCACCGGCATTGACCGGTATGGCCTAAAAGTAAATCGATAGCGTCTCTCGACTCTTCTTACTCTCCGATGTGTGCCAAACCTGCCCCCTGCTCTCCCCCCACAGTCTCCATCGACGGTGTGGAGTGGAACGATGTGAAGTTTTTCCAGCTGGCTGCCCAGTGGCCCACTCATGTGAAATACTTCCCTGTTGGGATCTTCGGCTACAGCAAGGCGGCGTGACGCCCACCATGCTCACTTTTCATTGGGGGGGGGGGCAACCAGCCAGTCAGTCAGTCATCGTTTTCCTGTGGAAACTTCACTTCTAATCGCTAAACTGGTGTCCTGAAACCTTATGTTGTTTTCTGTTGTCCTTTTTTTTATATATATATATATTAACAGGAACAAGTAATCTTTTGTAAGAATTGCGCTTGGCCCTGAAATTGGTTGGAGGTTTTCATCAAAACGCCACCTTTTGAACATGGCAGCCGTTTGCACTTTGTTTTTATTTACCTTTTTATCATTTCTGTGAAATCCTGTGTACATAAACATTGTGTGTGTGGGGGGGAGGGGGATGAATATTGTGGGGATACGGTGTGTTGAGTAGATAACTTTTTCCCCTCTGGTGCCGAAAGAGAGGAATATTGCTGTGAAATTAGCTAGGAAATCCTTCACCTCTGAGAGAAATGCTGTTTTTCTAACCTTTTCTTTTTTAAAGTGACATTTTTACAGTAACCATTTTAGTATGTAAATTGCCTTTTTATTTACAAGCACTGTGTTACTGGAAGCAAAAAAATGAGACTCAATCAATCAATGCAGTAAAGCAGGGTATTTTTAAGAATCGTCCCCCCCCCCCGAAACTTGATACATTTTACAGGATGAGTCAGATGGAATTCTGGGAAAGCACCCAGAAATGACTGTCCCATTCGTGTCCACAGAGCCTATGTCCTGTTTTAATGCAGATCGTGGGTTTCCTGACTCCTTGCTCACTAAACATCTGTTTTTATAGAAATTCATCAGCCATTTGTGAGTCTGCCGCATGCAAGCTTGTATGGCAAATAAACTGGGACCTTTTGAAGGAAGATGGGGAGAACTACAGCATGGGATAAAGATACGGTATTTTCGTGGTAGCACGGGGGATTTGGAGAACAGGCATAACCTAATTGCACCTCACCTGTGTGCAAAGAGCCTGAGACTGAAGAGATTCACGATGTAGAGAGCATGCTATTTCGCAAAGGTAGCAGCTCTATGTCGCAATGCATTGTGGGATAGCGTGTTTGTCCACAACTCCGATGATGTGGCTGATCATGTGACTTCCATGTGCTAAAAGAGGCTATGCTATGAATTTCAGATAATCCCACTCTGCTGGACACAAAAAATTGAAACTTTAATTAGCTTTTAAGACTTTAGTCTCTGGCTCTTAAACATCCTCCAGTTAAACCTGCCACAAGACCTGTGAATTTAAAGTACAGTTGGAGTTTCTGTTCTGAAGTGTAAAATGGGACTTAGTTGGGATTTTGGAGAACAGTTTTTAGATGGTTAGGGGTTATTTTTCTGGAAAGTATTTTTTATTGTTTTTAATGAAGAGGTTTTGATGGGTGTCAGACAGAGGGTGAGCGTGCAGGCTTGGCAGTTTCATGTTGTCGTTAGTAATTTTGGTCTTTTCCCCCACCCTCCCTTGAAGCTGATCCCTGCGCCTCCGTGTCTTGCGTCAGATAAAACCTGTGGCTTTTTAATGACAGTGTCCTCATTCGCAGCTCCTGTTTGTGGTCCTTTATGGACACGCTGACCTCCAGCGACTGAGATGCTCAGTCAGCTCAGTAAACAAGTTAAACAGCATGAGAAGCGAGAGAAATATTTTACGGGTGGATGGTGACCTATAGTAACTAACGAGGCTGGGATTAAACGCTGGGATTCGCTTTATCTGCTGGGTGCCATTTTTACTGCAAGTGTCATATTGATATTTACAGGGTAGAAAAAAATGTAATACTTTTAAAAATATAAATATGCACTTTTTTCGCACTATGACATTTAACTTCCTGTGGAGACTTTGTTCTGTCTTTGCTCCCCCATTCTTCACAAACCCCATGAACTCGGTTATGAAGATGGCAGAGTGACAGAAATCCAGTGTGTTCCACCTCGTTCTCAGAACTGCCTGTGGTTAGTTTGTTTTTTGTATGTTTTTTTCAGTTGCGCTTTAGCGGTTTTATTCCGGAGTGCGATGGCTCTGTGCACAGCACACTCCACAAGATCGAAAGGGAATACAGACCCCTAAACCTTCCGCTACCCCACTGTTTCGCAACGGCCGACTCGACAATTTAAACCTTGAGCTTTAAAGCACTAATCTGCAGGAAATCCGAAACAGGTCCTTAATTACGAAGGGCATGTTTCAGCAAGACACACCAATACGGTCAGTCGCTCTCCTGACCTAGAAATAGCAGAAATCTTTGCACAGAACTTCGTTTTAAATTATGACAGTATTTTTAAAGTTACCACTAAAGGAAAAAAAACATGGTTTAACCTCTGCATGTTTTACGATGGATGTAAATATGTATTGTAATTTTGTATTTTCTTTCAATGCTCTCACAAGTGGCTGTGTTTATTAAAATATTTTTACCCTTCGTTACATCATGCTTTGCATATTTGTATCCCATTTACAGTCTCCTACCCCAAGGTTTGTGCCCTGCTCTCTGTTCTGAATATCATCTGAGTTTATACATCATGCACCTGCATGTAAAAGGCATCCAACACTTATTCCCAAGGCACTTTGGCGTTCCAAAAACCATTTATTAAACAGGTGATTCTCTGACCAATATATCACGCAGACAGATCTGGAAACAATGTCCCTGACAGTGCCCTTAGCTACATGGTGAAAGGGGGAGGAGTCTAACTAGACACACCCGCTTCTACAGAATGGCAGCCGTCATCCTAGCGTCCCATTTCCCCAGCCAGATTGCGGCCGGTGGCATTTCCCTACTGCTTAGCAGAGGGCAGATTCACAAAGCACTTCATGGGGGGCAGAGGTCTGATCTTGCGCCCCGCCCAACCCCCCTTCCTCTTCCATTTGCCGCTGGAAGGCCGGATGCCTAGCCAGCGGTTGCGGCCGGCCTTGCCGATGATGCGCTTGTTGTGGTCGATGTTGGACATGCGGCCCACGGTGACCATGCACGTCTCCAACACCTGGGGGCAGCAGAGAGTCAGTAAACAAGAGGCCAGCAGCAGATGCCAGGCTTTATAAGTCTTGAATAAGACTGGCTGTCCCCACCTGCACCTGCTGCTTGGATGGTAGCTGTACAATGGCAGTTCCATTCACCTTCCTGAGCAACACGCCACATGTTCCTAGCACAGCAATGACACTCAAGGTCATCAGGAGAGCCTCACAGCAATCGCAGGTGACGGTCACGGGGAGTCCCCTTTACCTGCCGCACGGATGTACTTGGCTCCATCCCCTGGAAGGACCTCCAGGCTGTTTACCAGGGTGCCCACAGGGAGAGCGCCCAGCGGGTACGAGTCACCCTCATTGGCAGCAACTGAGGGTTACAAGGTGAAGCCGCCACAGTCATATCAACAAATATACAAAAATGGGGTGGGTCCATTTTTGCACACAGCACAAACACGACGGATTACGGTATGCAGAGGGGCACTGAAGGCAAAATGGCTACAGACGGTCTACACAAAGCCAATGTAAGTGAATTAAAAACATTGCTGTGTTTTTATATGATGATTTGTCAGATATTATTAGATTTCAGTGTGCAATGTGTGGATGCACAAAAAGTTTGATTCTTTTAGATTTGAAAACCAGTCCGACCGATTCACTGAATCAGACATCACAATGGTTGACTTGGATGGCTGTTTGTTCATGCAAGTGCTGTTTCTGCTAAGACCAAACTGCATTGCAGTTTGTGTAGTGCTTTTCTCTCCAACTGAAAATCATACAAATACAAGTACAATCGTGGTAAAACTGATTTGCGGTGTGACATCATGCGTTGTACCAGGAATGACTCTCTGTATATATGCGTGTGAAATGTTATAAACAATTCATCTTGTACTGCCATCCTATACAGGATAAATGGTTAGTGGGTGGGTGGGTGGATGGAAGTCCTAATTTGTAATATACCAAATGAAAATGTGGCTTTTTCACTCAATTCCTTATTGTATGTGTGTATATATATATATATCAGTCTCAAAATGAGTTTATTCATATTCCGTTGCTTTAGGTTCATGAGAAATCTCACGGGCCAGACACGTAAGGACAAGTCGGGCATTCACCCGCCATGCGGCCGATGTGGTTGGAGGTCTTGATCAGGTCTCCAGCCTCCATGTTTTCCGTGGCGAGGATCCAGCGTTTCCGGCTGCCACCAGCCACCAAGGCAATATCGGCCGTCCTATCGGAACAAGAAGCTGCCGTTATTCCAAGGCAACCTCAATATCTTCACAGGACTAATAACCAACAGCATTAAAGTACTTCTGGTATGTTCTCTCTTGCCCATCCATCTTGTGGCACCTTGTTTGTAAGGACTTCCTCACCTGCAAGGGTCATATCGGACTTCAATGACCTTCTCCTCAAAGGCCTGGTTCTCTTTGCCGGGTTCGAAGCGTAGCCGATGGAAGTCCACCATGCGGTATCGCTGCTTGTGGCCACCGCCAATGCCGTGCGTGCGGATTTTGCCTGCGTCAGAGGTGCAGAAAGTGGGCTGTGATTAGACACGTCACATTCTGGACCCCCTGACAAAATATCACCTTGGCCTCCCTTCCAATCTTATATACAATTTAGCATATTCATGGGCTGCTATTGAGTGCTGGGCCCCATGAATCTGACAGGGCATCCATGCTCCTCGGATGGCCCTGGTTCCATATAGACATATTTACAAACCGTTGCCGATGAAGTGGTTAAGGAACTGGTAGAATTACCACAAACAGCCCCCAGATCATTTTATAGTAAAATGACACTCTTCAACCACCAATCAGATACTCCGCAATTAATTCATTTCTGCAACCAGACAATACTGGTTAAGTTGCCCATCAACCCACCTGTGTGGTCCCTGCCTCCAGTCTTCTTCATGCCAATAGGCCTAACCGTGTACTTGGTTGTCTGCTTCCACAGGGTTCTGTTCTGACCTAAATGGGCCGTTGTTAAGAAGCCGCGCCATTGTACTGTTGTGGTGCTGTTTTGAAGGTATAATAGATACCCGGTGAACATTGAAGTCCTCAGTGATGGCAACCCCACTGCCTGCTAACAAAAAATACAATAAAAATTCATATTTTATGCTGATAGTTAATACATAATAAACATGGAAAAGGCATGATTCTATCCTTGCCTGAGAACATAGCGAGGCTGGCCGGCAGACCCCATGTGCAACGCCACAAACAGAGGTGAGAGACAGCGATCGCAGAGCTCGGGACAGCGCCGCGACTGCCATCCGAACGCTAAATGTCAGCCTTACCGCTAGGAAAGAAAGAACAAAGTCACATACGCTCTTTATTATCCATCTTACTCGAGGAACAGAATCTGTATTTATACTTTTTAACAGTTCGGCATAAAACAGCCCCGTGCTACAGATGACATTATAGTTAATACGCTTTTATAGCGCCATGCATGCCTAATATCAAAATACCCCAGCTAGTGTCCCACGCCGTGCAGCTAACGCTAGCTTTAGCATACCGGGTCCCAATAAAAAGTTAATTCAGTATTACATTTAATTATGACAAAACGTATTTAATATCAAACCACATGTTTACGTACCTTGTAATTTTATTGTCGATATTATACAGCAGTAAGATTTCCGTTGGTATAGGTCACAGCTGCAGTAATATCCCAGTCTGTCGCACAAAAAATGACGACAGACACGAGTTTTCAAAAAAAACATGTCACCGCTAGGGGGCGTGCGGGAGCCTGTAGTCACGCGTTATGTGATTTTGCGGACCCTCTCTCGCTTTGGGGGATCCCCCAGATGTTCCCAAGCCAACTGGGAGATGCAATCCCTCCAGCGTGACCTGACTCTTCCCCCGGACCTCCCCCAGTGGGCCGTGTTCGGAACATCTCACTTGGGAACCAACTAAGTTGCACGCTTAAGAGACGCCCAAACCTCCCCTGCTGACTCCCATCGATCTGAAGGAGCAGCAGATCTATTTAGAAATCCTTCCTGATTTTTGAATCCCTCGCCCTGTCATCCAACAACCCAGAGGGAAAATGTCATCTAGACCTCCTGCACTCGCGACATTTCGGTCATTACTCCTTAGACGAGGATAGGGTACCAGATCCCCAAATAATTAATATCGCTCCCTAGGGGCACAGTCTACCCATCTCACCTAAATCGAGCACTCGACTCGTTTCTGAGAGGAAGTCATTTTTCCGGATTCGGCAGGGCTGATTGTCATCCTTGTCAATGACGGGGGTCACCAACTCACTCAATCACTAAAGATTATTTCAGTGTTTATTACTGAATAGAGAAAGAACATAGGACATCCAGCCTCTACACAGGCAAATGTTCATGCTTAAATAACTTTCTTAGGACATTTATTATATTGCTTCTTCTAATATATATATATTCTTTTCAATGTTTTATGGCAGAGCACACCACCTTGCATTTCATTGCAGGTTACAGTCTGCCTGCATACCTTCCATGACACAAATTATAAGAGCACATGGCCTTCAATAAGACTGCGTGGCCTAATGGATAAGGCGTCTGACTTCGGATCAGAAGATTGAGGGTTCGAGTCCCTTCGTGGTCGGTTTTGAGAGCCTTGAGTGCTTCACACATTAACACTCCATGTTTGTGGTCAGAAAGTCGCCAGTTTCAATCCATGGCTCAGCAGATTGATTTCACAGTTTGGCCCCTGAGCAGGGTGTTTAACCTCTAGGGACTTTCTGGCGCTGCTTTTTCTGGGCAGTGGTGGCTTAAGAGTTAGGGAAGCACACTTATAATTGAAAGATTGCTGGTTTGAATCCCCGACCAGCAAAATACTGATCCTCAGGTGCTGACTTAAGTGCCCCCTGCTATGTCACCAATGGGTTAAATGCAGAGGACACACTTCGTTGTGGTGTGTCAACACTGATCACCTAATTCTAAACCCTAGGATCCTTGACACGTCAGGTTTCTGGAGATTATAGATTTTATAAGGAACCAGTTCCATTATCTGGTCGGACGGTGGCGCGACTGCACCAAGTTTCCTTTGAAAATGGCTAGACTCGAAGATGACAAAATAGAAGATTTATAAATATAAACTATAGACGAAAAGGTATATAAATCGTTATATATAATCGTCACCGAATAAATGTGGAAGAAAAATTATACCTCAATAATAAGTCGCTAGTGGAATTATACTACGTTAACCCACCGCCCGTCTTATCTAAGCATAATCACAGTTCTAAACACAAGCACACAGCCGCACCCCGCCAGCAGAAACAGTACAACGTCATGTGTAATCTGTCCAAAGACTTCTGGGAAAACATTAACTCACCAGGGCGGCCATCTTGGATTTAAAGGGGCTCACGCAACGTCCCTTCTCGATAAGGGTCTAGATAGTCTCACAATTTGTGTGTATTTGTGAGGGTTATCGTTACGGAATGTGCACAGTGTAAGCGTTAGTGTTTTTATAAAACGCAGCCGTTTTAAATCGCCGACAGGAGGACCGGGAGCGGAATCGACTCTTGATTTTCGGGGCGCGAGCGACCGCCGACGCCGCACGGGAGACTGTAAGTGGCAGATTTGTGTGGGATTCGGGGAGGGACCGAATAGCGAGGTGGATATTTTCATTTTCTGTGTCCTCATCGTGAAGAAGGAGAGAAGGGGGGCGTAAATGCTGTAAGGCTTCCGTTTCGGCGAACAGCAGTGAGTTATTATATAATGGGGTCCCTTTTTGGTTTATCTTACCATCACCTGCCTGTGCTTTTTAATTTGTATATATATGTTGTGTGACCCCGCATCCCCGTGGTTTATCCTGCTCATCCCGAGTAAACACTCGGCAGCCCGACACCCGGCTGAGATTTGCTAGCTTCATTAGCATGCTAGGCGGCTATCTGCTCCGCCGCCGGCTTGTTTGTGCTCAGCGCGAGGAGAATGGCATCACTTGCTGCTTAACCGATTCGTGTAGCTTAGCTTGAAAAATTTTAATGCGATTTTTCATGTTTTACCTTCAGTCGTATATTATATTAATCTTCAAAGTTCACAGTTGGGATTTCATTTTTAGTTATTTGTATCGATCTGGGGGGGACGGAGTTCTGGGATTAAGCTGTATTGACTGGAAGGTATAAGATGCGAAATCACATTATTCAGAATAAGATAATCTGTCATTGTCATGTTTTACTGCGTCAGTTCCCAAAATGTCAAATTAGGCCGCTCCGGCCCGAGAATATTTACCTGCATATTCGGATTATTTACCCACGAAAGTTGTTTAAACTGCTTTTATAAAAATTGTTATATGGACGTTTTTGAATAGGATACAATCTTCCATTTTGTTAATGCTGAAATCTGCTTTCACGTGTTTTACCCTCACGGTAGTTTTTTTGTCTTGGAATCACGCCTGCCGCAATATTTTACTGATGAAGGCTTAAATTTCGTAACACTGGCGTTAGTTGTATTTTTGTGAGTTCAATTGTCGTGATTTTGGAGTCATTAGGCCAGAGCATCTTTCTTTGTGCTTTATCGCCTTTAAGCAGTGAATCCAGTGAACCGTGATCTATACTCCTGAATGCTTTTATCACCGAGGGTGACGCACCCCCTCCCCTTTTGCCTCTTTCGGAAAAGAGTGCATCTTGTTTTATCCGGGTGGCATTTTAACTGCTGGCGCATGGCTCTACTCGGGAAATGATTGAAATGATCTTGTTTATACGCCGTTATATATAACATACAAACCGCTCTTTGAAAGACTGAAAGGACCGAAGTTCTTGGTGTCCTATCGACAGCCTTTCTGATCTTGTCATAATGTGTTAATGTAGTGGTTTAAGTGTGTGTTGTTGCGGGATCTGTCTGTACATAAGTCAATATTTAAACTCCAACATCTCGGGAATCTTTTGTGCTGCTTGACTATATTTTTTCTATGAAGGCAGTACTGTGGCTGTTTCCATATCCTGTAATCAAAACTTCCTCGGTGGCTTAATGTAATTGTGGGTCTTGATGGATCTGGGAAGATGTTTTGATTTAATATTATTATTTTGTATTTTAATAATAGTGTTAATTTCTCCATCTAACGAGACAAAAAGAGATGCAGTGGTTACAAATTTAAGAGAGAATTTGTCCTGTTACATTCCACATTTAATATCCTAGGTTTATGGAAAGGTTGATCCAATTTTTTGATTCATATAAGTGTTGGTATGGATTGTATTCAAATGTTATGGTTTAATCCTTATTTTTACTAATTTAATACATTTTTGTGCAATTAAAATTTAACTCACAGTATTTTATATAGCTTGAAATTGTTTCTAATATTGTATATAGTTGCATTCCCACCCTAAGTAAAGTTCTCTTTTATATCTATTTTAAAAACTTTGTGTTAATAATGTTTGTGTGTTGGGAAGATTAGCCCCTGACAGATTACCTCACATTGCCAACATGCTGAAGTGTCATACTTTTTCTATCTTGTTTCTTGGTTAACATTCTTGTTTGTTTTGATGGAGCTGTAACTGTATGATTTCTAGTTTTTTGTTTTCCTTTGTCTTTTATGTTTTCTGTTTTGCTCTGGGCAGGAGTGGGGAGTCGCTGGAGATAATTTTTGTTTATGAAAACCATTGGCGGGGATGTCTTCCGCTGTCAGGGTTGACCCAGTATCGTGTTTGAGAAGACAACCGCAGGGTAATTATCCATTAATTTGGAAATGCTTACTGTGCCACTTCAATGCACAGGAGAGTGACTGATGCCTCTGATGGGAATCTGTTGACTGGGCCAGCTTTGGCCTCTGCTTATAGGCTGTCAGTCTCAGCCTGGTGGTACTGGGGGATTTTCCACAGTGCATGTTGTTCAGATCTGCATGCTGCATTGTTCTGAGGTGGAGGTAGATGATGTGGGACCTGTTCCCAGAGGATGCCACCAGGAGATTGGCTGAGTTTAACTTGGTGTCCAGGCGACTTGTTCATATTGAGAAGCCAATTATATTATGCCCTGGAGAAAAATACCTAACCGTGGTGCATCAGCAAATTTCCAGCTTGTTCTATTTCTTTAGTTAACACCGTTTAGCAGCTTTGTCCTTAGCGATTACTTATTTGTTGTGGTAAGAGATGCAAATAAACCTGGGTTGGTTATTCATACGGGCGAAATGACTGTGCAGGGAGGCGTGCATGTTAGGGTTAATGGCAGATTCTGCACGGCCACGTTGTAAGTCTCTCTCTGCTTTCAGCTGTCTGCCCTGCCCCACCCTCTCCAAACCCCTCCCTGCTCGTCCCAGTGCCCCGTCAGGCAGGAGCTTCTTTGTGTGTGTGTGTGCGCACGCAGACCAAATGTCCCCACAATGTAAAAAAAAAAAAAAAAACACAAACATTTTTTCGGTCCCCACAAGGGGAAATTCAATTTTATAAGAATCTGTGCTTGCAATCAAAAGACTAAAGATACCAAAAGACACTGTGAGCGTGTGTGTCGGGGTGGATGACATCGAAGAAATGTTTGGTTTGAGGAAGACGTGGTTGAATATCCAGTCTTGTTAAAAAGCACAGAGGATTGGTCATGGCAGCGTTGCCTTTGAGCTTTGCTGATGGTGTGTAGTACGCTCTCCATATCTGATCACTTTCTTCTATGAACTGCTCTTCCTCTCTGCCACGTTCACTCTTCTGCCATCACTGTACAGTCTCATGTGCTGTGAATGTTGTTTTCCATGCCGTTGTAACCCTGTTTATAGTCATGATGTAGAAACTGGTTATTTTCACCCTGGTGATTGGCTCACTATGGTTTAAACCCTCGCTATGCTTTATGGTTCCGATTTTAATTGCTGGGTTTTCTTGATGCCGCTCTCATGTGCACATGCCTTCATTGCTCTGGAAGCCTGCTGTGCAAATAACTGCTCTTTTTAATGGTCTGTAATAAAATTTTGCAGCTGAATGAGGAGACAATGAAAGCACTTTTGAAAGTTGGGAGGGGTCTTAGTACTCAGTGGGAATCAGGATCTACAATGGAGCAGTTCAGGGGAGAAAAATGAAGATGTAAGGCGGTTTGATGCTTCAGCCCCCTCCTGTCCCATCTGTCAGACTGTATGTAACTATGGTGCCGACTACCCAAGCTGCTCTAAAAGCTACTTGTGCCTGCTTCAGCCCTGTGGCAGCCGTGCCTTCTTCGGGCACTAGGGTGCCAAGCACAACGTAACTGTTGTTCTACACTTTGAGTTGAGGTGTTGCCCAGAGGGAGGAATTTAGGGTGTGGTCTGGATGCCACTGATGCAGACTGGACCCCAGCCAACACACTCTCTGCAGCAGCCTGATCCCTTGCAAAACCCCCGGGGGAGGTATGAACAAGCAAATGTCCCTGATCCGAAGCTGCCTGTTACTTGGATACTAGTATCTGAAGCTCAGCATCATGGCCGTATTTGACCTCTGAGTAATTCATATTTGTTTTCATTGCACCTGAAGGCTATTTAGTCTCTACTAACAAAAAGAGGTTCAGGTGACAGGGAAAATACTGCTCATCTTTCCCTAGCCCCTCCCTCACAAGGAGCCGTTGAACTGGAGGGCCTCAGTCGACAGTGATGCTGCCAGGCACTGACTGGTGTCCTTTTTGAGACGCCCATAGAGCTGCTTGCCTGTGAGAATTAACTGACACTGCAGCACCAAGAGGTGCTCAGTTTTACTATGACTCTGCTCTTGATGTTTTATGCAGTTGATAGACTCCCAGCATCTCTGATGACCAGTAACTTGGATGCCAGATGGACTTGAGTGGAACTTGCCTAGTGAATCCCCTCCTATTCTTTACCTTTCCTCTGCAGAGTGGTGGAAGCTCCCAGAGACGGCATAGATTAGAGCTAAGCTGTAGGTCTCTGTGCACAGGGGATGTGGCCTTAGCGGCTGATAGTGTATGTGGCTTGTCTTCAGTGAAAACCTTGTTGTTCTGGTTAGATAAAGCTGTAACCTTGCAGGCTGCCCTTCCTGTTCAGTATGAGAGTAAATAATGAACAAGTGAAGTGCCTGGTAGCAGCCAGGTGGGTGTTTCGGTGCCTCCCAGCGTGGTAGGGTGGGTCCCTGGAGCCTTGGTGGGGAGGGGGGTGGGGGATTCAGCATTCAGCTCTGCACCAGATGGAAGGAGTGGCTGTAAGGTGGAGGTAGGCGTGGCCACAGCCTACGCTCCACCCCCACGGCTGTTTGGGAACGTGCCTGGTGGTAGAGCCGCCTGCTTTGTGTCTTTTGTGGGAATTGACTGCAGAGGCGCTGACTTCATAAGGATCTGCCCCCTTCCCCCCAGTTCAGACATACCCCGCCCTTCTCGCTCGCTCTCTCTCTCCCTCTCTCCCTCTCTGCACTGCCAGGCTGCTTCCCCGTGCAGAACGCTGATCTAGCTTATTCTTGGTGCAGTAGGAAGGTCAGAGCTTCATCGTTCGTGTTGTTCTCCTTTCGTTCCTCTTCCGCGCCCTTCAGCTCTCCTGTTTCTCCAGTCTGCTCGGTTCAGGGGCCTCTCCCACCCGCTGCGGGTTTCCACGGTAACCACTCGCTTCTTGCCCTTGGTGGACTGTTTCGTCAGCTTGTGGGACGAAGGAAGCATAGCCTGTGTTGGGGCCATGAGCATCTACTGCTGAATCTCAGGTAAAACGCCATTTTACAGGGGCCGTTTCTGCACATTCTGGTACAGCCCCCCTGTTTCTGATTTACATTAGGAAGCTCAGTGCTGTGAGCCTTTTCCTGATGCTCCGGAGGGTCTGTTTTGCTCCTCTAGTAGTTCACTTGTGATGGTGTTACCCTCTCTTCGCTGCGGGGCACAGATATTTTGGTCGCCCAAGCTCTGTCCCGAGTAAAGCTGCCGTTGTCGCATGCTGCCGTTTGCTGCAGTAACCTGACTTTAAGGTGCTCTGCTGTGTCAGGATGTCATCTGTCGTCATAGTTTGCCGGCAATAATGAAAGGACTGTTGAGAAGCTTTGCCTTCTATGTTGTTAATTGTTCCTCCTCTTCAGCGTTGCTGCAGGACGTGATGATGAGGCTTTTTCATCCAGAGGCCTTCCATATTGGATTATAGATCAGCGTCAGGGCAGAGTTGATGGCCGTTGTCCTGAGATGCTAATTTAATTTCTCGTCAGACAAAGGGCGGCTGCCGGGATTCAGCCTGTCGTCTTTGAGGTTCCGCCCATAATTAACATAATTGATCACCGATCTCTGAAACAAATGCGCATCCCCCCATTTTTATTTAACTGGGGCCTGCTGAAGTTTGCTGCATTCAATGGGAGGCATCATTTTAACCCAGTAACAGCTGTGTTTTACTTTTAATGAAGTGCCTTTGCCTCCCATGACCCTCTGCTTCACAGATCCCCACACTGTACCCAGTTAGGTGGTATGGTGTGTCACAGACCTCTGTTTGGCGACGGGTGGGGGGCTCAGTACTGCTGGTGGTGACTTGCCCTCATCTGGGAGATATTCTTTTTTTTTAACGGAGCAGTTCGGCATAAAGGAATTAAAATGGTATTTGGAATCAGTTTGAAGGGGGGGGGTCTTCTTCAAACCAGGAAATACCCATTGCAAAAAGCGGCTTGTTTTCTGCTGTAAAGCGATTTTTCCATCAATGCATAAATTTGCATTCATTACTGGACACTCCCTCCCAAAGAGTGTAAATAATACATGATCTGCAGTTGATTGATTTCTGCTGGTTGAACAGGCCCACAGATGTGAGAGAGATTTAGGCTTCATTTATGGTAAGGGAGCACTCAGATTTTTAAATGTACCATAAAAGACGGACTATAAAGCCTGACGGTAATGCAGCGCTAACTTGCAGTCTGATTCAGCTTTTTTCAGAACTGCTTGTGTCCTCTTATGCCAGTCGCTTGTTCATTCATGGTGACATTAACTGTTTGTGTAAACAAGGAATTAAAAGAAGTCAGAGTTGCTCTCCAAAGCTCCAGACATATGTTTTCTGAGATCGATCTCCTTGTTGGGCCCTCAGGGGCTTTTCAGGCTCCAGGATGGGGCCTTCAGGATAAACCAGGGAAGGACTGTTGAGTAGAGATTTAATGGCGAGAGCCTAATTATTCATCATTCGTCACCCCTGCAGTTTGCTGTCATAATATCTCCATCCTCTGCCCCTGTGTTGGGTTTGCAGTTTAAGCCGTATTAATCCTGGTACTTTTAAAATCTTATCACTAGGTTTGCAGAGTGGATTAGAAGCAAGTCTTAAATATTTCAGAATTTGCCCTTCTGATGAACAGGGCCCATAAGGAGTGGATGTTTTGTATGTGTGTGTGTGTCTGTTTAATCTGAAAATATTTATATGAGGTTTCTGCCAGCTATTTCTTGGTGCCTTAAAATATGAAATTTACAAAGTATAACGGAGGCAGTTGATTGCCTGACGTACCTTGTTATGAGTTACATTTTGTGTCTGACTGGAAGGCTCCGTAGCACCATTCCGTCTTGTGAACGTGGCATCCAATTTCGAAAGCCTCTTATCATTCACTTAATAGCTTCTCACCGCTTTGAGTCATGTGCTGCTCGATGCCTTCCGCACTCATCTCCGTTGGTTCGTGGAGACTCATGCTGTCATCATAGCCTTGGCTCTGTGCCAGCCTGGCTGAGGTCACCTGATTGGTGGTTCCCTCCTTCCATGAAATCCCTGCGCCGGCCTACTGGCACATGATAGGATCTCATGAATATTAATGATTCTCTAAATGAGCCTGTGACACTTTTCCTCTTATCAACGTGTTAATTGCCTTTTTGTCGCCGGTACTTTTGTTGCTACCTGCAGGGAGCTGGCAGGTCATCCCGGTGAGATGTCGTTCTCCTTTTCTCTGTTGCCATGTACACTGATCCGCTTTGAGCCCATTGCTGCACCCACTCTTAGGTTTTGCTTTTACTTCTGACATGCCCGCCTTTCGTTAAGGACACGCGTGGCCTGCCAGCTGCGTAAGAAGTTTAAAAGCCCAGTGCTTGGAAAGGGAAAATGCCGACATGATGCTAGTGGACGTGGTGATTCATCCCCAGAGTGACTCACCCTACCGGATCGGCGCGGCATTATGGCCCCCCGCTTCCCGTGGACCCACCCTTTGGGGACCGTGTACCCTGCGCTTCCCACCCCAGGAAGTTAGAAAGATGTCTAGTCACACCTCGGAAATTCAGGGTGAATCTCAATACCGAGAACGTGAAGATCGTACTTGTGGTCTAGACAAAACCGATCTTGCTGACTTACCTCCCAGGAATGAACGTGGGGCAAAATGAATTGTGGGATTGGTCTCGTTTGGCGAGGATGCAACCAGTGTATCCTTAATATTGGGGTGGGGTAAGAACGACATCCGGGCATTTTTACCGTGCTCTGTACTTGTGTTCTTAGTATTGGAACTGGTCTTTGGCAATGGAAGAGGATGTAAAACAGGTACATGACAACACAAGTATGGTCCAGTACACATACTGATTCACCCTCAGTCCAGCCTGCTGGCTGCGGGTGCCCTTTTCAGGTTGCCCATCCTGACTAGCTTGTTACTGTTGTGATGTGGGCATCGCAGAACCCGCTCTGTTTGGTCCGTTCTGCGGCAACCGGTTTTAACCAATCCATCCTCCTCTCTGCCGCACAGCTCGGTACACGGGGAAATGAAAGGTCACCTTGAGCACTGACTGTGCCTTTCATGCTGGAAAGAGGTGAGGTGTGATGGGGAGGGCTTTATTACCGCTACTTTGTATAAAAGCATTAGGGGTGCCAGCGGTTTCCACCTGTAATGGGATGGCAGGCCGACCCAGGAGCTGCGTAATTGTAGCACAGATAAGAACTGGGCTGTCATATATAGGGACAATATGTTTTCATGGAGTGTACTGTGCCTGAGGCTGATTGATGATCATTTTCCTGAAATCTGAACAGCCAGATTTATGCTTGTATGATTTGATTTATTTTATTTTTTGGATTATAAAATTGCTCTCTGGCACAGTCTAACCTGTTATTAGGCTTGTTTTCCTAGTCTCCTGACCACCCATGGAGAGTTGATGCTGTGCTCAGGCAGCCCAGCAGGGGGCAGCATGGAGAGTGGTTGCATTGCTTTTGCTGCCACCCTAATTTTGAGGGGTTAGCAGATGGTGCTTAGCTGGCTTCTCCTATTATTGCTCGTATGCTAATGCTGTGTTCACTTCGTGCTCCTGTCCTCTTTTCTCAAAGGGAGCTGCATTATGCCAAGAACAGGAAAATGTGTATGAATGTTGCAGCAAGATATAGTTCTTGGATAAAAGGGACTGCAGGCATTTCTCATTTTACTTGTCTGTCTTTAGAACCAAAGTATGCAGCTAGATCCGCTTCAGGACTTAACCTAAGATTTTAATCTGTCTGAAGTCTTTGG
>JAODKC010000064.1:4856411-4871182 GCA_026777985.1 Mormyrops attenuatus | reverse complement strand
AATATATAAATAACATACATATATAATTAGTTTTATGCACACTGCCATTCCCACACACACATACACAAACACACACCGGTCGGGGTGGGTCCCAGATCCACACTTGTTGTGTTTTCCTGTTAACTGCATGTTGCTGTGCTTCTTCGAAAGGGAGGACATACAGGACAGGGATGGCTAGTTGCCATCTTGGAAGTCATCTTGTTTTATTATTATTTTTTTTAATTTAGAGTTTTCTAATTCATTTTAGGTTTCATAATTTTTGTATTGCTTGGGGATGTTTAAGAATCATGAATTAATATAGATTGGGATGGGTGTTGTATTAGAGCAGGGCACGTCGTATTGACCCGGGGGGAGTGATCGACGTGGTTAGCATGCTAAAGACGGCGTCTGGGTGTTAGAATGTTCCCCTGCTTTGGAGTGAGGCGTGCTCTAATCACGCTTCATCTGTTAAAGCGTGGGTGACTCGTCTGTCCCCTCCCCAACCTTCCAGTAATGCCCATGCTTGCAAAGAAACAACGTATATGTATTAAAAAGGGAAAGCCTGCAGTGAAAGGGAGGGGGGCAGCCGCACCCCTGAGAGCCCCCCTCCCCATCGTGAGGTTTTAGTGCATGATGGAAAAGAGCGTATGAAATGACCCAGGTGGCACAGGAATAGAAACGTAGCTGTCAGGCAAGCGTAGGGGAGGGCTGGGTCTGTTTTTATACTTTAAAATCTGTCACTATCATGCTTCCCGACCCCCAAATTCTGCTAGGCATGTGCAGCCTCGTGTTCCGGAACATTGCGCCTCCTGGTGGTTTTTCTGTGCGCGTGTCACGTCCGATAGGCAGTCTGATATTTATGACAGGTATTCATATTTAAGTGTTAAGTTATTTGAATGTAATATTTGAATAATATGCTTAAGCCTGGTTATATATATCCTATTATGGATTTAAGGTGTGTGCACATTCTTAAAGCCTCCCCCCTCCCCACCCCCATTCTTATCCTCATGAAGTGATTGGCGTGTAGTACATATCAGCGTCGGAAAGCAAAGGGGAAGTTGGAAGCTGATAAAACACACGGCTCTTGTTGACACCGCCGTGTGTTTGTGTGCGTGCTGTGTGTAGTGGAATGCCTATTATTTATTGAGCTATTACTACACTGTAAACCTTGTTTCTAGATCAGTACAAAAAGGCTCTGTGAAAGCTCAGTAGATTCCATGTTAGTACGCTACGTACCGTCGCCATTTTGCATTGTGATCAATGTTACTCCACCACTGTTGACATTCTTAAATAAAGATTTCCATTTGTGAGGTTGGGAGTGGTTTTCTTGTGCACGCTCTTGTGTTCAGGCCCAGAGGTAAGTTTCCGGCACAGCGCCCCCCTACAGCCCGACCTGTGGCATTACAAGGCTGCCAGTTGTCTCTAATGCAGGCCTGGCCCAGCCAGGCAGCCCCCGTTCCGCTTCGCTGCGCGGCCCTAATGCCCCCCTCCTGCCTGCTCTCTGCCCCACCATCTGCCACCATGATCTCTCGAACAGGGCTGGCAAAGGTCGGCGAATTTAGATGGTCAGCAGCATAAATAACATTTCACATAAATCTGTGCTGTGCATAAATTTGTCTTTAATTCAATGATATAAAAATGACCAACCACATGCCATTCTGGAAAAAACAGGGAGGGGGATTTATGGCCTTGCATAACACGTAGGACTGGCCTATTTTCAGTTCCCTGGTGTTTTTGGAGTTCTGATGGTCCCGGATGGATAGCCAACTGCTAGCCCCTTCAGGACTGCCATTTGAGAGCTTTGCACCAAGGATGGCTATTTAAACTCCTAACATGATTCTTAGGCGTGATTAGCCGATCGCCGATGCCTCTGGCCAAATCATAAGGAACTCTGTAAGTGTATTTGGGAGGTTGCATCTGTTTTCTTTTCACTTGCCTTTAGCCTGTGCTTATAGTTACACTATATCAGACGCACCCATGAGCAATTCATGTACCAGCCATTTCTGTTCTGATCCACTCTATTGTGCCAAACACCTGTTTATCAGTGATGGAGGGGTTGATTGCTTATGCCTGGCATTTCTTACACCTGCACTAGTACAGATGACGTCATCCACATTTTGCCATGGAAACTGCTGTCAAAGAAGTGATTCTGAGAATCTCAAAGGGATACAAGGTTCAGTGTCAGAACTAATAATTCACCATCCTTGTGTTTGTGTGGCTTGTAGTTCCACTTACCAAAACATTAACAAATGATCTCTATTTTAATGAAGTATTCCTTCTTAATGATGTTTAAAGCCTTAGACTGTCTGATTTCTAAATTTTGTGTGAAAATCTTTTCTGTGTACGCTCATTACGAAGCGCTCCCTCAGAGGCTCACAGTTCCCTCTGGTGGACATTTTGGTCAACTACAGTTTTCCCATCGTGTGTAGGAATGTTCAGGAAATTTTTGCTCCCTCTACTGGGCAGTGTGGTCCTCAGCAGCCCTGGCACTGAATAAAATTGCGGTCGTTGCAGCATTGACACGTCTAATACATTGGTGTAAATATTGTGCAATTCCAAACAAACCTCACATGATTTTATAGTACTTATCACTTCATAGACAACAGCAAGTAGAATCAAGTTTCATGTTTGGATGTCATGTAAGATATTACAGAATTTGGCCTGTTGTTCAAAACCAAATACAAGTATGAAATGCAGTTCACTGGTAATTCCCTGGAATGAGTCCGGGTATATCATCTGTGTTCCCTACTGATCTAGAAATAAAAGTTCAGGCCATATAGGTGTATACTGGTTCTGGTGTTCTGATTAATCCTTCACCTGAATGGTCACAATATCACAGCTAGCTGAATAGACAAACGTTCGTGGAACTTCGCTTGAAGACATTCACAGATCAATCAAAAGAAATGCACGTTTGGTCCCTGCAGCGAGGCTAAAGGACGCTGGAGCTGGCAGCCAGCTGTTGGCAGGGGAGGCACGCCCTTTAATTCTAAGTCTGCATGCTATGAAAACGTATATGTAACCCAGACAACTGCCTGAGTTTATGAGCTCATGAATACCCATTACGACGCAGGCACCGCAGTTACCACGAGGCTTAAGTGGGGGGCGCTGAAGATGTGGGGGGTGTCTTTGTTCATAGAATATGTTTCTGTCTTTGCGGTGTGATGGAGATCTAACTGCAGAGCCCTCGAGCTGTACAAGGAGGGCGATGCGTCTGGTGAACTCTAAATATGCGGATACAAACAAGGCCATTGACTGAAAGTCCGTTCAGATAAACCTTCTGTTACACAGAGAGAAAGCAGACCCCCCCCAACGACTGCACCATGGCTGACAAGACAACTCTGCGTCTCTGGGCCCAAATCACACCCACAGGGATTGTTCCTCTAAATTTATGATCAAAGTAGCCATGGACAGACCTGTGGAAATTCTGGTTACTGTATGATGTCTGCCTGTGTTAGACCAATAGGAAGCAGGTGGCCGATTATTAGAGCGCAAGAATCCCACCAAGTCTGAGATTTGCCGCCTCATTTATGTCATCAGCAGTCAAAGTACT
This sequence comes from Mormyrops attenuatus, assembly GCA_026777985.1. NCBI lineage: Eukaryota > Metazoa > Chordata > Actinopteri > Osteoglossiformes > Mormyridae > Mormyrops > Mormyrops attenuatus. The sequence goes on along the minus strand of JAODKC010000064.1, from coordinate 4,867,653 downwards.
ATTAGGAGACACGTGCCGCTGATTTACGATCAGACATGGAGGCCGACACCTGAGCAGAATGAACTGCAGCCTGTGGTAATCTGCAGTCACATGCCAGCACTGAGGGGTCAGAGGTCAGTGGGTGGCAGGTCTGACCCATGGGGCTTTCCCCACAGGATGGCAGTGGGACCCTGAGGCGCAGCGGCTCGCTGGGGAAGCTGCGGGACGTGCTGCGCAGGAGCAGTGAGCTGCTGGTGAAGAAGCTGCAGGTGAACCTGCAAGCCGAGACGCAGAGCAGGTGAGGTGGGGTGACGGAGCATGGCAGCTAGGAGGGGGGGGTCACACTTCTTCCACAATTTCCAGCAGTGCTGTAAAACAGAAAAGCTATTAAGGCTCATTGCAGCCAGGAGAGATTTAACCGCAGAACATCTGGTGGCCAGCAGGTGGCATTATGGTTAAGGACACGTGCCCAACAGATTGTTGCTTCTGAGAACGGGCCCTGTCATTAACATGACGATGTGCTTCACCAGCCATCCAGTGTTACTTTGCAAAAAACAGTGTACCTTTAATTAAGAAATGAGCCATTTTACCTTGAGAAGCACAAGTGCTGCTTAATTTTATTCTCCCGGGTTGTATCCTGCAAAGTGACGGTATGCGAGCTGCAGGGGCCGGGCCCAGGATACTGGCCTAACCTGCAGAACCACATGTGAAGGCCGGCTTGTTCTGACAGGCTTACTTGTCTCCCATCCCCCAGCATGAAACGGGCAAACTCTCTGAACTTCTTGAATACCAGTGATGATTTCTTTCAGGTGAGGCACCTGGGGGGTGGGCTTTACTGTAGGAGTTAGACAGTGAGTTTAGCAGATGAGTCACTGTATGGCATCCTCATTAACGTTGTCATCCTGTGACTCTCCATGACTCGGGGACCAAGGTCTTTGACTCCGCCTCTGTCTATGACTCATATGTTGCCCCTCATGAGTCTCTGGGGCCGCATACCTAGGGCTCATTGATGCTGAGTTTCCGACATTCAAGTAACTGCCGCAATTCTAATACATCATGTTATAATTTTTAAATTTTTATAAAGTAATACAACTATTTTACCAAAACACCTTTTACACAAAAAAACAAAGCAGTGCATTGTGCAGTTCATATGTAGTTCCCTACGCCTTCATGCTTGCGGAGCAGCACACTTCAGTCATCTTTCTGCTTGTTCTGTTATGGTTTTCCTCTCGTGTTCTACCAAATATCTGGCTCAAAATAACAATAGAATAATCGTTATATATGTGTGTGTATAGGAGGATTAAAGTAAGTGTTGGAAATGTGTTACAAGTGTTTCTCAAGAGTAGCATTCACACATCTGGAAAGTTCACCTACCCCCCCCCCCCAGTGCCTGGGCCCCGACATTGCTGGACACGGGGGCTTTTACTGTTACTCACGTTGACCTGTGGCCGCGTCTCGCTCTTCACAGGGACCTGAGGCGGGGAGGCTGAGACAGAGCCGCGGTTTGAGCTCCAGCAACGTCGATCTCTACAGCGGGAAATAAACAGGCCCAGCGTCAGATGCCTGTAGCCCTGCGTTCTCCCTACCCTTGACCCTTGACCCATCTTGGTACCCTGTCTCAGAACCTGTGGGCCTCCTGCTGCCCTGGACGTGCCAGCTCCTTCCTTTCAGTGTGTCCCAATCCATGGCAGTGCCGCTCCCATTGTTTCTTTTTGAACCCTGCAGTGAAGCCTCATTTTTTTCTTGTGACTGTTTACACAGTGGAGGCGAGATCCTTCAACAAAGCTCTGGTTGCACCATGAGGCGGCGCCGTGGTGGTGGTTGGGCAGGGGAGAGCAGAAGCTGCACGAATAGGGTGCAGATTCAGCTAGCTTGTCGTCACCGTTGTCAGCAGTGTTCTGTTCCGGTCCAGTCCGCTGGACCTGGGCCAGCAGGCACGAGCTGTTGACCTTGATGCTGTAGCCAATCAGCTTTGCTTTTCAGCAGATTTCCCATGTTCCTCTGGTGCTGCTTTCTTCCTGCCACCCACGCACTGTGTTTATTATTTTTTTCTTTCTTTACTCCCGTCTCTATCCTATACGCTTGTGTTTGCGGTCAGGAAGTGAGACATCACTGGAAAAATGAACCTAGATCACAAACTGAGAAGGTTTTTTTAGAAATCATGTTTTTTTTTTTTGTAATTCCTGTGTTCACTATGGGACAAGCAAGTGACAGTGACACAGAACTTTGCACATGATCCGAGTGACGTACCCAAGCCATTTATGCCTAGCCGTGTCACTTTAGAGATGTCCAATTTATTTTTTTCTCTACTTGCCGTCGTGTCTTTGTAATTAGGTTTCTTCGTCAATCTGCAGTAAGTTAAGTGTGTATTATATGCATACGTCTTTGGGATCTGTCAGATGCTGGCAGAACAGTGCTTGGATTTGAGGCCCAAAATTTTTCTTATTTTTACTCCTTTGTCTGTCAGCTTTTATCCAAATTGGGGGCATCGGTGCTCCCCACTGGCAGATAAGGTCCTGCTTCTTTGAGCTTTAATCATCTCAGTGTCTCAGTGGCACTTTACCGTTGGGTGCAGACTACCGCATACCGACCCCGGTCTGCCGTTGAGAACCACAGCGGCTTATGGCTGCAGCCCAGTGGGAGAGGTGTTATAATGCAGATTATCACATTATAAAGTCTTGGCATTAAGATGTGCCTTTTAATGTTCTGTGAAGTACGAGTGCTGCCATCCAGGCTGCCCTGCCCTGTGCTCCTAGAGGGATTGCAGGCTCCCTGGGACCCCAATCCAGTCCTCAGGGACCCGCAGACAGTCCGGGTTTTCGCTCCCTACCGGGAGCTGGGAGAGAGCGATAAGGTGGACTGTCTGGTGGGAAGCTCAGAAAATATGGACCGCTGTGGGTCCCCGAGGACCAGACTTGGGAAGCACTGTTGTAGTGAATAAGCAGGTATGAATGGATAGATGTACCATCCGTTTTCATCCCTGGTCCTGCACTTCATTCCACTCAGCTCCTACACTTCAGTATAGAATATTCTGTTTAACAAGACTGACTTAATGCATGGGCGATTTACATTATGTAAAACTGATCATGTCAGTTAAGAATGCAGTGTATAGTAAGATATACCAAGATGTTTTTAATCATTTTTACTCATAATAATAAAAGAACAAAACCATTGCCCTACTGGCTGGTTGATTTAAATTAACATAAAAAATACATAAAATTATGTTTGATTAAATGAAGTGAACAAAGATAAATTCACCTTTTTTCTCAATTACTATAAGGTACATGTATGACTTCAGTCATGCAACTAATTTAATAAACAGGATATTTTTGGGCTTGGCATGAGCTGGAATGAAGACGATTCACGGTGCACCTTCAGAGCCAGATGTATAAACCGCTGCTCCGTACAGCCAGGTCCATATGACTCTATACTTACCTTTTTACGCAATAAGCAGACCTTAGCATTATTATAAAAATCCAATGGCGAGTGCTGTGAAGACAGGCATAATCTTTGACACTATTTTCCTGGTGATTTATGGCTATATAATCTCTAACAGATCTGGGATCAGCAGCTGTCATCAGTACCATAGCAAGGCGCTGCCTGTGGTTCCTCTCGTGGAATGAGAAAACCCAGGGGTAACAAACTGGTCACCCAAGAGACACCCTGTCGCTGATGGTGAAAAAACTCCACAGGCCACTTGTGTTAATCGAGTTCTGGCCATTCGGAGAGCTCGGTATGATCAGGACTCAGGGGTGACAGGGCTGCTTACAGGTTTATTTTAGGTACGTTTACATGGTCATGATCATAGAAGCTGCGCACAATGGACCCATCACCAGTATATCCAAGGTGAGACCACATACTGTGACCCTGAAGGTCACATCTTGGAACTGGGACACTGAATGTTAAAGGGCATGAATTGTATTGGTAATACTGGAATCTGATTTTTTTTGCACAGTCGTTAAAAGCTTTTTTCCTTCTTGATCAATATCAGGACTGCTGGTACTGTGCAGCTGCTTTCTGTAATGAGATGACCATTCTGTTTTTGTTCTTGTTCATTGTAATGTTTTATTCTTACATAGGTACTGATTCATAACTTGTTTTTCCAAATTATTCTGTAGTGGTGGTCTGATTTCTGATTTGTTTAGGTACCATTTCTTCTATGGTTCCTTCCAGTCAACTTTTGTTTAATCGTCACAAGCAAATGTGTCAAAAAATAGGCTGTTGTGTCCTTCATCGATTGGAGGGGTGGAGTGAGACAGGTGCCACCTTTTTTTTTATTTGTACTTGATGCTCTCTAAATGTAGGGTGTGGTAGCCATGGAAACCAAGCCATCACAACATCCAGGTTATGTCCTGCAACATCCCAGTTCTCCACAATTTAGTGAGGACAACAGCTAGGGGGCGCTAACCGTGAAGGTTGTGTTTCACACTAAATAAAAGATAAACCCTGAATTCAGTCTTGACCCCTTCTTTTTCATCCACATTTCAGAGAAAGGTGTTACAGTGGCGAATCATAATAAATTTTGATTGAAGATCGTTATCAAGGAAGCTACATTTTGTGCCACTGATTTCCATTAATCTCCAGCTCAAACTGGAGAGGAAAGGACTGGCTCATATTGAGTGTTGGAATTTGGATATCCTTTCATAATCTCCAGAGGTCTGTTGCTCTGTGTGATATTGTTTCTCCTACCTTCTCGTCCTTTATGGATCATTCCCATGGACCTCCTGAGGTGTGCTGGGCCATGATGGAGTGGATGCTGTGACCTCAAGTCAAGGTCTCAAACAAAACTGTCCATCAGAACATGCAAAAGAAGCATCTGTCATGTAGGCATGACCTCAAGGTTGCCACCATGCCGATAAGACTACAGCGATGATGGAGTAAATCAACCATTACTTTAAGGGTGCTGCTTTCACACCGTTGACTGAGTAACTCCCATGCATTACTGAGCTCATGACTCTTAATTGCCCGTCATCCTTTGTACCGAAGACACCCCAAGCAGCCGCTGCCACCCCGAACGCTATCACGGGAGATAAGATGTAAAATATGTCCAAGCCTATCATCGGCTAGTAATCGTCGCCATGGAAACACTACTCCCTGGCGACTGGTGCACCCGCGTCCGTGTACGTGTAAGGCAATGTGGTGGGAAATCTGGCTTTCACAGTTAATTAGTCGCTGGCAATAAATGATCTTGTTGGCAAAGGCTTTGGGATGGCAGGCCAGCCGGCTAGTCAGCAAGGCTTCGTCCGTTTGGACCTGACGCCCATTGCGATTCTGGGGTGTCTCTCTGCCAAGGTGCCTCTTACCCTCTGCTGGAGTGGAAGATGAAGTTTATATCCACTTTCCTAGAAATCCTTCTAGCAGTCTAGCTGAAACTAGGCATAGTGATCCAGCATCTCCCATTCAAGGTTCATCCCATAGTGCACTCGCCTTGACTCTTCCAATGGGACGGCTACAGGAGGTGATTTTCCCCAGCAAATCGCTTCATTAGCAGATGGGATGTGACAGAGTGCCTTGCTTAATTAAATATGCGGACATAAGCTTGCGTCTTATAGCTGCAAAGCGCCACTCTTCGTGGTACTTGGCTATTCTCTCAGATGTCTCTCTCCCTCTTTGATTTCCGGCTCTCAGTGAGTCCCGAAGAGCTTGTATGATGTAATACCTTTTTAGAGACTTCAAAGTGGTTCCCCACTAGGCTGAGTTTAAAAGCATGATATAGTCACCTCAGCAAACCGGAACCCTTTAGAATTCAATAAAAATAAGTTATGTAAAGGCTCTGACCTCAAATATTTGTCTGGAAAAAGATCAGAACACAATATTTATTTTCATTTAATGTTCTCTCATGTTTAAGCTAACTGATATCATTATGCAGTGCTGTGAAAGTCTCTGATCATGCTTTTCAGACGTTTTCGCTAACCGAGCTGTCTACACACGGTACCCTGCCGGCAAATGCATGCCGAAACCACCAGTAAAGATTATTGCTTGCTGACATAGATGTTCTTGCTCTTAGGATGAATAGAGTTTGCATCATCCTCACTCTCTGCCATAGGTGTGGAATGCTTGTGGTCTAATTATCCAGACGACTTATGCATAACTAAGAAGCTGGGAAGCAGAAGCTAATTCTGAAACAAGGTTCTGAAACACTGAGTACGGTAGTCTGCTGCGTTACACACACAAACCACCATCACGAAAACCCTCCCTGCAATATTTGCCACATAAATCGACATGTCAATATACAACATCTCTAGGTTACTTTGAAGTCTATACCACTTCATTCTAGCCTACCCTTCAATTAAGTTGAACGACAAACCAGCTGTAAATAATGTTTTCGTCCGAAATGGAATAATACCATTTCGTGGCACAATGGCTAAACATATGGGAATGCATAACAAATATATGTGTATGTTATAGAATATAATATTTTAGCAATTTCGCTAACGCATTCAAAGTTACAATAATAAGGACGCCTCCACAGACTGAAACCTGCGACAGTTTGCCCCAAGCTGAGGTCGTTACAGGCGCCGCCCAGCTGGACGAGCTGTCATCCCACGCATCTGAAAGGTCCAACGGTGACAGATGGAGAAGCTCCGATGTCCTCTCACGTGGGGTCGCTAATACAGGCGGAAACCCCGAAGATATTCATTATGAGTCCGGTAATGGAAAATCACAAGGATCGGCGATTAAAGGGGATCGACAGCACGCCTTCAGAAGCTGCAAATTGCCATAATACATCTAGGGCTTTTCAAATGTTATGTGTAAGCTTTTCATGACTGCTGAGAGGAAAGGCTCATGAATCAGTGGTGAGGCAATGGATTTTATCACATGAATTGAAACATTATTCCCGATTTACCCCATTCCGAAGAAGTCTTGTACATTCGTCATGGCATCTGCCAAGTCAGCATGTTGGCAAGGACCCATTCAGAAAAGCAGATCAACATTTGCACTTAGCTTTGAAGATCCTCTCTGAACGTTTCTTTCATTTTAGCTAATTATTTCAACGTGTTTACAGGGCCCTGATGCATTGGGTCAAAGAACATTGTGTTTTTGCCGTGAGCTGCGTTGACCACATGTGGTTCCGACTTGAACGAACAGAATATACAATAAGCTCCGCTTTCCCTGTTTATGCGCACGGAAATTAATATCCCATTTAAATTCCGTATGATACTGATTAAATGTGATTTTTATATAGAAAAATACATAACCCTGAATGATATTCAGAATCGGTCGTTTTATTTGATGCACAATGTTAAATGATGGAAAAAGTTGAATATCTCGCAGTAGGTTATAGAAATGCGCTGCCGTGCGCTCGGGTGCCTGGGCTGTACCCGAAAGGTAACAGTCTCGTCTCGTCGCCAGAAGGTTGCAGCAGTGCTCCGTCTCTCCATCTATCCACCCAGTGCGCGCTGAGCACCGGAAGCGCCGAAAAGAGGAGTGGAAGGAGGGAGGGAGCGAGGGAGAAAGAAAGGAGAGAGCGATCGGTGTGCGAAAGTCGTGTGGTGGTTCGCGGGAGTGAATTAGTCGGCTGGCTGAGGGTCTTTGGAGCGGGTCCTGGTGCGGAGAAGGAGTCACTCTGAGCGCTCGGATTATCATTATACTGGCCACGGAGGAAACCGTTCTTGGAGAAATGAACATGGAATAACGCCTGTCCCTACATTTTAACACCAAACTCCACAGGCTGTGGGGGAATCGCTATAGAAACCAACGTTTGTTGTCTCGGACTCGTCCCGGAGATCAGACACCGGGGACTTTTTTATACTTCCGCGCTTTGATCATAGGCTGTCGCGCAGAGTAAGCCCTCCCCCTTCCCCGGTGACCGACGCCGGATCTCGGTGTTTTAACACTCTGGGAAAGACTTGGTCGCAGGCATGGAGCTGCTGCGGAAGCGACACAGAGAGCGGCGGGAGCGCTACAGAAACTCCGCCAGCTCCTGCGGCAGGACGGTGCGCTGTCTGCCCGCTCCGGCGGCTGTGTTCCTCCTAGTCGGCGTATTCTGCACTGTAGGTAAGTGGGCGCAAACTAAAAAAATAAACAGAAACAGCCATCCTTAATTACTCTATTTTTCCCCGGATGGAGCAGTCAGAGGCGATCGGTTAAAGAGGGAGATGCGCTTATTCCGCTGACCAGACACGGCGAGCCAGCCGGCGAATAATCAGCGCAGCCCGGCGCCGTGCCCCGAGTCGGGGGTAGTTTGGTGTCGTGAGAACCCCGTTCCAAGTGCCTTCACATATAACGCATCTGTGATCAGAAGCACCTCGAGTAACTGCATGGCAACTTTACGCTGTTAATGAATATGGAAGTTACACAATCTGAATCCATCCCGAAACACTCAACTGGAACTTTTCCCCCACTGTTTGCATTTTGTATTTTCTTTGGTATAACGGGTGCATGTGAACATCTTTAAGAGGAGCTACGACAAACTATGCGTCTCTAAGAAACGCAGATCGGTGACACGCATGTGCATCCCTGCTTTGCATTCCCTCACCCCGTGTACATGACACCTCGAATTACGACGTGTCTGTAAAGTGCTATTCCTGTAGTTTTCTAATCATGCAGCATCATAGGTGTTTAAGATTAGAGAGCATTAATATTTGGCTTTGGAACCGATATTGATGCAAGGACATGCAAATGCTCAGAACTACAGAGTCCTGCCCATTAAGAAAACGCACTTTGTGCCATTTTACATCAAACGGCAAAAGTTAGCTGAATGCGAATGCTGCACTTTTGTATTAGCGTCAGGGAAACTTTATGCGGTGGGGCTGGGGGAGCACGAACAAATCGGTGTTTTTTCGCTACTCCCGAAAAGTTTACATGTATGCAGAGTGGAAGACGATAACAGGAAGGTTATCACAGTCTGCTGACGACAGCCAGACGGCCGTCTCATGGCTAATCGCCTGGCACGGGCTGGACAACAGTACCTGACTCCGCAAAGCTCACCTGGCACTCGGGTCGGTCAGCTGAGCTGTACGAATTCCATCCACAGTGTGGCGCAGTCCCGGCTTAAGGGGGACTTAGACATGATACAGTTGTGGAAGCTGAGTAAGGTGAAAATGAATCACAAAGTGCCGGTAATAAGCTCTAGTATTTTATTTTCTGTGGTTAGGGACGAAATGGGGGAGGGGGTGTCCTTTTCTGAGTTTAAAATAATTTTCTTTAGGTTGTAATACTGATAAGACTCATCCGATAGGTGAGCTGTTATCGCGGGAGGCACAGAGCCAGAATCTGGCAGAAGTATTTCTTTTGTGGTGTTTGGTATTTTGGAGGCAGGACGGCGATGGCCTTGCAGTCTCGAGGGACTTGGTGCCATATGTTTTTTTTTTTTTTGTTGTTGTTTTTTTTTTTAAATAAAGTAATAGTACCTCTAACGTGGTGCAGGGTTTCGTCGGCACAGGACACGGAGCAGACTAATAATTAATCAAATCTTTGTCCGGTGCCTGAGTGTGCGCATGTGTGTCTGTGCGCGTGTGTGTCTGCGCGCCTCTGCACGTGTGCCTCTCCGTATTGAAAGGCCGCAAAGATAAAGAGGTCAGACACTCTGCATAGATGCTCACCTCCTCCTGTGCCTTCCGCCTCCTAAGGAATCATCTCCCTCCTTTGTTGTGTTTAACGTGACTGGTCCTGGGGGAGAGCGCAGCCTCAGCAGAAAGGAAAGGCGGGTTCCTTAAAGTGCGACCTAACCTGCCTTCCATCTGCAACGCCTGCATTGTTCCTTTATAGTTTGTTCTATTGAATGTATCCCCTGTAGGTTCCATCAATGCTACTTCCTTTGTGTGTGTTTTTTTTTTTCCTGTGCATTTGAACTCGGTGGGTATTAAAATTTGAGCGATGTTTGTCGTGTGTGTGTGAGACCTCTGTAATATGGTGGGCGAAAAGCTCGAAGCGGTAAATATGATATTGGGAAGGTCGGGGCTGTATGCTGCCCTTTCGCCGGGGTGCTGAATCGAAACTTGCTTGCTTTCCTGTGGTTAATTGTACAGACCTAGTTCCCTGGTAACAAAGGAACATGGTGTGAGGCATCATTATGAAGAACTCTGCAGGTGTTTTTCCCCATAGACACTTGCGAAAGGTTTTTTCACCCCTGAGTGTCCTTTTTGGAGGATGTTTCCTACTAGGATCTTAACAGCACGACTGAGCAAGAGCTCTGTGAAGAATGTCTATCATGCACCTACATTTTCTCCCAGTTTCCATGGAGGCTTCACTGTAATCTTTGAGGAAGAGCTGTATGCACGGATTCAGAATTAGTCAGGAATTAATTTGAACTGAAATGAAAAGGCTTGTCCGCAATGAAGAGCAGAGAATTCTTCCCAATTTTGAAGATGTTAGTAACCTGAAGAGAGGTAGAGACTATAATTATTGCCCCTGGAAATGAATTAGTGACACCTGTATATTGAATTTCTGGATTGGTTTGAACCACTGTGATGTTTTGAGTTGTGTTCTGAGCTGAATGGGCTCCTTGGTCACATTTTGTTTCTGTTTTAAGCCGGTCGGTACACCCTACTCAAGGTATGCTGTTGGTTTTCCTTTTCTTCCCATCACCGATTCCTTACTGGTTCCCAGCCTATAGATTGGCCCCTTGGTATCAAATGCTTCCTCTGGGAATTGGTGGTAGTTGTGTTTTTTACTTGGCCGAATTGCATGGAAGGACCCCCCTCACGTCGGCCTGCCGAGCCTCGGGAAACCTGTTTACCCCATGACGCCTTTTCCCTTCTGTGCGTTGTTTTCAAGTAAGATTCCAAGTCTGACATCTGTTCATTTCCTCACGCATGAGCACGGAGTGGGGGAATAGCCTTAGATTAATGCACAATAGTGATGAGATGAACGAGTGTGTGGAAACGTAATCGATGGTCATTAGCTCACGTGGAAACAAAGGCTTCTATAATTCATGCACCTCAACAGGTTAGCTAAAAAAGCAAATAGGGAATTTTCAATGGTAATATAAGCGTTCTCGCAGTATAAGTGTATAAACCAGATCCCTTCTTGCACCAAACCCACCACTGCAGCCCAGGGTGATTGCTCATGGGTCTGTCTGTTTGCACTGCTTAACAACCTGCAAATTAAAGTCCCCTAAGGTGATGCCTTTTGAAGCATTCTCCGCTTCCATTATGCTGAGATTCCATCTCCTCCTGATCAACCTATCTGCTTCCTGGGGGGCGCGCGCCCAAGCGGCGCCATAATCCACCGACGGTAGGGGCGGCAACCTTACCAACAGCCAGTTACCTCGTATATGTTTTGAATCTGTGAGTGAGAGGGGAGGGAACACTCTGGGTGC
>JAODKC010000064.1:4809073-4836438 GCA_026777985.1 Mormyrops attenuatus | reverse complement strand
CCCCCCCCCCCCCCCCCCCCCCCCCCCCCCCCCCCCCCCCCCGCCCGGCGCGCCCCCCCCCCCCCCCCCCGGGCCGCCGCCCCCCCCCGCCGGCCCCCCCAGGTCCCTGAGGTGCGTTATTCTCTCGCTGTCAGTTGTCAGTGTCTCACATCGGTTGATTTAATACTGTCCACTTGCCTCTCACCCACAGAGCTGTACAGGAATGGGGGGGGGGGTTGGCAGGAACTCTCCAGGACTCCTTCTGAGGCCGGACGCCGGACAATCTGCGAGTTTCCTCTTAGGGTCTGACCCGTCCCTGGATGACATCTACACATCTTGTGATGCTCTGGGCTTTGTCTGCCACTCGCCTGGCTGATGGCCGTCCTCATTCCCCGACACCGCCGTCTGTGGCTGCCGTAAACGGGAATCCTCACGTCCCACCCCCTACTGGACGCTCAGGGTGTACTGGTGTGTCAGCTCACGGTCCACCTTCTCGCTCTGTCCCGGCCGTGACCCCTTAGCCTGTCAGCTCATTAGCATCTGATCAGGAACCTTGATCTCTGCTTGAGTGGTCGGGGGGTCACCATGACGTTCCGCCATATGGCTACTGAATTAATTTTTCCCTTACTTATATGTATGTTCACTGTGACTGTTCTCAAGCGTGCAAAAGCAGTTGAGTTTCAACCAACAGCCTTCATGCCTTGACCAGTCTAGCATAGGATAAAGAAGTTGGTACTTTATTCACCATTGTTGGGAAATTGGGTTGTGTTCACATATCCCATCATGCTCTCCGTTAGAGACGCAGACAAACATGTACATACAGGTGAGAGTACAGGGCCTTAAACCCATAAAGTACTGGAGACCCAGACAGCAATGGAGGGAGCGATGATGACCCCGATAAGTGGAGGGGCTGGGAGGGGAACAGGCCACCACCGGCCCCTGTGGCTTTACCGCTCTTCATAATGGGGATGGGGGCTTTGTGAAGGAGGTGAAGGGTAATTGGCAGCCATCACAGTGGGGGGGTCCTCCTGACAACAGCTGCACTCTCATCCTCTTCGGGAGTCATCCTTAATGAGTCCCCAAAAATTAGCACCCGGTGCTTCCTTCGGGGGTCCTGAGAGAGAAGAAAAGCAAGTAGGGGAGGCTTATGGGGGGGGGCACGTTGATTGCTAAAGACCAGCTGTGGGGGAGCGGCTGTGAGTAGGATTTCTTTGCCCACTTTTGGACTGGGACACCCCATGCCGGGGGATTGTCACCCGCTTTTGAGCAGGCTGCCAGTGGGGGTGGGATTGGGAGGCGGAGGGGGGGCATCCTGCCTGTCAGTCCCGGCTGGTTAGCGACGCTCACTCACACTGTCCTTTCTGAGGCCGTGCCGTGGATAATTACTTATGAATTACGCCAGCCAACCACCCCAACCAGGAGGTCCAGACTTTGGGGTTTGGGTTTTTTTTTGGGGGGGGGTGGTGGTGGGGTGATTTACAGAAACTCGATCAACGTGAGAAATGGGCCACAGGAGTGAAGTTCTAGAGGGACTGCCATCATTCTGTGCGGGTTTAATTAGTGTGGCGGAAAACGAGCCGACTCAGCTTGGCACTGTAGTGCAGATTTGGAGTCTGCTGGTGCTGCTTTGTGTGGGGAGATGGGGAGTGCATGTGTGTGTGTGCTGCATGTGTGTGTGTGTGCTGCATGTGTGTGTGTGTGCTGGTCATGCATCTGTGTGTCTTTGGTCATGTATATATTACATTGTGGGGACCAAATTTTACAGGTCCCCATAAAGATCTGTGATTTCACTCAATAAACCTCATATTTTGTTTGGTTACTTATGGTTAAGCTTAGGGCTGGGTAGGGGTTAAGGTCGTCATGTTGGGATTAGAGTTTTCCCCATAGAATTGAATGGAGAGTCCCCACAAAGATATAACTACAAACCTGTGTGTGTGTGTGTGAGCACGTGCGCTAAGTTTGTTATCCTTGTCAGGATGGATTTAGGAAACCTTTATTCCATCTGCATTTCAACAAAGACACCCACGCGCACAGACATGCAAAAATGATAGCTGTTATTGTGCTTCTGTTGGGTTTTAGTTCTGATAGAATGGGGTTAGAAAGCTTGAATTGCAATAAATGATTCAGGGTGCACAAAGATAGGAATATAAGTGTGTGTGTTTGCATATATGTGTGTGTGTGTGTACTTGCATACCTCCCCTAAAGCTCAGTCCCTCACTAAATTAGTCTAGCTCGTTTTTGTCCTCAAAGCTCCGGAACAATCCACCTCCACTAACAGCTTCCTGTCTGAGACTTCCAGCTTCCTTCTCTCTGGTGTAAGAAATGCTCATCTATTTTTCCTCCCCGCATGAGTGCAAGCAGGGAGGTCCGGGCTGCCTTTGTTGACAGGCCTTAGGTACGGGGGGGGCTCTGCTTTCTCCCCCCTTGCAGGTCAAAGAGAGAGAGGACAGAGAGCTTCCACAGTGATGTAGTGTCATAATCCGCAGAGTGTGCGGATTTTAAAATTCACCAGTCCGGTGTGACCTCATTAGGCGATGAAGTTCATTTCTCATCATATAATTCCTCCCATAAAATCTAAGTAAACCTTGAAGCTAATGTTAACGGCTGGCAAGAATGTAAACCACCTCCCAGTTATCAACCATGAAGCAGACCTCCACAGGCTGCAGACCGCCGTATGGCTGCACTGTGCACAAAAAGCCTTCCGCCAGCACGGAGACAGGTAGTGGTTCTCATCCAGATGAGCTTGTAACAAAAATGGTGATTACAAGGGTTGTATGTCGGAGAAATCAGTCTAAAGTGTTATCCTTGTAGAGACTCAACTGCGACTAAAAATCACAGCATGACGAATCTATTCCAGCAGTCGGGGCAGAAATGCCCTGTGGGATGGGGGCGACGTTTAAAAACCAAAGGCTCAACAAAACGAAATTGAAATCATGCATTGTCTAAGTTTGAAAAAAAATCGAGACCCCCCCCCAGTGCCCGCGGCCTTGTGCTGTGCTGCAATTGCATCCACAGCTTTTCTCCCCCAGTCCAAAATATCTTTTTTGTGTCAGTCACTTCTGTGCTCGAACAGCAGGTGCCAGCCTTGGGCCTTGACCTCTCTCGCTGCTCTTTTAAATGTAAAACATCTTACCCCGGGCAGAACACGCACCCAGCCCCCCCCAACCTTCAGGCACCAGCGCCCAGGGCGGATGGCACATAGTGGATTTGGCCACTGGGCTGATTGGGTCTTCAGCAGCCCCCCCTCCCCCATTTATTGCTGCTGGGCCTCAACCTGCTGGCCTCCTGGCTCATAGCTTCTGATCGTTTTTATTTTCCGGGTCACGGGTCCCATTTGAGGGCGCCGCCGAGCATGATTGGCTGCTGATAATGAGCCATTTTGGGCCGTTTCCCTTCCTGCTGTGCAGTTAATTGTGACTGATAAGTGTCACGGGCTCTGTGAGGGGGTCTATCAAATATTCATTAAGGGCTTTTAGGGCGGATGTAGGGCCATTAGGAGAGGGATGGTTCTGTGTGCCCCCCCACCCTGGTCTGGGCCTTTCAGAATGGCTTCCCCTCTCCGGTCCTCATTAGCGGAGGAGTGTGGACTGAGATTAACCTGCCCGCCCCCTGTGTTCCTGGAAACCATGGAATGAATGAAAGCCCCCCCGCCCCCCGCCTCGTGTCTCCCATGTCCTGGCAGGGAACGTCAGCTTTGCAGCTTGATTTTCATGGACGGGGGTTTTCAAACGGCACAGCTCCCCCCAAGGCCCTCGTTAGCGGGGATGGACGCTCCCCTGTATAAGCAGACCGCCCTCTGGCTGTGGCCAATGACAGTGTTCCCCACACTGGGCAAAGGGGGTTAATTATATGTTAATGCATAATTAAAATATGTTCTGCAAGGTGGAAGTCCTAGATGTGTGTGTTGGGCACAGGTGGGATGTACAGAGAGGCTGCTGGTGAAATCATTACCCTGATACTCCCTAATAATGTAGTAAATGGTGCATGACTTCAGATACGCACCGCAAATTTCAATCTGTGAGTTTGCAGTTTATAATCTCCCAGTGAGGCTGATTGACAGCAGAGAATCGGGACCTGGAGTTTGCAGAAAGCTCCTTTCCTCCCTCGTCCTTCCTCATTCCCTCATTCTCCCTTGTCTTCCCTCATTCTTCCTCATCCTCGCTCATCCTTCCTTGCCCTCCCTCATTCTCTCTCTACTTTCTTTACCTTCCCTCACTCTCTTTTCCTCACTTGTTCTCTCTCATTCCCATTGTTTCTCCCTCATTTTTCTCTTGTCTGCCCTCGCCCTCCCTCATTCTCGTGTACTCTCTCATCCTCCCTCATTCCCTCTCTCCTTCCCTTGTCCTCCCTCATTCTCCCTTGTCCTATGTTGACCTCCCTTGTTCTCCCTCTTCCTCTTTCTCCCTTTTTCTCATCTGTCCTCTCTTATTCTCTCATCCTCCCATTCTCCCTCATCCTCCCTCAATCTCTCGTCCCTCCTAATTTTCCCTCATCCTCTCTCTCTCCTTCATCCTCCCTCTTTCTCTCTTGTTCTCCCTCATCCCCCATCATTCTTCTTTCATCCTCCCTCATTCTCTCTTGTCATCTCTCATACTATCGGCTTTATCACACTTACATCGTAGTCTTTTTTGCTGGGTCAGCACACTTGTTGGAAAGGTCGTTAGTGGCTATTAAGCAGCGTCCAGTGTGTCACTGCCCAGCGCCCAGTTCCTTTCAGACAGGAAGTCCACCTCTGCCTGCCATCTCCATGTGGGCGTATGTTTCCAAGGGGAGGGAGGGAGCTCTCACCAACAGCAGGGATGGCAGTGTGTTCGGCTTTGTGTGGCACTGTGAGCGTTTCCACGTTCTTTGCCTCCGCCGTCTGGGTATCAGATGGAGAAATGGAGGGCAGATGGGGCAGTTACATCAGGTTGTTTGTCCATTTGTTGCTTTACTGTTTATTGCCCTTGTGGGATCTTGCTTGGTGTCCTGCGCCCACCGCAGTTAGCTCCCTGATTAAGCCTAACCATTAACCGGCTAATGGTGCCGGTTACCATAGTGATCACTGGAGTGGAATGCCGCGTGTGAAAACATTCCAACACTTTAAGCTTTTCCACTTTGCGACTCCAATTCCCAGGGACGGATTAATTAGATAACATCGTTAAACTCATTAATGCATAGAGGCATATTGGGCCGCTGGAGAACTGTCGCTTTTCCTGCCGTTTATCACTCGGCTATTGGCCACTTGCTGAGATGGATCCTCTGTGATCCGCAACCTCCTTGCAGCCTGGACCAGTGCAGCAGTCCCAGAGGCGGAGCTGTAGCAAATGAGAGCGACTCCAGTATGAGGCCAGCCATGTAAAAATGTCTGCAAATCCTCTGTAAAGCAGAGCTCGCTTGATATGAAAGCCTAAAGCCCCCTGTATCTAATTCTAGGCATAACGATGCAGTGACCCTCCCTCACAATGCTGTCACATCACTAAACTCCTTCTGGTCCCTTCTGTCCCCAGCTGTGACTGTCATATTGTGGCAGTTTTTCGGTCCCCCTGATCCTCTACCCAACAAATGTGTGCGGATGCCATTTTGGTTTCGAGCCCAAATCACGCACAGGGTTTGTTGGCTCATAATCTTGAGTGTCGGGTCATGCTTGGCTCACGCTACAGGGGTTGTTTTTGTACGGGATGCCCCACCCCACCTCCGCCCCTGGATGTGGTTGGCACCTTACCATTGGCCTGGGCCCCCTTTGTTAGTTTTGCTTCCCTCCTTCTGTGTGCCGCACAGAGATCGGAGATCAAGATAAGAACAAGCACATGTTTTGCATCCAGTACAGTCATACTTTTCTGTGGCAGTAGGTATGTCTATGCTGCCAGAGAAACCGCCTCCCCCCGCACCCCAGCTCTGACAATCTTGTGGCACCAGTTTCTTTGACACAGGAGGGGGGCACGTCTTGGCCCGCCCCCAGACAAATAGCTGCAGAGTGGAATAATCAGGGTGCATGTGGAATCATATGGAGTAAATTGAGTAATCTGGCCGTTTCGTGATCTGTTGGAGTCCCAGAACAAATGAAGTCTTCTCTTCAAAGACCGTTGAAGTCAGTTCATGTGATAAATGATGGCGCCTCTGTCTTTACGATTAGATGTCTCTTAGCACTTGTGCTGCAGGTCTAGGATTCGGTGTTTGCATAAAGATTTATAAAAGCGGGTAAGTAAGAAGTTGGCCGTGTCCCAAGAGGACAGCCTTAGATTGGCTGCTGAAGAGGACAGCCTTAGATTGGCTGCTGAAGAGGACAGCGCGGCGAAATGCCTGCTGTTTGTCTTGGGCCACATCCATGGCCCCGTCAGACCTGTTCCCCGGACGTCCTCGGTTCTCTGTCCCCTGCTTCGCATGCTCAGTTAATGTTCTCGCAGGTTTGTCATACGATTTGCCTCCATCCTCCATGATCCATTGCCAGGGCAATGTGAAGCCTTGGTCAGGGCCCCTCTGTCCTCCTTAATCAAATGATTAAGTTTACATGTCCTGTTCCAGACCCTGATAAGAAACTCAAAGGTTGCTTTGATGTTGAGTTACACAGATTCAGCTCAGTCGCTTTAAGGCTGACTCAGCCACACAATGACCCAGATTAAGCTCTGTGAGCCACTCTGGACTAAGGACAGTCCATGGCCCGTGATCTTGTGCTCTCCTGGTGAGCCTCAAAGTAACCATCTCTACACAGAACGGAGATAAAAAAATGACTGGGCTAATTGCAAAGCAAGGGGTCCAATCGAAAGTGACGTTCCAGTTGACAGCTCCACCCCCTTTAGTTTGTGCTGCCGCCACACTGCAGTCCTGAAGGATCCAATAACAGGATTCCTCCTGCAAATGAAACCTAACCTAGCACCACTCCTTGGACTGATTCCCCAGGTCGTCCAACCTCTTCCACCCCACTCCCCCCCCCCGCATTTACAGGCCTGAAGTACCATCCTGTTTTTTGATAATGGGGTCGAGTTTCTATGAACAGTAATAAACCTTCTGCCACTGAAGTTTCCCTTCATGTCTTGGTTCCGAGCTTTTAAACGGCAGTGGTTCTGTTCTGCTTTCCTGGGCTTCCCGCCCGGGCTTCCCGTCTCCAGTTGGGCGACTGGTCGCCATCGGAAACCTTCCCGACGAGCCCGGACACCGCGCTGATGGGGCTCTGTAATGCCTTTATGGCTGACGGCCATCTTTCCTTTACTTTACCTATGGAACAAATGCAGGCAGGGTGCGGCACACTTCCTGCTGTAATGGCGGCGGTGGGCTGGGGGGTGAATCCCCCCAGAGCCTCCTGGGTCATCGGTTTGCGTGGAATACGCGGGGCTGACGTTCAGTAGCCACGGTGTTACTCAGTCTTAATGTCAAGTTTCAGGTCTTTGATGGGGACGGGGGGGTGAGGGGGTGTTTGATGGAAGATGGAGTGTCTCTTCCAAGGCATCATGTTTGTTTTTTCTTTTCTATTAAAAGACTACAAAGAAGCAAATCATTTTGAAGGAGTTCCACTGCACTGGTTAATTTCTCTGTTGCCTCATGCTAGCCGTCAGCCGACGCCAACACCGTCACGTTGCACCCTCTCTGGAGCCCCCGTGGACTGTCCCATAAGGTGTGGGAACCCCAGGCATGGGGGGGGGGGGAATCATGCTTTCTCTCTCTGGCAGTCAGTGGTGGTCTCTGTCTGAGGGACCGTTTGGACACACCTACCCATAGAAAGGTTTATTTGTACATCGAAACAAAAAAACATATATGGAATTATGCACTGACCAAAACAGCGTTAAACAAATAAAAAGGTTGCTGGTTCAAATCCCTGGGTTTGCAGAATGATCCCACCAATGGGCCCCTGAGCAAGACCCTTAACCCCAATTGCTCCGGGGACTGGCAGACCCTACTGTCTCCTCTACACCAGTTCCATGAGGTGGCCTTTTCCAGCTGTCCCAGCTGTGAAGGAGGTCCCACATATGTTCTGAGCACTCATATATTCTGAGCCACTATCTGGTTCTCCAAAACCATTTCTACCATGTTTAGGTCAGGTAGCCAGTGATTTGTTACTATCACTCTCCTTTGTAGGCAGCTTGGCGTGTCCAAATTTTTGATTGGTACCGTACATTTACTTTTTTGGTAAGGCAGTGCCAGGGAGTCTTTGGAGCACTTGGGGATTAGCCTCGCTCAAGGGCCCAACAGTGAAATCACTCTGCCAACCCTGGGATTTGAACCAGCAACCTTCTGATTATAGGCATGGTGTCCCAACCCTCTGAGCCACACCCCTTCCCCTGGCCACGTGTCATTACCACCCCGCCTCATTTCTCAGCTCCTTTCTGTTTTTTTTTTTTTTTTTCCTGTCACAGTAAGTGGAGTTTAACCTAGAATCCTACTGTCGCTGCAGGAATCTACTGTAATTACCCAACCGCTGTGTATCAAGGTGTGAGCCTCATGTTTAAGAGAGAATGTTGCTTTTTGTGTTTTTGGTTTCTTTGAATAACGGGGCATTTCAGTGACATCACCTCAGTTTCGATCTCTGTTGTCTCACAGGGCAAGAGTTTGAACCGTGCCCCTACCATGAGCACACCCAGAATAGGCTGACGGTGACAGTGGTGGCGGTTCAGTCGGAGCATTACATCATCGCTGTCCTTAGACCTGTAGCTCATCTGTAAAGATGTTCCCGTGCCAATGAAATCATGGCCATCTGTGGGGGGGGTGGGTGATCTCACTGCACGGCCAGCCCTACCCAGCCCAGGCCATGTTCGATGACTGTCCCACAGTCACCAACACAAACGCCACAGTGGGTAGGATGACGTGTTGGGGGGGCTCACTCCAGAGCCTCAAGGAGCAGCCGATGCCCCCCACTCCCAATACTCCTCAAAGTTCCTTTCAGGCCACTATGATCTCAGTTTTGCCCGCCCCCCTCCACTACTGTGGTGCTTTCAGAGCACCATGTCTGAGAAGGCTGTCAGGTTAACGGGCACCATTTTACCATATGGTAGCCTCACAGGCTGCACGGTATAAAGATCACATTAGTGCTTATCGATCCCCTCCTGGCTCCCTGTGCTGGACCTTCTCCAGCTTTGGTTGGAGATTTGCAGAGGCTGGAGGGGTCACTGTAGTAGCCTTGAACAGAATAGGGAGGGATCGCCGTTGTAGGCCCGAACAGGGAGGGATCGCTGTTCGAACCGTATTCACCGTGCCGCACACACGCGTGCTTCTCTTTAAGCATTAAGGTGCATCTCTGTGTCCAGTGATCCTGCTACTCGCTTGCAGAAGTGGCAGGGAAGCCCTCTCTTCAGTCCTGCCCCGAAAACCCCAGTTTGAAAAAATAAATGTCTGGAGGTATAGCAAAAGGCTCCCCCCCCCCCCCACACACACACATACACAAAGACACACACAGACTGTAAGCCTCTGAGCCCTGCAGGGCTGAGCCTAGCTGCCCAGGCTGAAAGAAGAGCCCTTCACAAAGCCGCCTGAATCAGGCTGTCTGTCAGCACTGGTATGTTCATGGGGTTGGTCAGTTTGGGATCCTCTGCAGAATAGCCTTGGTATCTTTCGCCTAGGGAGTTCTTACCTAATGATTATTTTAACCCCTCCCTGCATCTTGTTTTCCAGTCGCGCACACGGCCGCCTCCCTCCACTTCACCAAGGAGCCCAAATCCCAGGATGCATTGCACGGGCGTAGCGCCATGCTGCGCTGCGAGGTCAGCGGCCCTGCGGGGGTGAGTCTGCGCTGGCTGCTGGATGGCAATCCCGTGCTCGACACAGAGCGTCGTTTCCAGGAAGGCGGAAACCTGAAGTTCACCGCCGTGGACCGCCGGCTCGACAGTGGAAACTTCCAGTGCATGGCCGCGAATGTGGCGGGTGGGGAGGAGGCACGCTCCAACAACGCATCCTTCAACATCAAGTGTAAGCGCCGCCTCCGTGCTCCCCTAGTGAAGCAGCACTTCACTACTGGGTTGTGCAAGATGGTGTGGGTGAAAATGGGTGGGAGGAGGTGTGATGGATGGATGGATGGATGGATACTTTATCAATCCTGAAGGAAATAGCAGTAAGTGTTATAGTAATATATGGTGTAGTGACGGTGGCAGCCGTGGGTGGGGTGTTGGGAGGTGTGATAAATGGAGTTGTAGCTGACAGAGCAGAGCGATGGTGGCAGTAGTAATAGGTGGTAAGTTGTCATGTCGACTTGATAGTGTGATATTAATGGTCCTGTGGGTATAGTAACCATGATATTTTATTAGATTCCAGTAAGTTGTCATGTTTGATATTGTGTTTATTATTAATGGTCCTGAGGGTGCAGAGTGGTGGTGGTAGCAGATGGTGCCAATAATAATCAACTGAATATAATAATAATTACTATTATTATTAATAATGATAATTATTAATAATAGTCCTGCCCTATAGCTAACCCCCCCCCCCCCCCCCCAGCATAAGGATTCACTGGGTGAGTTGAGTTCACTACTACTAGACCTCAGTAAAGCGGGGGTGACTGCCCCCCCACAACGCCAGTTGGCTTTATTTCTGTGGGATTAGCCGTGTTTACACTGTGCGGGGCTGGTGGTGCAGAGAGTGGGTGGGTTATGAGAAACTGCTGGAAGGAGCTCCATACACTCATATAAACAAAATGTATGAAACATAAATATTATATAACTGGGACCTACAAAGGCCCTTATATACACCTCGATGCATCGAATGATGCCGTAAGTCACGCATTTGCTCATTCTGAGATACCTTCAACATGTCTTTGATGCTTTTATCTGTCTCTCTCTGAGCAGCAATAAACATGTAGATTTATTTATTTATTTTATTTTTTCCCGTTCTCTGCCCTCTACATTTACCTGACTTTTGTGAAATTTTCTTTTCTTTCCTTCCCCCATTCGCATGCTCTAAAAGAGCCCTTTGTCGATGCCCTTGGAGAGTGAAATTTCCCTCAAGGCTGCGTCACCTCTGAATTATTGTCGCTCGCTTTTGTATTTTTAGTTTTTTTTTTTGATGGCTCCGCCATCGCTGGCGCTGCCCGTGTCTCTGGAGCATGGTACCCCTCCGGGGACGGAGCTTCTATCCGCTGCTTAGCGCCCCCTGGTGTCTGGTGTCTGTCCCAGGTGAGCTGACAAAACACCATGGCTCCCTGGACCCCCGCCTAGGCCCCGACAACAGTGAGCCTTCAATGAGCGACTGTGAAAACCTGTCCATCTGCGCAGCCAGCTGCACATATGCACCTTGCCAGCTCGCCTGTGTCCATATCCGCATCAGTAGTGCTGCACTATGCAGTTACTTCCACGGTGGGGGCATAAGGTGTAGGGCAAGCTTCAGGAAGCTTCCAGAACATTCCAGAAGAGCTCTGAAATATTCAGCCTTGTCTACAGCTGCAAATATCATCATCGTGCTGAATAAATTGGCCATTTTTTGAGCTTTCTTTTCCCATTAATATGGACCATTAAATCGTAAAGAAAGAGTAGATACATGCCTGTTTAATTTTAGGTGATCTCAGTCAGTTACGGTTATTTACTATTTATGTATTTAGCATAAACACTGTTATCCAAAGCAATGTACATTTATGAGAAAGCAGGGTCAGACAGTCGCTGGTGTGACTGGAGGTTAAGGGCTGCTCAGGGGTCCAGTGGTGACATCATTTTGCTGACTAGGATTCGAACCAGCAACCTTTGGATCACAATGTCTTAGCTTTCTGAACCGTGTTCTGGAATCCAGTCGCCATTTTTCAGTTAGTCAAATGTAACATATTATAGCACTTTCCCCTAAGTAATGTTCCTGAAACTGCTCCATGGCTGTGCTTAACCCAATGACCCTTCAAGGCATGAGATCAGCCCGCACATAAACCCGCATAGAGCCAAGAAGCAGAAGCACCCGTTTGTTGATTTCAGTTTCCTTTAAAGCTGGAAATCCGAAATTGACCGCATGACTGCGGCCCAGGCTTCTGGAAACTTCTGCGTCTAATTGACTTGAATGAAAGAAATCTGCAGATGTGCACTGCGGTTAAGCTAAAATTAAATATTAATATGAAATATGTGAACGCACTGTAACAAAACAGGAGATTATGAATGGCAGGTTCAGGTTTTAATGAGAGCCAGGCATTAACACCCACTCCCTGGGACACTGTAGGCAGGGGGAGTTTATAGAACCGCAGAGGAAATAACTCACTCATAAGGGGGGTGTTTAAAGTTTGAGAGCCACTTGGGTGTGGAGACCTCCGGGGAGGTGCTGACAGGTTGGAAACCCTGAGACCCCCCCATCCTGATTTACACTCAGTCGGTTCTCTCATCAGCTGGTAACAGTGCTTAGATCAGCGTGTCACTCATTAAGTTGTTAATCTTGAGCTTGATATATGGGGGGGTGACAGAGGTGACCCAGTGTCACGTAATCAAGCTGGGATGGAAACCTTCCCACTAGTGCATACAAGTTTCTCTCCCAGCAAGCATTTCTTTTTAATGTTTGCCGACTTTGGCATAAGGACATTTGGTCACTGTCAGAGTTATAGCTAGGGTTAGGGGTTGATATTAGGGTTGGAGGTATGGTTTGGATGGCTCTTCGGGTTAGGTTTAGGGTTAGGTTTAGGGTTAGGGCTGCTAATAGGTATAATCCAACTCTGTATGTATTTAGCAGTATCCTCTGCTACAAGCGTAACTTACTGGAGTCCATCTGTCCTGGATTGTTGGTTTTGTCTTTTGTGAGGGAGCTAGACTCATAGCCTTTAAGGTCCCTGTGATCTGCCTCGGCGTTCCCCCACATCGGCCTGTAACGCTGCAGTGGCTTGCTGTGTGTGTTACTGCATCGCCAAGTGATTCTGAGATAGCAGAGAGAACTAGTAACACTCTCTCTCGCTCTCTCTCTCTCTCTTTTCATCTTTCCAGGGCTGGAGAGTGGGAGCGTGACCCTGCTAGAGCCAGCCACAGAGGCCGAGATAGAGAGCTCTGCCCCAGTCACGTTGCGGTGCCATATTGACGGACACCCCCGGTAAGACACACCGACATCAAATACATCAGATGCCAAAATTTTGATCTGTTTATACAATTCATTTCATTGAAGGAATGTTAGTTGATTAACATACTCTAGGGAACAACAGCAAGTCCCTGGGTCTTAAAGTTGCTGGTTGTAGTCCTTAGTCAGGCTGCCGTGATTAAGACTGTCCCATTGCCCCTGACCACAGGCCCACATGCCAGTGGTTTAAGGATGGCAGCAGGCTGCCGGAGCGCCAGCACCTGGTCAACAATAAGGAGCGCACACTGATGCTGAGCAGCACCAGTCCCGACGACAACGGCGTCTACTACTGCTGCGGCAAGAACGCCGCCGGGCAAGTGTGCAGCAGCAACAACTTCACACTCAACATCATTGGTGCGTCCACCTGTCTCTCTGTATGTCTAGTCTGTTTGTCTTACTGTCTGTATCTGTCTTTCTGCCTGTCTGTTTGTCTGTACCTGTCTGACTTGTCTCTCTGTACATGTCTGCTTGACTGTCTGTCTGCACCTGTTTGCTTGACTGTCTGTACCTGTGTGTTTGCCTGTCTCTCTGTCTGTACCTGTCTGTTTGAACCTGCCTGTCTTATTCTGTCTCCCTAGCTTCCCCACACACTCTCCATATTGTCTGTCAGTACTTGCTTGTCTGTGACTATCTCGGTCTGTCTCTCCATACATATCTCTCTGTGCCTCTCTGTCTGTTAAGTGCTCTTGCTCGCTGGCTTCCCCACATGCCAGCCGTACCGTTGCAGAGCAGCGCCTGTCTTGTTGATTTTGATTCGCTCCACTCTGCCTGTCAGCAGCAAGCCCCTGGTTCATGACGACATAACTGGCACATCTCTTCCGACATTTTCCGTGTTTTTTCCGGACAACCCCCCCCCCCGTCGCGAGAACTGGCAGCTGTCGGCTCTGTTCTGAAATGAGATCAGAGACCTGGCTCTGTGAAAGCCGCTGTGAACGCCAGGCCCCGTGACGTGATTACTGGGGGTGCTGAATGAGAAACACGCAGCCCAATGCAGCCCGGCCTGGCCCAGTCCTTTCAGGCCTGTCACGCAGGGGCCCGGCTGCGTGGGTGGTGCCAGCTTTGGTTACCTGGCATTTTTCCAGCACTGATGAATGCCTTCTGGGTTTGGTTACATGCTGAATGGTCTGAGGGCTGGCTGTGTGCTCACACACCGATGCGTGGCCCCTCCCATGAGAACTCCCCCCCCCAATCATTTCTCCTCTTTTCTGAGGAATGTACCTGGAAGGTCCCTCCTTCGCTGTCCCCCTCTCTTGCTGTCTCTCTCTTCCTGTTGCTCTCTCAGCCAGCAGATAATGCAGATACTAATTATATGTATGTGAAGGTACCAAGGCCCCCCTAGGTGATTAACTCCAGTCAGTTATGTCTAAACAGTTGTACCCATATACACTCAGGCCCGGTTCAAAACCATGTGGAGCTCTAGGCATGATTCCCCACCCGCTCACCTCGCTGCCCGCTCTCCTCATGCCTGCTCCCCTCACCGCCCGCTCCCCTCGCGCCTCTTCCCCTTGTGCCTCTTCCCCTTGCCTCCCGCTCCCCTCAAGCTGGCTCCCCTCACCGCCCGTTCCCCTCACCAGCGGATCTCTTTGCTTCCCTCTCCCCTCGCCACCCGCTCCCCTCAAGCCTCTTCCCCTCGCCCCCTGCTCCCCTCACCGCCCACTCCCCTCATGCCCGCTCCCCTCGCCGCCCACTCCCCTCAAGTTAGCTTCCCTCGCCGCCCTTTCCCCTCGCCGCCTGCTCCCCTCACCACCCATTCCCCTCACCCCCTGGGCTCCTTGCTGCCTGCTCCCCTAGCCGTCAGCTACCCCCACCTCCGGTGTTGCCTAATGGGTTGACTGGCACTGAACACAGCAATGCTGCACCAAGCTGCTATTTTTATTCTTGTGGCCTTTCTGTAATTTTTAATGGGTTTCCTCTGAACTCTCTCTCATTAACAAATTAAATATTAAGAGAACCGCTGCTAATAGGGTGGGTTCTTTTTGTTCTTTGGGAAATTGTCTATAAACTCTGCAGCAGCAGGTGAAAATCCCAGGAGGAGCCGCTGGAGCCGCCAGGTCTGGCACTGACTATCACACCCTGCTTAAAATCACTTACAAAGGCCTGATCTAATGCTGAGCCACAGAAGAACTGAACCTCCTGACCCTCAGTGGGCTGTATGTGTTCAAGTACAGCCACATGATTGGCGGTTTGGGGGAGCAGGCTTTTTGCGTTATGGAGCAGGTGCATCTAATAACACTCTGTGAGTGTCTGTGTGGGGAATAAATACACTATGACCACCCCATGTGACGTGAATAATGTTAACTATCCTGTATATTAGGTTAACTATCCTGTATACTAGGTAAACCAGCATTCAATATTCATAAGTATTCAACATGTTGAATGCAGAAGCAATGAATATGGGTAAGGGAGTGTTTCTGAATGGGCCAAATTGTTATGGCCAGATGACTGTGTTAGAGCATCACAATTGTATTGCATGTATTGCTGTTTGTATACGTGCACGTGGTGCTGTGTGTCTGTGTCTGTCTGTGTCGTGTGTGTGTGTGTGTGTGTGTGTGTGTGTGTGTGTGTGTGTGTGTGTTAGGTGTGCACATGCGTGCGTGCCTACCTGCCGATTCATGGCAGAGCTGGGGAGTAGCCCCCCCCCCACACCTCCAGGAAACCTAGCACCTCTCCTCCTCCCCAATTAGTCACCTGCTTCGTTTATAGATGGGGGGCCAGATTAGCACCTTGGGAGAAGGAAAGACGCCTCGACAAAAGACGAGAGCATAACGGCTGCCAGCTTTCTCTGCCGTGCAACGCTCCCACATTCCCCCGGCTCCAGGAGGAAGCCACTGACAGCTGGGGGTGTTCCCCCTCCCCTCCCCTTCTTGGCTTGAAACTGCAGATCGCTGCTCGTACATACCTCTCAGACTGGCTGCATTCATCAGCACTTGGAAAATATCTGTGATTTTCAACCGCTTTCCCTGAACTGGGTAGCAGCCCAGGTGTGCTCTATTCTGAGCTCATTCTCAGCCCCCCCACCTCACGGCACCCCCTCTTCCTCCAGCTTTAGCCTGCCTATTTCACTCTGCAGAATGCCCCCCCCCCCGCTGATCTATTGCAGTGCTTGAGGGTGCAAAAATTCAGCTGTCATCAGGACCAGTAAAGTAGTGCCAGGTCCAGGTTTCCTGCACCAGCTTTTCTTGGGGTGATCTGGGCGACATTTTCTGAGCTGTTCTTGTGAGAAACTGGACTTAGTCCACCGCCCCCCGACCAGGGCTTTCGCCTCAAGCTAGCTGCAGGGGCCTGTTAACATCCCATAATGTAGACTCGTATGTTACATGTATTGGCATGATTGCTGGATCTTGACCTCTCTACAGGAAGTAGATCTTGTCTTCAACTTACCTTTGAGGTATATATTTTTCACTTGTCCCCATTGACGTTACAGCTATGCTGACCCAAACCAATGGCCCCTCCCATCCCTATCCGCAGATAAGAGTTACCCCCGGCCCCTCATCACGCCCCAGGACCAGGTGGTGCTGAGGAACGAGGATGCCGTCTTCCACTGCCAGTTCACTGCGGTGCCGGCCCCCACCATTGAGTGGTTCCATGGCAACGAGCTCCTCGTCAACCGATCTCGGTAGGTGCCTGTCACCCCACTGGCCTTTGGTCTCGCTCTCGGCCCAGAGTGAGGAATCGGAGTGGCGCTAATTACCTCCCTGTCAAGCCTGCGAAGCCTTCCCATGATTCCCATGTGTCTCCAGCCCACTGAAAGGAAACCACGCCCTTTGGAGTGCCTTCCTCGTCACCACGGCAATGCAATTTGATTTAAACTCAGAGGAGAGCTTTCTGGTATCAAGCTGCAGGAGACCTCAGACGCTTCACATCCCATAATTCACCAGCAAACCACTTGCGTGTTTCTCTGCAGTACACCTGGAAAAAGCAGAAGGAAATTATTAATTTGAGGGATTGGTGGGGGGCTGGGCCGTGTTACTATTTTTTTTTAGAGTAGTCTTGGTTGCTGATGGCATATTAAGATGATTTTGAATCCGAGATAATACTTGTTTACGCAAACACTCTGGAGACTACAGTCTTCCTGCAGCGGTACTTGCAGACTGTGTGGCTCTGAGTTCTATTGGTTCAGAGACTAAAGACGTTGCGTTGAAAGAGAAATAAGTTCCCTTGAGTGTCTGAAGTAGTTGAGATAACATATAATAAAAAGCCCCCCCCCCCCCCATAATACAAACATCATCTTTGCCCCACAGCCTTCGATGGCTGGTATCTCCTGGTGAGGAGCATGATGCTAAGGGAGCGCGGGGTATATTCAAGCATGTGGGATGTGGGGTGGGGGCTGCAGTGCCACCGCCTATGTAGAACTGGGGCAGGATGCATGTAGCAGTGTGGTAAACACGGAATTGGAGTGTGTTCTTACCAAGCTTTCATCCCCCCCAAATGCTCCTGCAAGCATCCAGAATTAATTCAGACAGATTCACATTGAACGGGGAGCGCCTTGGGGCCCGGATCGGCAACAAATAAACCTGAATGAAGGGGGGCCGTTGTTCTGGGGGGGTAGGAAGCGAATGTAAAAACAGCACTTCTGATATCCCACCGGCGAGCTCACCAGGGGGGGCAGGAGTGGTTTAATCCCAGTTGGGTAAATCTATTCAGCTTGCTAAGCGTTTTTGGGGCTTTTGTTCCCGTCACAGTTTCCAGATAAACTTTAAAAACTAAATAAAGAGTTTGTGTTCTCCTGGGTAGCTACGGTGCCGCATCCTCCACCCCTCCAGGACGCCCCTTCTGGCCGCCCGCTGTCCGTGTGCTTTTGGACAGGAACGGGAAACGCCGCGATTCTCTGACTCACGTTCGACATTCGCTCGTGCTGAGAGGCAGACCTCGTGCAGTAGAAGGTTCCACGTGCCCAGGCTGCTGTTTCCCCAAAGGAGGCCCGGAGATGCTCCGCTTGCCGTTGGTGCAGCTGACTATGACCCCGCATTCATTGTCAGAATCAGGAGAAACACAGACCACAGATTACCCATGCCTGGTCCAGCATCACATAGGGGATACGGATACATTCAAAGAAATATGACCGACTTTTCCTTCCCAATAAACAGATTTCTCCCGATCGTAGTCAGTGGTAATGCCCTTCTCTCCACACACGGCTGGTCAGTCCTTACTGCTCCTGAAAATGGCCACCAAGTGCACATAACATTATGAAATTATGGTTACGGTTGGCATTAGGTCTAAGAATTCGATATTGGGCTTCTCAGTAGGGTTAGGCATTTGTATAGGGTCAGGCCTGGCCGTGGGTTTTAGGATTACGGTTGACACTGCTGTAACTGGTGTTTGGGTGATGGTTATTTGACTTAATGTTGGAATTTGAATTATGAATTCTGTTTCATGTCTGAATTAAAGCAGACTGCCAGTCACTTCCATCGCATTAATCCAGCCACTTCCAGAACGCCAATGAAATTCTTGATAGAGTAGCCGGCCATCTGCAGGTGCGGGATAGGGGGAGGTGCCTCGCAGCCACGTACCAAACACAGTGACAGCAGAGAAGTCTGTCATGAAGAAAAGGGGGTGTTGGGGGGGGGGCTTCTGAAATTATTTTTGATGTGTGAAAGAACAGTCTAAGAATAGTTTTCTCTGTCCATCTCACTGACACAAACTGCTGCATGACAGGCGGCCCACAGCTTAATCCCACTAAGCTGAGTGTCACTCCATGGAGTATTTAGTGAGATTTTGGTGTTTTGTGCTTGACTTTATACCCGTTCTTTAGTGTAACTAAAACGTACTGGGAGGGCAGAGAGCCCAGTAACCCAGCCTGGATGGTGTGAATGGATGATGGATGTGACCTTTAATAGTTAGTTGCCTCTGCCCCTGGTGGTCACAGTGGGTTGGCATGTATGTGAGGAATGGCACCCCCAGTGGAGGAGGTGGGGAGTGCAGAGACAAGCCCTGCCTTGAGTAGCAGAATGAATAGAAATGCTCCAGCAATCACGCTTTACTGCATTTTATTTATATGACAAACGCTTTTGTCTAAAGCTGTGCAGAATTGGAAAGGTAGAGTCAAACAGTCCCCAGAGCAAGTAGGGGCAAAGAGCCTGGCTCAGCAGCAGTGAAATCACTCTGCAACCCTGGGATTCGAACCCACAACCTTCAGATTACAGGCACAGCATTATAACCTACGGAGTTCCTCACCATGTGTGTTAGCACTCGCTGTAAATTCCTGCCACGTGGTGAGGAGCGTGACGGTACGAACCTTCCTGACGATTTCGTGTCCTAACTGCCTGCTGACAGATCCTTATTGGTTCATTGTCCTGAAACTGTCAAATAGCATCCCCTCATCCAGTTGAATAAAGTTGTTCCCAGCTGCATGGCTGGGGGAGAAATTCCAAGATGGGTGTGGGATTTGAGCACATAAGCGCCCCCCTGTGGGCCTTAGCAGTGTCTGACTCTCCCTCTCTCCTTAGGGTGCTCCTGTATAGCAACGGCACTCTCCACATCACCCAGGTGAAGAGCCGAAACACCGGCCTGTATCAGTGTGTGGCCCGTGGGCCCTGGGGCCCTGACGTCACCCTGCAGGCTCACCTGTGGCTGGCAGGTAAGTGCCTCATTCACACAAAAATACCAGAACATGTGCCCCCTAATGGTGGATAGAGGAAATTGCACCTCCCAGCACAAATCCACTGAGAGATAAAGGCCGTCTTCTGGATTCCACCAGAATCTTTCTACATTCCTCCGCGCCCCACAACTCACATGCAGTGGGTAGCAATCCCCCTGGGTTGGAGTAGCCAGCTCCACCTAGAGGGGACCCTCCCCCCCAGGACTCAAATCTTGCCACCATATTCACCCCCCCAGACTCACCGGCCCATTTAATTGCATTAAGTCCCCAAATCTGTCGCTAATCCGTTACGGCATTAAACAGGATTACGTCACGCTTGAGGAGCGGTTAAGCGATTTCGCTGGTCCTTGCCTTCACATGTGGCACCACCCACCTTTAATCCCAGACAAGAGGGTGGGTGCCGCGCAATATAGATTTTCCCAGTGCCCCCCCCCCCAGATTGAAAGGGTTTCTCTTGGGTCCTGCTGCATCCCTCAGTCACCTGCTATCCATACAGATCACGTGACCTCCGTGACCTCTGCGTCGTTCCCGCACGCTAAAGGACCCGCCTGATGGCAACATTGGCCCAGTGAGAATAAATAAAAATTCATGTAAAGATACTGACACACCGTGCATCCCCCAATTCTAAATTTATTGTACTTAATAAGCAATTTCAGCTGGGGCTACAAAATTCGAGGCGGCAAGAAGATTTAAAATTGCAATAGTGAATTTTTCCAAAGAGAGAAAATGTGTTTTTAAATTACAATAAAACAAATCAAAAGCCTCCTGTACCGCTAAGGACCAGCTGCCTCTGTTAGTAAAAGGTATTTTATCCAACATGTATGACATGTAATTACATCGCATTTTTCTATTTCATTTTTCCACATATACATGCTGACACGTTGACCAATCAAACCCAGGCGCTGGCCCTTGCGTCCACCAGCCAGAGCTTCCTGATATTGTCTTATAACCATGATGGACACCCCATCGCTGATGAGCTCAGCCTCTCTCCCCCCGCAGGGATCGAGGACATGGGGCCGGCCATGTCACGGGTGTTTGTGGTGGACAGTGTACAGCGCGAGGCCTGCCGCTCCCCCCACGGCCACCCCGAGCCTGAGGTGTGGTGGGAGAGGTCTGGGGTACGCGTGCCCCCCCATGGCAGATTGCGGCAGGAGGGCACAGAACTGGTGTTCAGCCCCACCGAGGCCGGTGACTCCGGCACCTACACCTGCGTCGCTCAGAATAAGGCGGGGCAGCGGAAGCAGGACCTGATCGTCACAGTAGCCAGTAAGGACCCCCCAGTCATCTCTAACTCCGGGTCTCTCTGGGTCAACTTGCAGTAGCCCCAGCCATGTGTCTTTATTCCAGCCCCCCCAGTGTGGGTCACCAAGCCGGTGGACACTGACATGGAAGAGGGGCATTCTGGGTACCTGCACTGCCACACCCGTGCCACCCCAGAGGCGCAGGTTACATGGCAGCGTGGTCAGGTGCCCATCAGCCCAGAGGTCAGTGTCTCACGCCTATTTATCTCTAAATCTTAAATGTTATCATATGTAATAATAATATTTCTGTACTCCCTCAACAAGAGGCTGATTGCTAAAAGGATCCCCCCCTTAGGTCCTGGAAGGGCTCTGAGAAGTGCCACCCCCCACTAACCTACTTGTACTCACCATTTTTTCATGGTTGTTCATGTCCACACTGCTGTTACATTCAAACTCTCTCCTTCTCTCTCTCTCTCAGGACTCTCGCTTTGAGCTGTCCCCCAACGGGACCCTGCGCATTAAGAGCGTAGAGGTGTACGATGGCCTGCTGTACATCTGCCAGAGCAAGTCAGTGGGGGGCACGCTGAAGGCACAGGCACGTGTTAACGTCCTGGGTAAGCCCCGTCCCCTCCCCTTCCCGGTCACACCTGCTCTGATGTATGTTCCTCTTTCTCAGTACAGATGCTCCTTGTTTTACGACAGTTCGACTTACGATGTTTTAACTTTACGATGGTGCAATAAAAATATACATTCAAGAGTCATCAAACTTGGAATTGTGATTTGTTCCCAGGCTGCTGATATGTTGTACAATACTGTCTACTGATACCGGGCAATGGCAGCATCCAGACAGCCATGCTTGCGATCTGTAGTGAACGCAAACGTAAATACATATCTCATACCATGTTTTTTTTCTGTGTTAAACCAAATTTTCTCAAGCCCATTACTGGGGCTTTTCCACTGATACCAAGAACTGGAGCGGTACCCGTGCTGACACTGACCTACTTAGTAACAGGGCCGAAAGCGTGACCAAACTGAGCTGGGTGCGTCACCATCATCTGATTGGTCGAAATGCATAGATACCGATGATCTGCACATGGATTATCTGAAAGAAAAAGGGACATATTTTATATATTTTTCATTATTAGTAGTATTGGACATCTTTGTATTGGTGCATTCACGATAACTCGGAACTTGAAAATTTGATAACGTAATGCGATGGTTCTCACAGACAGTGCTAGTAGAAATTGGACGTAGTAAATAAATATGTACACCGTGTGAACAGCAAATTAGTGTCCCTTCGGTTTTACGTCACTGTCACTCCCCAAACCTGGCAGTGCCTTTACCGAGCTGACCCTACTGCAGGGTAAAACCGAAACGAGCTGGAACCGCCCTGTGACTAGTCTCTCTTCACGGTATGGCTTGGGTACGGGTCGGATCCTGTATGCCAGTGGAAAAGCGCCGTATGTCTACAAAACGCCCAAGTGCGTCAGATCAGATCGTATTCCACTCACGCCATTTTCAACTTGCAATGGGATTTTATCCCATCGTAAGTTGAGGAGCATCTATATGTTATATCTAAAATGATTGAGTGGCAATTTTTGTCTCTCTTATTGTGTGTTTGGATGACCCCCCCTCTACATGTGTATCTTCCAGAGCGGCTGAAATTCACACCTGTGCCCCAGCCGGCCCAGTGCCTGGAGCTGCATAAGCACAGCAGTGTCCAGTGCTCCGCCACGGGTCGGGAAGCCCCCCACATCCAGTGGATGAAGACAGGTGGGCGAAAACTCCCCCACCCCCTCGCCCAGCTGACACGATCACAAAGGGGCCCATTGTGGGTGGGGAGGGACAGAAAAACACACATTCTTCAAAGCTTCATGCTGGTGCTGGGGACCACTTAAGCCGCCTGTTAACAGAAACATTTGCCCCCACCCCCACACCCAGACCTCGGAGGTTGACTGTTGATAATTAAATTGTACTGCTAATCCAGGTTATGATCCCAGCAATGCTTTTAAACTGATTCTTTTGTTCTATTTGAGTTTTAGACATGTCAATAAAACAGGTCACACTAATAAATGATATTCATGTCTGGATGAGCTTGTTTTTCTCCTGGAATGGCTGAAAGGGAAAGTGGAGGTAACTGTGACCCAGCCTCTCTGGCGCCCCCTGCAGACGGCAGCGAGATCCCAGCCCACGTCACTCAGCGAAGTGGGACGCTGCACTTCTCCAGGGTGACGCGTGACGATGCGGGCAATTACACCTGCCTGGCCTCCAACAAACAGGGGGAGATTCGCGCCGTGGTGAACCTCACTGTGGCAGGTAGCGCCCCCTACTCAGCCATGTCCGGTATTACCACTGAACATATATCCTGTTTGTCCATAACAGCCTTCAGGTCAGACTACACTAGTGCCTTTCCTGTGCCTTCTTGTATGCCAGTTCTGATTGCACCCCTCCTTCAGCTGACACACCCAAATAAGGATATGCTCCTTTTGGGTCTGATCACATGACACATCCAGTAACGCAATGTTAGCTGTTAATAGATGTTACGGTTTTTCATTTCGTTCTATGAAGTTCTGCCCGCAGTATAATACGTGATTTATGAATCTCTGTCTGAGGCTCCCTGGGGGCTGGGTGATGTATCTTCATTTTGTTGGATCATAGGGCCATTGAAACTCCCTATGAGTCGCCCTCTGCTGCCACCAAAAGGCAGCGCTAGTCATTACACCATCGATAAGTAGCGCATCGGGTCGGAAGCGTACTGTTCGATGTCCGACCTGACCCCATCGACCCCCACAGTTTATCCCGTGTTCAAGCTGGAGCCGGAGAACGCCACGGTGTACCAGGGGCACATGGCCGTCCTGCACTGTCAGGCCACCGGAGAACCTGAGCCCAGCATCCAGTGGATGGCCAAGGACAAGCTTCTGGACTCCAGCTGGAGAAGGTCTGAGTTTGATGTGGGCGTGATGTCGTGGTGTTGGTGGGGGGGGTTTCGTTTGATCATGCATTCTCATAGGAACCTTGAGGTTGTGACTTTGCATGTAATTCCTGGTTTGGAGGTGATCTTTACTGGACCTGACTGGGAACCTATCACCAGTGACAGGAGGTGGTCAGTTCTACTGTATGACCAGTACGGTCTGATGTTTCTTCTCCCCATTAGCCATGACGCACTACCCCTCCCTGCAGGTTCCAGGAGATGCCCAACGGCACGCTGGTCATCCCCAGCGTTAACATGGAGGACACCGGGAAGTACACTTGCATCGCCGGCAATGCCTGCAACATCCGCCACAGCACGGCACAGCTATACGTCGTAGGTGAGCCTCCGTACAGCGACTGCGGCCCTGCAATGCCAGTTCAGGCGCTTGGGGTTTAAGCACAGCCCTGAGGTCATGCATGATGAGGATGCCCAGTGAGGGTAACAAGCCAGTTAGTCTCACAGCTCCCTGTCATGTTACCCTGATTGCCCACCTGTAATTAGTGATGCTAATTATTTTGAGTCTCTGTATTATGCAAAGCACCCTGGGATAGCTATACTAGGAAAGATTTAAAAATGACCCGAATCCCAAACGGAAGAGTAAACGCCCAAAACTCATTCAATCCACATCATACGTTTTCAAGAAACCTTCTGTGGACTTAGTGAATTCTGGAAATTTAACGAAAGTTTTTCACTGGATTCCATGAGAACTGAGTGAGTTCTGGTTCCTGATAAGCAACATATGACGAGGAAGCCTGGCTGTAGGTCACTGGCGGTCACAAACAACAAAAAATGGGCAAAGTGAGCTTGTCAGTTGACTGGAGTGCCTAAAATGTAGCTCCTTCAGGTTTGGGGGTGTAGGGTGTCGAGAGACACGGGAATGTGGGCAGTAGAGCTGAGGCAGCTGTAGAAATCATTGCTGGGGGGGGGCATATATGGAATCCTCCCCGAACAAGCAACATCACTATGGTATGGGGAGGGAAATGTAATCACACCCTTCTGTCAGTTACTCTGGATACAAGTGTCTGTTATTAAGGACTGGGACTTTCCAGAGACTGTAATGTAATAAGCTCCTTTCTGTGCTGTAAAGGGCCCAGTTGTCACTGACGTGACTCTAGCAGGGGTTGACATTAAGGGTGGTTTGATAGCTACTGAGTCTTCCTGGAGGTTATTGTGTCTTCAGTGCTTGGGGGAGGATGGTGATGGGCTGGAAGGGGGGGGGGGTGAGGTTGCTGTCATGGCAACCCCCAGGCCTTATCTCCGAGGTCGGGGTCATTGTCATCAGCAGGCGGCGATGTCCCATCGCTGCCGCAGAAGGCGCGTGATCTCAGGCCAAACTGGGGGCTGGTCAGCAGGCCTGGAGATCCTAGCCGCCCCCATCTGTCCCTGTCATGTCAGATACGCTCCTCTGGTTCAGGAGAGCTCAGCTGTCCGCAGCGTAAGGTCTTACAACCACTAACTGTCAAGCTCCTTGTCAGCTGCCGACCTCATTATAAATAAAACCTTCACACGCCCTAGAAATGTGCCTCCACCGTCCAGCTGCTTAAGCAAAAGGCACTCTTATCTTTTGGGTCCTACAGAGAAACCAGAGCCAAAGATCATGGACAATGAGGAGAAGGCCCCCTACAAGATGATCCAGACCATCGGGCTGTCGGTGGGCGCGGCCGTGGCCTATATCATCGTCGTGCTGGGCCTCATGTTCTACTGCAAGAAGCGGCGCAACGCAAAGAGGCTGCAGAAAAACACTGAGGGAGAGGAAGCAGAGATGGAGGGTCTGAACGGTCAGTGTGGGAATGCCAGACTCGCTTTGCAGTCAGCTTGTACTTCATACTGCCCTCCTCTGGACACCCAGGGTATTGCATGTCTTGCATCGCAAGCCCATAGCTACCTCAGCATTTGTTGCCAACACTGTCAGCTGTTGAGCCCAGTTACTGTGTTTTGGTCGGGGAACTACTTGTTTCTGTTCAGCTGCTGTCCCTGCAAATCCTGGCTTTACGCTAAAATGCACATCAGTCATTCTGTGACGCCCACCAGCCATTTGTTGTGGGGGTGACCCCTAAAGGTCATGGTGGAGGAACCAGTATTACAGATTATTGTTTTTGGGAAATGTCAGTTCACAGAGTATTTTAAAACGTGACTTTTCCAGCCTTTAAAAGTAAATGCACTTTAAGGATTGAGTAACCCATTGAGGAACACAGAACATCTGCACTTTATAGAGTCTGCCTCATTCCTCAAACGTGTTGAGTCTTGCTGTTTATAATGTGACATAGCGTAGGCAGAGCTGGAGACGCTGCCAGACGTTCCTTGTTTCTTTCCACTGGCTGACAGCAGAGATGGCATCTTGCCGATCGATAGGGCGAAGCCCACCGTGCCGCGAGCCAAGAGACGGGGGTTATGCTATCCACATAACTGATGGTGGCGTGGCATGACAACTGTGCTGTCCACTAGGGGGCGCCATGCAGGAAAACGGCCAGGCCCCGGCAGAGATTCCAGAAGGGGTGGCCTTGACCAGCCTGGGCACCACCATGACAAACAAGCACCAGAGCAGCAACGACAAGCTGCATTTTCCCCGGGCTGACCTGCACACCATCACAACACTGGGTAAGACGGAAACATCCTAGGATCAGCGGTGTGCTCAGGGGGCGGGACCATAGGGGGCATTGGCCTGAAAGCTGATTGACTTCCTGAACGCCGCCTCCTCTGTCACTCACTGATTCGAACTTATCATTGGCCCCTCAGTATGAATTATAACTCCTATAATTCCCCCCCTCACAACAATTGCTAGAATCACACCTGCTTAGAATCGCAATGGGTGGATGGATGGGTGCTTGACTTGATATAGATGGATAGATATTCATGTTATTTAGAATTGGGAATGTCGGGAGCATTGACGTCATTTGTGTGCATGCCGACCGCACAGGGAGAGGCGAGTTCGGGGAGGTGCTGCTGGCAAAGGCCAAGGGCGTGGAGGAGGGCGAGGCGGAAACGGTGGTGCTGGTGAAGAGCCTGCAGGCACGTGACGAGCAACTGCAGCTGGACTTCCGGCGCGAGGTCGAGATGTTCGGCAAGCTGAGCCACCCCAATGTGGTGCGTCTGCTGGGCCTGTGCCGGGAGGCCGAGCCCCACTACATGATCCTGGAATACGTGGACCTGGTACGGCCCCGACTGCCTAGCCGCAGCATCTCCCACCCATCGGAATGTTTACCGATTTACCGCCTCCCCCCCCCCACCCAGGGAGATCTGAAGCAGTTCCTGAGGATCTCCAAGAGCAAGGAGGAAAAGATCAAGCCTCAACCACTGAGCACCAAACAGAAGGTTGGAACATGGAGCTTCCTTTTCCCCTGAAAGCTTCTCTACCTCATGTTGGCTATCACCTCAGGTCACAGTACAGGAAGTGGAAGTGACATCAGATTCCTAGTGGGGGGCGGGGTTCACTTTCACTTTGCATAGACAATGAAACATGGCAAAATGTAGAGTGATGCGGCAAATTCAATGGGAGGGATCCATGATGATCTTTGCAGTCTGAGGTAGAGATCGTTCATACTTCTGGCCGAAAAGATGTAGGCAAAATACCTGTCAATATTCTGGGGGGGGTCCCCATCTCCCTATTGTT
>JAODKC010000064.1:4798337-4808973 GCA_026777985.1 Mormyrops attenuatus | reverse complement strand
TGGCAAATTCCCACTCCCACCGCCCCAAACCTGGCCGCGCCGGTCGGGCTTGGTTGCACACACCACCCCGGTTGGGGTGTGTCCTTTGGCACAACAACACCGGGGCGCCCCCACCCCCCCCCCGCCCCCATGCACACACACACACACCCCTAACGCTCAGCTCCCTCCCCCAGGTGTCCATCTGCCTCCAGGTGGCCCAGGGCATGGAACATCTGTCCAACCACCGCTTTGTCCACAAGGACCTGGCTGCCCGTAACTGCCTCATCAGCAGTCAGCGGCATGTCAAAGTGTCCGCTCTCAGCCTAAGCAAGGACGTCTACAACAGGTAAGGACATTATTTCATACTTACTCATTCCCTACTACAACTATCACTAAGTTTGCTAACTGTTCCTTAATTGTCAACTCAATTTTCTGGCCTCTTACACATGCCACACTTTTGCTACAAGTAGGATTGGTACTCTGCCTCCACCTTGTGGCCAAGTTATTTAACTACATTTGCCACACCATACAGAGACTCCTAAGTCAATTAATGATGCCGGATGCTGTTAATGCCTCTCAATTTCCATTATCTGTCTGCCTGCAGCGAGTATTACCACTACCGGCAGGTGTGGATCCCACTGCGCTGGCTGCCGACAGAGTCTGTCTTTGAGGACGACTTCTCCGCCAAGTCGGACGTGTGGTCGTTAGGGGTGCTGATGTGGGAGGTGTTTAGCCACGGGGAGTTGCCCTACAGCAAGCTGAGCGACGATGAGGTTTTGGGAGGTGAGGGCTCACCTGCATACCGCTCACAAAGCATTAATTCAGAGCTATGTACAGGTGCGTGGCTCAGCAACTTAGGATCCAGCACCTTTGAGCTGAAGGTTGCTGGTTCATATCCTAGGGATGACAGAGTAATTTCACCATTAAGGCCCTGAGTGAGGCTTTGCCATTTAAGTGTTTCCTAAATTAATGTAAAAGCTCTATAGCTATTAATGGATGGGCTGATGATATTTGAAAGCTCTTCCAGAGTTACTGACTTGCATCAAGCTTCGCTGTTTCTCTCCCTCCCTCTTTGCAAAAAAGGGTCGCATTTTATATGCCAGGGATCTGCCACGGCTTACTGCTGAAGGCCCTTTCCCCGAAGATAAACAGCATGTGATTCTCCCGTTTATCTCACAATCTCCACAGTTAGTGGGTTTATTTATCTGCACCTGGTCACATTACCACGAGTCAGCAGTGTTCCCAGTCGACGTTTACCGTTCCCCTCCCTGATGCATTATCGTTCCCCTGACAGGCCTCCGGGAGGGTAAGCTGAAACTGGCCGTGCCCGAAAACTGCCCGTCCAGAGTCTACAAGCTGATGGTACGGTGCTGGGCCACCAGCCTGAAGGACCGGCTCTCCTTCAGTGAGATTGTCAGCGTACTGAGCGAGCTGCCCTCTGACACCAAGGTCTGATGCGGGAGGCAGCAGGGTTGAGGGGGGGATTGTCAGCTGGGGGCTCACCATTCCAGCACACTCCCTCAGACTATGAACTTTGACCCCCCCCAGCGACCTTTCATTAGAGAGATGGATAAGAGGGGGCTGTAAATATAGCAAAATGAATGAGACTTTTTATTTGATATGGATGTCAAATGAAGAGGTCGGAGGTCACCTGCCTTAAACTGCCCCTGCTGGGACAAAATGCTCCTCAGCACTGATGCACAGGCTCCTGGGAACTACCTCTGCAAGACACTTTGCTTGGCCTTACTCCTCTAGGAGATCCAGGGAAGGAAGTAATAACATATTCACATAAATAAGAAGATGTCTGCAGTGAGCTTGCCCAGGCTGAGGGTGGCGCTGTCGCTTGTATTCCCCTGTCTGGGACCACAGTACATTCGATGTCAGAAAGTGAACATATTTTTGTTTGACTGAGTAATGAAATGCTGTCACAGTTAGTGTTTACTTCTGGTATGAAAGAGCATCCTTTGAAGGGCACAAGCTTGAAAAAACTATTTCTGATGGCATAGTCTGTTGCTTGTGGTTCCAAGACCCGGAATCCTCTATTTAAAAAAAAAAAGTACTTGGACCGTCTTGATTAACAAGATGCCAGGTCTATAAAATACGGTTCATAGAAGCTATTATTATTATTATTATTATTATTATTATTATTATTAACTGTCTTTGTTGCTGTGTGAATGTTGTGTTTTTGGAGATATCTAAAGGCACATAGTGGATATTTTTTTTTTTTTATCCTCCGGTGCTCTTGGGGGCGACACCTTCACCATATGCTCGTCTCGGGGGTTCCGGAAGCCAGACTGCAGAGGTCACGATCTGGCATGGTGCTGCCACAAGGATGCCTCACCTCAGTGGGCCCAATTTCCCCTCCCTGAACCAGTCCAATCGGAACCTGCCAGGCAGCAGTATAGACCGACCCGTCCGCTAATCTGCGTGCTATGTGGTGAATGTGCACTGACCATACTTGGTCTTCACTTTTCTATTATGTTCTAGAAGGATTTACAGGAACCGGTATTTATCATAGAGGGACCTGACTTATCATTTATTTGTTCCAGAATGGTACCGTTTCACTGTTTTGTTTTGTTTTTTTATGGATATATATATATATATATGTATTCAGCATTTTATTAATCCTTCATTATCCTCATCATGTTTGGTAAACAGAGCCAGGATAAAATAGCTATATATGTATAAACCTGGGAAAGGTGGGAGTATGGATATCACTGTTACCACTAACAATTAAGTGCCTGTTAAATGAAGGATTTCACCATTTATTTTTGTACAATACCTGAACAAACTGCCTTCTGTTTTTAGTAACAATTTTGTATTTGAAATTTTCACTATGAATGACGTTTGTTTCTTTTTTAAAATATGGCTAATTTAATTGGACAGTTTTTTTTTATCTGCGTTTATTTTACAGAAGCCACACAAGGTGGTTTTTGACCTGCTTCTGCACGTGGTTACAGTAGCCCATATGTACACAAGCTGCTCTCAATAAAGCTTCACTTTTGTTCCCCACTGACTGCCATTGATTTACTGAGGCTGCCCCGTCTACGGAAGCCGCGCTCAGCTTGTTGCGGGATCTGTCTGTCCTTGTGACGTTTTAAGTTGCTTTCAGTGAGATGTTGGTTTATCGTCATTTACATCATGTGGTCACTAGGTGGCGCTTTACATTTAGAATGAATGTGGTCAGACTAACAACATTTACTTTGGGACAAATTTTAGGTATTTAATGATTTCAGTAAAGGTATTTATTAATTGTAGGAAATTAATTTGATTGGGGGCCCTGGGGGAGGGGGGCTTTTATTTTTTCCTACAGTATAACAAACTTTTCTTTGATTTGCAAGCCTGTTCTGAGCACTGTAGACCCACAAAATAAAAAAATATATATTTGCAAGTGTCTTGTCCTCCAAGACCTCCTTGTGGTTTGACATACCTGCTCTCAAACTGAAGGAGTGTGTTTGCCTCAGGGCTGAGCACAGAGGAAATGGTGGTCAAATTATTACAGTAAATGTGCTACGTTGGCGTGTTCTTCTTTAGAGCATGGGTTGAGCTGTCAGTATTGCACCCCCCCCCCCCCCTCCAAAAACCTGAGCCATCCACATACCAGGCCATCTTCCCAAACATCTAGCCACCCCAGAACCACCAGCTATCAGAGTCAGCTTCTCCATTTGCAAAGTTCTCGTGCAGATTTAGTATCCATGTGAAAATCAAAGGCACCGTGTTTTCTATTTGCCCCTCTGCTGTAGCTGCTATCTTCTACCCGGAAACTCTTGCATGGAGTGGAGCAGCTCATGCACCCGGCCTTTGGTGTCAGAGGCAGCGACATCTGCCACATCTTAGCTGGATCAGTTCGTTAAATATGGAACAAATGAGGCCTTGTAGCCCTTAGTCAGTGGACCCTACGGCATCTCAGGAGGGTGGATCACATGACCATGTCAGAATTGATTTCATTTTGCTGTGATCTATCTATATATTATATATTATCACTCGCAACCAGAGGGATTCTCACAACAGGATTATATAGTGCCAGTTCGGCTACTCACTGGTGTAACGCACTAGCC
This sequence comes from Mormyrops attenuatus, assembly GCA_026777985.1. Taxonomy (NCBI): domain Eukaryota; kingdom Metazoa; phylum Chordata; class Actinopteri; order Osteoglossiformes; family Mormyridae; genus Mormyrops; species Mormyrops attenuatus. Next base: position 4,804,936 of record JAODKC010000064.1, on the reverse strand, counting down.
GGAGGTTTAAACCTTATTCCTAGGCCATTTACATACTTGAGGAACTCTCGTGCATGGTCCTACCGACACAAGGAGCAACTAAATTCTGAAAGCAAGGTGCATCCGTGATTCTGATATGTAGGCCTTCCCATAAGGCCTGACCGAGCACTCGCAGCCGCTGTTGCTCACCGTGTTTGCTTCCAGGAGCTTCTAGCAGCTTGTGTGCCGTCTGCGTCTCGGTAATCGTGTGTGCCAGGAAATGTTTAGCCACAGCTAATGGCAGTAGCTGGATTTTGTAATGTCTGTTTGCCAGAATCAGAATACGATACATATTTTTAATGCATAGATGCTGGGGAAACACCCACAGTCTTAGCTTAGCCGAGCAGGGTCACATGATGCCACTGCTCCAAAGTTCTTAACGGAGTGGAGTAACAGACATAAGATGCCTCGCACATTGTTATTAAGAGTATTATAGGCAATAGAGCTTTCTTGTCCAAGGGATTTCGCCATAGGGTGGACTTTTTATGCATTGCTTAACTTCCAGTGACAAATTATCATAACTATGCAGTAACATTTGTATTATATAGCTTAGACCACCATGATTCACATATTGTCACTCCAAGCTCCATGTCGCTAGAAACCTTCCACCTTGACTCCGGGTCCAACTAAATTAACATGGCATCGCCTTCAAGCTGTTTCTATGGAAACTGTGCTGCCTGCTGTAGTATATGGTATAGAAAAGCTATAGAACATTCAGACAACTCTGGATCTGTGGATATGATTTCTCTCTTGTCTGTGTTTGCCCAAGTAGCTTTGCAGTGATATGTGCACTTGAATCCCTCAGAGGAATGATCAGCAACTTATATTATGCTGTGTTACATAAGAACAGACTATGATATGTCTTGTTACACAAGTACTCCTCTAAGAAATATATACTGGCACTATTGATTCTGTTTGTTTCTATGCCATCGTCATGCTACATTTAATGAGAATGCGTTGTGATTTTTACATTTTTTTTTTTTGCTCTAGGCTAGAGTGTCACTAGAGATGCATGAATAGCTGGTGTCTAAGTCTTTGCTGGGGGGGTCTGATTTTAATGAACGTATGTGCCCTGCAATGGACAGGCATGCCAGGTAGGGTGTGCCCAAGCCTTGGAATTTATGCCACCTAGGACAGGCTCCAGGCCTGTCACTGCAACCGTGTACTAGATAAGCACTTAGGAAGCTGATGGATAATTAAGCATAGCTGCTACACTTCCGTTACATTGTTTAAATTACACACAAACTCACCATAACCATGTGAATATTTGGTGGTTTTCGATATAGGACGACGATAAAATGTTAAGCCATAGTATAAGATTGATGGTAGAACATCGACATGTAAGTTGCTGGTTTTATAAATTAATATAAGGAGTGCAACTATTTTGGTAAAATTTAAATATAGCACCCAATATGGAATCTGAATCACCACTGAACTAATACGAAACTTGTTTCTCAATATGATCAAACAAAGCCTTACACCTTCTGTATAATCCGTGCAAGCAACCTTACAAACTAGCGTGCGGAACACCGCCACAGTTTTTTTTTCTTCTCTTCTCGGGGTGACGTAGGGATGAGCGCAACCATTTTGGTATTTATTATAATTAGCATTTTGGTTTTGACGAATGGCGGCCTAGCTCACACGTTCAGCGACGAATCAAAGTGCGACGCTGTGACTCACCAAATAAGGAGATTGACCGCCATAAAAGGAAACATTGGATCTCTTTATAAGGAGGAAAGTAGATCTCGGGTCGGTATATCAATCCACGGTCAGGTAATTTTTTCTAAAAAGTAGAGTATACGCATTATTATACACCACTGTACCGCAGCCTAACGAAATATCTAAACAGTGCGGTGCAGCGAGGTTGCCCATAAGAGGCAAGCCGGCGACATTTTACATGTTTACTAGGTGAACTACATAACATGGCGGAGCGATCGGAAGGTAGTTGTGCGCGTTTTCCTTTTGGAGAAGTGCAGCGAGTTTTGGAAATTGGAGAGGTTGAGCTTGACTGAACTAAGGTGAAGGGTTTTGGGGGGGAACTTGCCACTTCTGAAACTTCACTCACTAGTTATAGGGGGAGCTGGGGCATTTTTTTCCTTCCCTCACACCCTGATTGTTAGTTCTTCTTGTTCGTTTATCTGCGGCTGACTAGTGTATTAGTGGACTTGGGGACACACGGGCGCTTGGCTGGCGTTCAGAGGCATCGGTTGTCCTCTGAATATAATGCTACCTAGCCAGGCTGGCTCGCCACCGATAGGAAGCGGGTCAGCGTCCGACGGGGACAGCACAGGTCACGGCACAGTGGTGGTCGGAAGCGGGAACCGCGCCAGCTCGGTGAGAACGGCGTTTATAGTGACTGGGCTCAGCAACAACGCCGGCAGCGCGGTCGGGCGCCAGAGGGACGCATTGGGGATGCTGGGGGGAAACGGGGCAGGCGTTGGTTCCAGAGGTGGGGCAAGGCCGGGGAACGGAGCGGGACTAAGCGGGCTGCAGAACGCCAGCCAGGCGGGTATCGGCGGTATGAGTGCGGGAGTCGGCGTGCCCGGCGGCGCCAGGTATGACATGGACCGAGAGAGCGCACAGCAGGTGTGTAGCGGCTCCGAAGCCGACTCGGACTCGGGAGATGACGATGACCCCATGGGTTCAGTCGGGGACAGCCGCAGAGCGGTGAAGCGAGAGAGAGCGGAGATGGAAGCGGCGGCGTCCGCGGGACAGGAGACCGGCATGCAGCCTGGCTACGGCGTAGCCCCGGGGAGCGTCACCGGGGCCAAGCCTGGGAAGAAGACCCGCGGCAGAGTCAAGATTAAAATGGAGTTTATCGACAATAAGCTGCGGCGCTACACAACTTTCAGCAAGAGGAAGACCGGTATAATGAAGAAGGTGAGTGTCTTCCCACCTCGTGTGTTTTAAGAATTTCATTACATAATGGAATGTGAACATCACCTACCAGTTTCGGACCGCGACTGCACGCTCGTCCGTTTAATTCGTGCAAGACCTCAAAGCTCATTTGGTAACTGTATTTATTAGAGGGCGTTCATATTGGAGGCGTGCATTCATTTTCTCAGTCGCAGTGACGGCTCTGTTGAAGGAAGAGATTACACCGTGGGTATAATTAATAGTTCTTGAAAGCTAATGTTATTGCGGGAAACCTGGGATCTTAGCGTAAAAAAACCGCGTGACTGTTTACAAGCGCTAGGAGGAGGGTCTGTGCACGTGCGCCGTTTGGGTGTCACGGAGGGACCCCCCGCCTCCCGCGAGCTGCAGCAGGGGACACATGGCAGACGGCACCTTGACGTGGAGCTCAGCCGTATGGTACTTTGTGCACACCTTAATCTGCGGAAGGCCGAGGGAACGCGTGTGTTTCATGTTTGTAACGTGGCCAGACCAGGCTTGTGCTCTCTCCCTCTCTCTCTCTCTCTGTCTGTTTCAGGGTTTTGCCTTTTGCTTTAATCAGTCGTGGATACTTTCGCCTCCCCGACAGCACTGTTACTGTATATATCAAATGTATAGTATGTTAATGGTTAATTAAACGTAGCACGAAAACTTGGTTTTAATGCTCTTAGATTCTCAAGTGTGGTACTGTCTGCAATATCTACCTGAAAAGGTGACTGTCTGCTCTGTGGCCAGATGTATCCTCCATAAATATCTTCCTGATTTGCCAGCCGCAACACGTGTGTCAGGTTCTTACTACTAGGCCCAGAGTATGCATGCATGCATGCCCGCAGCCAAAACTCTGCAAGGGTGCAACCTTCTGAGGGACCTAGTAGATGTTATCTTGTATCCTGTTATCTGTCGCTAATTTTTACAGTACTGAAAATAGAACTCTGATTTGTCTGCTACTTCTTAAACATCTGGTTACCTGTATATGGGTCGGGTTGGAAATGTTGGCACCCATAATTTTAAAAATAACTAGTGTTTGGTATCGTTTACAAAAGGCATTGCCTTCAGAGTATGAGCCACTTGTTATAATATTGTAAAATGATTGTTCTGACATGTTAGGACTTGACGCAACTGGCTAACCTTTGCTTTTTATTTCCCATGATCCCCTGTAGTATCTGTACAGATGTTGTCCATATTCATCATGCTCTGCTTGTGTTGTGTGGTTTTAAAAGGCAGCTCCCACAATACCCTGGATGCTCTCAGCTGGTGCTGGTGGCGCTGGCCCAAGTTGAGTCTGTGCCGTGGACTTTGTTATAGTGGGGCAGGTGATGGTGGTTTCCTTTTGGGTCCACAGAGGCTGGGTGTTCCTGCATTGATTTCTCACTCTCTCCATTCCATCTGGTAGAATGAGCCCCATCGATTTTAAATGAACTTAATGTTTGAAATGTACCTTTTTTATACATTCATACAGCTGGGTAGTTTCCTTTCTTACTGTGGGTTATAGCGGCAAATTACAGGTATTTGGGGATAAAGGGGGACTTTTGGCCTGTTGTTGGCTTCCTGACCTTTTCGACCATCAACTGCCTTGCAGAAGTACATGCCGGTGTGATCAAGTGACTGTCTTACATCAGCCTGGTTTAACAGCCTTTACACATAATCTGCCCATTAAAATCTGTACATGGGGCCTCACTGGTCCCTTACTTGCACTGTCCCTCTCGGTGCCCATACTTGAGATGATATGGGGGGTAATTAATCATAGCTGATCATTAAAATAATATTGGGGGTCTCTTTCTGGCCAGGTGGGTTGGCATCTTAGTTCAGAATTGCTAATCAGTTGCCCTTAATCTTCACTATCTTGCCTTAAAAAAACCACACAAACATTTTTGTCACTGCCGAACCTTTCCCAGGATGCTCCTGCTGTTAGACTGCCCTGTGTCCATTCTCTTGCTGGAACTGTCAGGCTATTGTGCTGGAATCACTTCAGACACATTTTTATGTGCAACATGTAGGATAGTTTTACTGTGCTATATTCTAAGTTGTCACTCAGCCAGCTTTTGAAAAAGACTGTAGGTACTACATTTTAAACAGACGGCAAAGGGGCTTCTTGCTCTTGAAAGTCTTGTTTGTAGTGGAGTCAAACCAGAACTTTAAATATTCCCTTGCAACTTAAATGTCATCTTTATAAAATACAGATAAGAAGAATGGCTCGTAACAACTTAAGAGATGGAGTTAGACTGCTTTGAAAAGACTCACTCTTGTTCTACTTTGGCACTCGGCATGAAAGTTGTTTTGGTTTGCTACCGCCGATGTGCATCCCTACAGATCTGTAACCCCATCCGCCGTCAGAAGTAATTATGCTTGATATACGGAGGTTCCGCTTCCAGTGTGATCGCTGCCGTTCTTACAGGAAGACCATGAAGGTCATGCTGTGTGTGTGTTTCAGTCAGGGCTCGCAGCTTCTTAATTATCTCAAAAAAGGAGAACGGGATTGATTCCATTAGTGCTGATTTGTTAAATGGAATAGTGTGATTGACTTGTCTGTCCTTCACTGTAATTTGGTTAGCTTCTGTAAAACAATTAAGCATGTCAGCCTCTATACTTTGTCACTCTAGCACGTCCATCTCTGCGTTACTTTCCGGTCATATGACTAACTCCTACGTTTTGAGTGCTGATGAGGGGGTTGCTGATTGGTCGCTGCCAGTCTGGAGGGTAGAAAGTGGGTCTTTTTGCATGACCTGTATGTGTTCAGCTGTCTTTGCTTTTCATTTTACAACTAGACACAAATCTGCCTCGAGCCGTTCGGCACAAACCGCTACGGATGGTCTCCAGCTTGTGACTGAGTTCCTTCCCGAGGTCCTGTGTTGAAATAGACGCAAGTCGGAATTGGTATGGACAGTGCAGTGGACCAATTTGCAACATGAAGAAAATAGGTTCCCAGGCTTCAAAATGACGTTGCACAACGCAAACAATTTTTGTAATAAAAAAAATACAGAAAATGTTTTAAATCTTTAGTGTAATTGAGGTGGTAAAGAAACTGACTGTTTCCCATATGTTGGTCGCCCACGCTGTCCTATTTTCTTTCCTACCACTAAATTTTTGTATTTTTTTTTTTTTTCCTTGTCAGGTTGGGTCGTAGATCGTAAGTTGGACGGTCTGTATTTGAATTGGGACTAAGAGGAGGGTTTTTAAAAGACCAGTGGAACTTAAATTATATGGCATCAGTTCAGATGTAAGAAGTTGGACAAGCAGAAAATGATGATCTGCAAATTCAAGTGACTGGTTGTAATCGAAATGTATTCTGCAGTACTTGATCAGTTTTACGATTCTGCAGTGCTTATTCTTTCTTGAAAGTTTTTCCAGAGGTCATTTACTTGAACAGGTTTTTTTCTGTTGCAGTTTTGTTTCGCACATCTTAAAATGTGTACTGTGAAATGTCCTAGTAATACAGTTAATAGTATAGTAATAACTGTCACACAGTTGCCATGCCAATGATCTACACCTCTAGAAGCATATTGAAACTTTAAGAAACAGTGATACCGCGATATGTAATTTGCAGTTGCTGCCAGTACTTTTAAATTATACCGTGATAAAGATTTTAGGCCATACCGCCCAGCCCTACTAATTCTTCATGAATTGTAAGTGGTGTCTACCTCATACAAATGACGGTGATCAGTGAGTGCTACTTTTAATAATATCTAGTC
>JAODKC010000064.1:4743983-4791155 GCA_026777985.1 Mormyrops attenuatus | reverse complement strand
GGTACCCGGTGTTTTTTTTTTGGGTTAATTTTGGTTCCCCCCCCCCCCCCTGTTTTTTGGGGGGTGTGGGGAAGATAAGCTAGGGTGGGGGGGGCAACAAAACCTGGCCAATGGTAGAAATCAGAGAGGACAAATGGGCCACATTTGGCTCAAACATACCATTGGATGTAATCTCTCCTCCGGTCCCTCTGGGCTGCGTCCCAAAGCTTGTTCCCAGCCTCCCCGTCACAAGGTTTGAACTGGGCTTCTGCCAAGTCTGTGTGTTAAACAGCTGTAGATAGTGGGTTCTGGTCGGCATGGGGGGGCTTGCGGTGTCAGGGGTTAACATTATTCAGTGAGTAGCTGCGGTCTTAATTACAGCACTACCACTGACTTCGAGCCTCTTGTGCAAAGGAGATCGTATAGTTGTTCTTTCTTACCTGTTACCTTCTGGTCAGGTGCATGGTGATGTGAGATTAACCAGAATCCTGCTGCGATTTTGGTCTGCTGAATTAAGTCCTGTAGATGGTTTTTATTCCGCTGCATGGACTTTTTTTGATTAATCGTTAAAGCTTGTACTAAAACTTTTTGTACTTTTTGGACCCGAACTTTCCACCTCCCATCTTGCCCCCTGGCACCTTTCCAATTTTTTTTTTTTTTTTTTTGGAATACTTTAGTGACAATCAGTAGAGAACTTTCATGATTAATCAAAAAAAAAAAGTCCATGCAGCGGGAAAAAAACCATCTACAGCACTTAATTGTGAGTAACTTCTCCAACAGTGTGTGGAGTTTGTTTCCTAACTTGCTGCTCCACTCCATCCCTCTTTAAAGCCAAGTAGACCAGAAATATTAGGGAAGTAAAAGTGGTTTATGGATTAGGGCCGTTGCGTTTTGAAATGATCCTTGCAATTGCTGGCTTGGCCCTTGTTCCCAGTCCTTGTTGAAATGGGTTGGCTTCCTGTCCTCTGGTGCTCTGAGCCTCATACAGTTCTAGTATGCACCTGAATCTGCTCTGTCTTTAAAATAAGGCCCAAACCTTGAGCCCTCTGGGTTACACTTGTCCCTAGTAACAAACTGAAAATGCAGCCGGGCAGAGCGTAAAGCCCGTCGTGTCAGAAACTGGGCCGAGGGAGCGGAGTAGCCGTGTTGTGGGATTGTTTACTTTGGCGAGGCTGCTTAGTCACTTGTGCTGAAACGTGCCCTTGGTTTGGAGGAATGTACACAGCCTGTTTTGTTTGCAGTGTTTCATGCTGCATTACAGTTTCACATTTTGCCTCTAATTTGGAGTAATGTTTTTGGAATTATGTTTCAGACAGGCTCTGAAGATGCCTGTTATTTGGTGTAAACGTATTTTTTGCAGTTCAGTAATGGTGCTGTTCCTGATCTTTGCTAGGCTTTTTTTTTTATTATTTTTTATTTTTTTTTTGGTTGAGCCTAAGCTTGAATGTGATGGTGGTCTTTATTGCCCTCCCCATTGCTGGTTAATCCTGATCGGTCATTCTGCAGTTCTGCTTCCTTCTGGGAACAAGGTGGCCTGCTGAACTGCTTTTTGGGGGGGGGGTGATGGGATGAATCGGGGGGGCTGAGCAGAATACTTCTGAGTGTCATTGAGATAATGGAAAGTTAATTTGCTCCATTATGTGTCCTTATCACAAAGTTGCCCCTAATCTTACTGTCTGCTGGAAATGGCACACAAAGCATGGGGAGTGACAGAGGGTGGGGAGCGGAGGTGCCCAGCGAAGGGGCTTGTGGGTAGGTGGGCAGGGCCCTTGCTATTGGCTGCTGTTTCAAATTGGGCTGCCTTGCCTTTTTTAGAAGTCCCAAATGGAGCTGTGAATTCCATATGGTTGGCAGGGTGACAACGTGGGAGAAGGGAGCCAGCAAATGGCTACGACAGGGACCAGCAGGCAGCGCGGTGGCTCCAGTACCTGGGGGTGAGAGGAGGGGGCAGTCTCTCCCCTGACTCGTTAACCCTTTATGGCGCTCAATGTTTAACTTTTCTGTTCAAAGGCTGGTTTTAGCGTTGGAAGACAAGTTGGGTATCTGGCTGCTGCAGTAATGGTTGTGGTGTTTGATTATGCCTAATACTTTTTATCAGCTAATTATCATAATGGCATTCAGATGTTTTACGCCAAATGTAAGCGTTTGTCTTGTGCTGTGGTTCCCCTTTTTCAGCAGAGCATGTTTAATTTTGAGTCTGTGATTTCTTTGTCACTTCTGTTTGTTGGCTTTGGGTCCATGGGAGATTTGAGCTTCAGAAACCACAGAGCACAGTAAGCAGTAGCATTTGAGTAAATGGGCAAAACTGGTAGGAAATGGGGATTGCGGTATCGAGAGGGGACCTGCAGCAAGCAGACTCTTGCTTTTCAACTTCTCCACAGCGCATATTGATTTCCTGTATCCCGCTGTTCCAATGAAAGTGATTGGTTTCTGCTGAGTATTTTACAACCCCTCCCCCCCAAATAAAATTCATGCAAAAATGGTGAAAGGTAGTGATGCTGTTGGGTGGGTCGGTCAGTCTGCCGAATCCCTGTGTGGCCATGCTCCTCTGTGCAGTGTTTATAGGGATGGGCCTCCTCATGCTTCCACAGCCTCCTTACAGAGGACTGGTCTGCTCCCTAACCAGGCTACTGGTCACCTGCTTATTGTGAGGTAAGTAGGTTTGCTGGGCCTGTAGGTAATTAGCAGGCTGTGTGTCTGCGCTCCCCTCTGTGAGGGGGCTGCTGGGCCCAGTTAGCTGGCTGAGTCATGGGTTGCCTCTGCGCTGCTGTGCATAGTTTTGATTTTTTTGTTTAGAAAAAATTTCCTCCCCTTTGGGGCCAGCAGCATTTGAATTGAATAATCACCCAGGTAGAAGATACTTAATCCCTTGGAAATTCTTTTCGCCTACCCCATCTTGTTCTTCGTCTCACTCTCTCACTCACACACACACACACACACACACACACACACACACACACACACACACACACACAGGTGAGAGCAAGCATTGGGGTCACAGCGCAGGGTCAGCTAGTGTGTAGCACCCCCTAGAGTTGGGGGTAAAGGTTTTGCTTGAGGACCCACAGACATGATTGTTCTGCCCAGGCTCACACCGGCGACCTTCCAAACTCTGGCGCGGAGGCTGAGGTGAGGTGTTCACCATTGTCAGTCTGACATGTAGATGAGTGGAGTTGGCCTCTAACAGTGGGTTAAGATTGTTCCCCCTCCAGCTCTCTGGTGCTTCAGCTGTTCACACGTCCTGTCCCTTTTTGTCCCAGCCACATGCTGTACTTCACTGTGCCTCAGGATGCTAGACTGTTTGGGGTGGGGGGTCTCTTGGCCACTAGGCTGCTGCCGTCGGGCCTCCCTGCCAAGCATGGGACAGAGGTGATTGTGCACAGTTCCCACAGCTGTTTCTGCTGAGGTGTTCGAAGTCCGGGGTCCATCAGGTCTGTCAGGCGGTCACAGGCCTGATTTGGGACACACACACTTCCGTGTTCTTTTGTTTTGGATAATGACCTCAAGCCTCTTTCTCTTTCTTTGCCAAGTACTGATGTGACGACTTAACCTCAGTAAATGGTGTGTTGCGTGCCCCCACCCCATTTCCTGTGTAAGGTTTGCAGAAGTTTGGTGGAGGAGGGGGAGCGTGGACACTCCAGCCTTTATCAGCAGGACTGTGTGTGTTCCCGGGTCTGGAGGGGGCTCCATAGCTTTGCATGAGACAGCAGTTACCTCTAACCCACTGAATCGGTCACATATAAAGCTGCCAACGGCCCTTAAAATACGCTCGTGGGGTCCAGCCGGGGGGCCCAGCCCCCCCCCCCCCCCCGACATGTGAATGTTACGGTTCTTTGTTGCCAGTTCTTTATAAGGACATGAGTTTTGAAGGGAATATGGAGCACTGGTGTTTTTGCTAGTAGCAGGAGTCTGCAGTGAATGTCGGCTTCAGCATTTCAGCATGGGATGGGAGTCCTGGCCTTTCGCCTGTATTTGGAGGCGTGTTGTGTGCCGGCTTGGTCACGCACACTTTACCTTTTTTGGTACAAAGGTTTTCCCCAGCCCCCACCACCTTGCTGTGCCAGCTGTATGAACACTGACGACGGGAGGTCGTCGCAACACCCCCACCACCCTGTCCTCGCCTCCACAGCTGTCCGCCACATTCTGTCACTCCTTGAGAGAGCCGCACGTTTCTCCCTTCGTCTTAACTCGCGCTTCTGCTCCCCTTGATTCTCAGACATGCTTCCTGGGCAGGAATACACAGCTCTAGATTCAGCCACTGCTGGTGGTCCTTTTGATGCATATGGGAATCTCTGCGACATGTGGCCTGTGTAATGCCTGACCCTTCCAACAGGTGGCACCCCTGTGGTTCTGTAATGTGCTTGTGCACCTCACCGTGTTACAAAGAAAAAAGTTAGCTTTCTTTGCCGAAAAACGCCTCCTGTCCTTTTGAAGTAAGGTTGGGTCTCTGAATAGAGCATTTAGACAGAGGGAGAATGAAGTTAGTCACTTCATACAAACAGATTATCGGGTCTTTGTACTTTGTCTTGTCATGATGCCGGTTGTTATGGAAACCACGTTAAAATGTTATGGTTTCTCCCTTTCCTCCCGTTTCCGACAAGGCTGTTTAAACAATTCATCTTTTCATTATTAATCATTGGTCACTGCAGGGCTTGACCCATCATAGATCTCTCTCTCAGTTGAGAAATTGCTTCTGGTTAGTGTGTTTCACAGGGGTGCGCTGAAGGACAGTCAAACATTACTTGTCCTTCAGGAATAATTTTATAGGTTTATGGCTCTTAAGTGACCTGCACGGATTCCCCCCCCAGGGTCGTGATGGGTATCTGTGATGCTTGCTGTGAAATCGGTCCTTCATAATGACAGTAAGAGTTTGCACTAGCTGCTTATTGTACGTTCTCCCTGAGGCTCTACAACTCATCAGCTCAACCCCGACTCGCTAATGGTTATCTGCAAAAATTTGCAGTACGTGCTCCATGAGAGCGTGCCTTAGCCCCCGTGGTCCTCACAGGTCTGTGTTCTCTCAGCAGGACATGCTGAAGCCAGCCTTCACGGTAGCCAACTTGCCGGGGACCTCCAGTCCGCAGGCCACGGTGCCTACCACATCTACGACCATGCAGGTCAGCAGCGGCCCGTCCTTCCCCATCACCAACTACCTGGCACCCGTGTCTGCCAGCAGCAGCGCCAACAGCATCACCAGCGCCAACGGCACCGTGCTCAAGACTTCGGCGGCCTCAGCCGGTGTCATGCAGCTGCCCGGCGGCTTCACCTTCATGCCCGGTAGGTGGTGGGGTCGCCATGGAGACCCTGCATCTCTTACTGCATCTGTAGATGTATTCCGCAATTATCCAGTGCAAGATGATTGTGTTTTGATGTCCGTTTGTTTCAAGGCTGCTGCTTTGCACATAAAAATGGCCACTGCGAGTGTCTTATTATTGTTTTTTTTTTTTTTTCAGGGCTTTGTAGCAGCCAGTTTGTTCTTTTGCTTCCTGTGAAATTTTACGTTAAATGCTGTTCAGGACAGCGTCGCTTGTCAAGTTCTACAAAAGCAGAGTGTCCAGGGTGGAAGCTGTGCTTCGCCATCAGAAATCTTTCTGCTATTAGTCGTCTTTGTAGGGGAGGAATAAGAATAATCAGCCAGGCCTACACAATGGCTGCTGTGGAGAGCCCTGCCAAGTATGGCTTATAATTAGTAATGAATATTAAATGAAGGCTCTTGGGCTCGTGCAAAATGATCATTTAAGCAGTGCTTCATGGGCTTCCAGCTCGGGGAGGAACAGGGGAAACGCCGTGGTGCTTCCTCTGACATACAAAGTCGCTAAGGGGGAAATGCCCCCCCCCCCCCCAATCCTCATAACCACAGGGGGCCCTTTAAATTCGTCACATCAGACATGCAGTAGTAGGAACTAGAAGTGGAGAGCTGCAATGCTTAGCTGAGCAAAAGTAACTTGCACCATCAGTGGAAGGCCAACGCAGCCCCCTCCTGCCTGCCTGCCTGCTCACTTTCTCACCATCCATGTTATACAGTGATGCTTTTTCATCTTGCTGATCCTAAGGAATTACTGTTAGTGTTCAGGAGGGGTGACCTGCATCCCACATTCCAGCCCCTTGAGTGTCAGATGTCATTTACTCATGTTGGCTTTACCAGTGGCATCTTTTTGCCTCCCCTCCCAGTTCTATAATTGTCCTTACCCCCCATCCTCGACAGGGACTTCGCTGGCGCCTGGCACCCCCACCATTCCGCTGGGCCAGCTGCAGCAGCACTCTCTGGCCATCCAGGGGCAGCAGACCCAGTCTATCCCCGCCGCGCCCGTGCAGCAGAGCCAGCAGGCTGTTTTCCGCTTCCCTACCACAGTCTCCCTGGCCGGTGAGTGCGGCCCCCGCCGCAGCTACTCAAATGGCTGCATTCACTGGGATGGCTAAAAGGCAACTAGCAGTATTACAAACTTTGGTGCATAAAGTATCTTTTGGGTTGGGTTGCCTTTTGAGCTGAGGTGGTGGAGTTGTGGATGTATGATGCACAGTACATGCTTGTTTGGTGCCCTGCACACTTCCTATTGAACTGGTTTGCCAGTTTTATTGGAGTGAGTGGTTTAATGGCCCTTAAAGTCAGATGATGTCATGGCTGGCGACTGAATGAAATGAAGGCTGCATCTCATTGGCTTAGGGGCTGGTATGACCCAGCAGCTACAGGCCATCCAGGTGCATCCAGCCACGCAGCAGAGTGGCAATCCCAGCGACGGCAGCCCGGAGATCTCCCAGGCTTCTACCAGCGCCACAGGTACCTGCTCAAGCCTTTTGGTAGATAGATAGATAGAGATACTTTATTTATCCCGGAGGAAATTTAGGAGTGGTCTCTTCTGAAAGTAGACTCGTTCGCAGGATGCGTGCCAGCTTTTAAATTACGTGCAGCCCTGCGGCAATTTACCATCTCATCCCACACACACACTGCCTACATAACATGTCGGTATGAATGCAGATGTAGTAATGTTCAAATTCTGCTTGGGGATGGATTCCCGTTGACAGCTGTTTGGCAGCCCAGCCTCCAGGGGGCACCGGCTGCCAGGTGTAATAAAGGCACCTGACAATGTCGTGAAATGCGCCGCAACCTGCATCGCTGCACACTCGAGTCAAGCATGCAATTTAAAATGACAGTGGAGCAGATGTGTAATGCGGTAGGTCTACTCACCGTACCATACCAAAGGCGCCCGTCATGTAGGAGAGAACCCCCCCCCCCGGAACAATGTGGCCTCGTAGTCCTCCTCTCCACCATACTCATTTTGTTGCCTTGGAAGGTTTGTGCACATTGACTTGACATTTAATCTCAAACGCAGGTGAAGTGCAGAGTAGAGGAGTTGTCTACCAAAAAAAGTTCTAGGTTTCCCTTCTGTGTTGCCCCTGGTCGTAAGGTGTGTGTTCACGATGAACCAGGCACTAGCGATTGTCCCCGGTGTGTTCCGGGATGCTGAGCACGCTGTGGTTCACGTTCTGCCACAGGCATGTATGCGCTGTTGCGTTTAAAAGTTGCATATGGCTGAGCAGACTGCCGCAGAGGCCCTCGCACCTGTGCAGGGATTCCCCTCGGAAGCTGGTGAGGTATCTGGGAGGAGGGAACGCCATTCTGCCCTGGAGTGCTTCTGTAGTGTCTGTATGCTGCTATCAGGCCTTCGGGACGCAACCTCACACAATAAGCATTCTGCAAAGCCACTGGTCTTTCTGCGGAAGACATGAGCTGCAGCACAGCCGGGCATTCTCTCTGAAGAGTGACAGGTTCCCCTGCATGGCAGCTGAAACTGCAGTGCCATCTAGTGTTCTTTCAGTCACACTGCAGGCATTAGCACAATAGCATGTTCACGTTTTGCTGCCTTTTAGCATTGCAGCGTGTCCTGAATCGTGAAGAATCTGCTTCTAATTTCTTGCTTACCACTCCCCCCCAGTGAGTCTCCCAGCCACCATCGTCACCACCCCGGTGCCCACGTCCATGGCGGGGCACATTTACCCGAGCCCCCACACGGTGATGTACGCCTCCACACCCGCGCTGGCTGATGGCAGCCTCACGGTGCTGAATGCCTTCCCGCAGGGTTCCTCCGCCATGCAGGTCTCCACGCAGGGCCAGGACGCTGGTAAGGCCTGTAACTGGGGAGCCTACTTGGCTAATACCGCATGAGTGGATTTTGTGACTGGCTACAGGAAGTTAGATTTCAGACATGATGATGCAGCTGTGCACACAGGCTTTGCTTAGCGAGTCCCTTCATCAGTCTGTTAATATCGAGCCTGAGACTTTGTAGCCCTGCCACCGTTCACCGCAGTGCAGTGTTGCTGAAGCCTTGGGGAGGATGAGGGACATGCTGTGTTCTTTCACTTCCAGGAGCTGTACCTCATGTGTTCCTCACAGCGCCAGTCTCCGCAGTGCAGATCCACCCAGTACGGCAAGATCTTTCACCTCTGTTCCCTGCATGTCCTTAAATGCAATCGTCTGCTAATGCACGTTGTCCTGCTTCCTAACCGATATGAAATCACTTCAGTGTTTGGCTGAATCTCATTATGCGTACTTGACCGTACTTTTGTTCTCGTAGCCGTTTAACGTCATCTTCCATTGCTGAAGACCAGCTCCAATGCTAAGGTCACAAGATCAGTTGATGCTAAAAATCTGCAAATGCTGGTCTTGCTCCACCCCAAATATCAAGTATGCATCGGGTGCAGCCTTGCCAAATGAGAACAATCCCATGATTCATTGCGTGCTTTTGTGATGGCAAAGGAAGAAGTTTCTATCGTTCCTCTCAGTATTTTCTCGCTTTTTTTTTTTTTTTTTTTTTTTGGCTTTACACTGAACTTGAATGGTTAACACCGACGTATAGAGTTTGTACAGAATTGAAATAAATATGAATATTTTAAGTGTAAACTTTTAGTAATAAATTATACCCAGAATAATTAATTTAGACTGCACATTTTGATAGTGTCATTTTATTAAATACTGCGATTTAAAAATTATGGCTGGGGTCATCAGCTGGGTGTATAGAATAGTGGAACAGCAAGTACAAATCTTTCAGTACACAATTGGTGTGGTCTCTGTCCTCGTGATCTTGCAAGTTCACAAGACCAGTCTTGCCAAGACCACAAGTACAGTCTTTGCGTTCTTGGTATTGAGATTCAGCCATTGTGTGTGAGGCTGTGCCTGCCTGCTTGTGGCAAAAAAAAAAACTAATGCTCAGTGTGCACTAGCATTTCCTCCCTCATTTTACTCAAACAAGGCCTCTAACATGTAGTTAATGTCATGTTCCAAAACTAACTGTAGAAGAGAACCTGAGCTGTACTAAAAGAGCGATTCTTTAAAGTAGCAAAAACCTCAGTTTCCCAGCATCCCCCTCTCTCTGCCCCAGATGGTGATTGGGCAGCAGACAAGTGGCGGGGGCAGCAGCGGTAACCTGACGGAGCTGCAGGTCGTCAACCTGGACGCCCCGCCCCACAATGCAAAGAGTGACTGATGGACACCAAGGCCAGGAAAGGTGGCGGTTGCAGGATAGGCTGCCGCTGCTCTTTTATCGACACTTTTCGACAGTACCTTTTATTTTAAACACCTTATTTAGACGAGTATAGAAACACTGCAGAATAGGAGTGAGATGGATGTTTCTACCTTCTGTGGATCTGTTCTTGTCCACCCAGAACTTTTTGGACTTGAGACATGCACACTGCAGGTGCTGTGGCTTTAGCCAAAGAGACTTTTTTTTTTGTGTGTGCGTGCGTGAGTATGTTTTTATGTATGGGGAAAGATTGGATGGGAAGGGAAGTTTCAGATCCAGTGTAATGTAGAAATGTACATTTTTTTTTTTTTTTTTTTTTTAAATTGAAAGATTTGGTATTTTTAGCACGCTGTGCAATGGCATGTGGCTGTTTTTAATGTTTTGTATGTATATGTGACTCATTTCTATGTAATTTACACAGGTATGTAAATTGAATGTAATATATTTCTATATTATGTTGAGCAGCGTGTTAATGGGGAGAGAAGACTGTCAAGCCATTTTTCTTTCCTTTCTCCCCTTTGCCTCTTGGATTTGGGTGAAATTTTGTGCCAAAATGTTTTCATTGACTCAACTCCATCCATTTCTTTTGTAGTGTGAGAGAGTGTGTGTGTGTGTGTGTGTACACACACGCACACGCACTCACCATCTCTACACTGACGGTTATATAAACACATAGGCACCGTCAAAGGTATGCCCGCAGTTCTGTCACTGGCATTATGGTGGCATTTCTGGTGACAGGAATGGAGCCTGGGTAATATAGCGTGAACCCTGCTCTTCATGAGGATACAGCATTTGCACCCTGGACACAGCAGTCCGCAGACGACTCTGCCGCTGTCTTTCGGTACGGCACGTTCTGTTAACAATTTTAGCAGGTAATGTTCATGTGGGCATCTGGTCCCTGTGCCTTTACCCCACAGCCCGGTCATGGAATAATTTCCCAGGAGTGTTTTGCTGCTGGAATCCCCAGGCGTTATACTGAGACCTGACGCAACTCTACAGCAGCTTTGGCGATGGAGAATGGCGTACGCGCATCCTCTGAGTCCGGCATCTGGACCCACTCTTCAGGCTGGGCTAAAGGATGCAAAATGGTAGAATACGTATCATGAATAACTGCTGAGCAACTCAGGAAAGCCATTTTTGTCATGTATTGTATACATATGCCTTGGACATACTGTAAAGGATAGTGTTCTTTGCAGTTACTGGAAAGCTCCACTCTGTGTGGCTCTCCAGAGCCTTCTAATGCAAAGGAACATTTCCCCACTTTCTTACTAAATGTACCCCAGTCAGTGTGGAGGTGATCCTCAGAATGGCCAGACGCTCCCTGGGCACCAGCTCCTCCACAGGCCATCAATCTCCGCTTCTGTTGGTGGTTGCTGATCTTTGTGGTTATCAACTTGTTTATAAAGAAGCTTGTGATAGGTTATCATGGGGGCCCAGGGAAGCAGGTGTGGGAGGTGCTGCCGTGCCAATGTAATTTGTTGAGTAGAGCCAGAGGCTGCTCTGAAAGGTCAGCGCTGTCCTCTGCTGGCTGTTTGATCGATCAGATCACTTTCTGCTCAGACATCCTACCAGAAAGGGACTTTTGACTGTTAAGCCTTGTCTGTTAAGCTTTTTTTATTATTAAAGACTGTTGAACATCTGCTCACTTTACTAGGCACATAATGTTTTATGGTCATTTCGTGAAGTGCTTGGGGGCAACTTGGCCGGGCTGAAGCAGAGGTGTCTCGCGCGTGTAAGAGAACAACTCTAGCATGTTAGAATTCTGCCTGTGGTGTGTTCGCTGATGAATAAGTTTTGGCTAAAATTTATTTAACACAGATTTGCCCACCTGTCCTTCAGATACTAAAGCCCTCCGATCGTTCTTACCTGGTCTATCGGTGGATACCAGCTGTTCCACTACCCTGTTATATCACCGTGTTGGCACTTAGGCCTGACAATCATTTGTTAATATAGGAATAAACTGCTTTAAGATCAAAGCTTTTTCCCTTGTGGAGGAAGTGTGAAATGGTGCTGAGGAGTGAAGCCTGTACAGACTGCACTTTTCCCAGCACTGCCCATCGCTAAGGAATGTTGCTTAAACCAGTAAGAAACAGAGTGCAGATTGTCCCCGACTTACGACTGACAACCTGTCTGTTGGAAGGGAACCATTTCGAAATACACTTGTCAGAATTGGCCAGAGCAGTACAGTGCACCAACTTCTAAAATGAAAAAAAAACTCACCCTTGACTGAATTTAATTGATTGCCCATTATATTGTGCAATTTAACCAATTGGATATATGGTACTCATGGAAAAATGAGCAGGTTGCTTTTGAACAGAGATCAATAATATCAGCCATTCACTTTATAGAGGAGAGGTAGAGAAGGGGGTGTACCCACCTTGTGACACCGTAGGACTGAGAACCTGACTGTAGCCATGCAGTGGGTGGTACCTCAGCACCACACTAGTCTGAATGGACCAGTATTTGTTTTCCTGTGGCTGCTGTGCCAATCCTGCCACCAACCCCTACATTTCCTTGTAAGTTTGAGGACATTACAGGGCTGGATGTAGATTTACATCATAGTCAACCTGCAATTGATTTGTCCTAAGGGCCTTCCTCAAGTGCCCAACAGAGTAGGATCTCTGCTGGCATTCAAAGGATTCAAAACACCAACTTTACTATTTACTGCTAACCTCAGAACCACCCCACTTCGTAAACTATCAAGACCTACTATAAAAAGTGGGACATGCACAAATTTATTCTATTTGATTCTCTTCACGGAAGTTACCCAGACTGAAGAGCAAATCGCGAATATGCATTCTGCTAGGCAAGGAAGCAATACAAAAGTCCGACCTTCTCGATAATGGTACCTTTGAAATTCACACTAGAGTCCTGTCTTATGACATTTCAATGTTTAATCTATCAGTAATATTTAAATGATTATAAATTTAGTAGCTCAAACTGTACAATTATTTCTCCATTGCACAAATGACCGTTATTCCCAACATGCATTAATCATTTGGATAGACGAAGGTGGACCGCTGTTGGTCACGTTACTGTTTACCGAGAAACGCGGCGTTCTTGTTTATTCTCGGTGTTTGATACGGAAAGGCGACTGGGGAACGCTGTTGTGGCTTCAAGCCATAAGAATTCTCAGAACAGATGTGCTTGTATTCTGATAAATGGTTAAACAGGAAGCTTAGCTTTTTATTTTCCGGTTCGGGGGCGGAGGGGTTCAAGCTGGTCATTTTGTCGTGGGTGTAATCAGAGTGTGTTTATCCTGTCCTGCCTTTGCCGGCTCCTGGGGGTATTTTTCGTACGTCGCTTGAGGCAACTGATCTCTGATGATGTATCTTGAATGAGTTAATGCCAGTGAAACTCATCCGTGATAAGTCGGTTTTTCAAACGCAGCTGTGTAGTAGATTTGTCTAGCTGGATCCATTCATCCGAGATGATTTCGCGCTGCTTGAAAAGCCCGTATATATCGAGTCTAGAAAACTTGATCGACAAGTCTCACTGGCTTCCACAAAATGTCAAAAAACAGTTCGCAATTTTTCACGCAATCGGAGCAGGAACTTTTATTAAAGGGGAATGATGAATTCAAAGATTTAATATGTACTAAAGGAAACACATCAAAAGCGGCCCAAACTAGAAAAGACGGCTAGCAAAAAGTGTCCGACAAATTAAAGTAGTTTTTAGTTATTGTATTTATCACTTGAATGTAGTATTACGTTTCCAATGTTTCATTATTATTTTGTCATAATTACAGATTAAATACAGGCACAATCATGCAGGACATTGGAACAAGTTAAAGTGAAGTACAAAAATATACTTCAAACTGGTAAACACGACATTGTCTTTCCGTTATATGCGAGTCCGCTATATCCGATGCTTTTTCTGCATGTTCTTAAAAGCGTACGGCCGGGACTAGAGGACCTCGTCCGTTATACATGATATTCCGTTATAAGCGTCCACTATAACGCGATTTTACTGTGTGTGTGTGTGTGTTTAATTTTATGTATATGAAATGTAGGAAATCTATATCATTTATAAAACATTCCCTTTGAAGCTAATAAGAAGGCAGAGAAAACCTTTAGAAATTCTGAGTAATGTAACTGTAATTTTATTGCGCATACATTACCTGCACTCGCATGTGTCCGGGAAAACCAATGAAAACCCAAAGGAAATATTTCAGGCCCAAACAGACTTTCCGAATTGCCTGGCAAACTCGCCTACAGTATATAAAAAATGCCGCATGTAAAATATCTAAAGGCAATGCACATTGGCTGTGTGTCTGTGAGAGCCCGACTAATAAATCTCTAATAAATCTAATAATATATCTTTAAGATATCGCTTCAGCTGAGATGGAATATATCTTTCGAAAAGAATATCATCCGGCACCAATAAAGGATGTTGCCGGTGTTATGCCGAAAAAGGCATCCCTGCCGTAGAATGCATGCCAGTGTTCTGACGAGTTGAGCTTTTAGGGGTTTTCTGGGGGTTGGGCTTTTAGGGGGTGTTTTGGGGGTTCGGGTTAGGGTTTTAGAGGTTTTTTGGGGATTCGGGTTTTAGGGGTTTTTTTGGGGGTTAGGGTTAGGGCTATCGATTAGCACTAAGGTAGCGTAACTCGACAAAGGAGCTCAACTCGTTTCAGATCAGCGACATATCGATCATTTAGATACAGGGATGCATTCTACGGCAGGGATGCTTTTTCGGCATAACACCCTGTTGCGCAAGACCCTCTTAATTTGAAATTCCCTTCTTATTATTTGTGCACCGAATGCAATGGGTCGCTCATCCAGGAACGGCGAGGCCATGACTTAACGGATTTCCATGCACGGACACTGATTAAGTGTGTGAGCTAATCCTTGTTTACACAGAACAAACCGGCTCCGAGCAGGTTTGAGGAACGTACGGAAAATACCCCCCTGGTCCTTCCTCCTCCCGCAACAACGCACTTTGTTGACGTCTTCCGTCCCTTTCGTATACCACGAGCGGTTCTTAGAAAAGGAGGACGCCGTCAAATATGACTTTAATACAAGCGAAAACATGGACTAGTATACCGATGAACCTCCTGTAAGGTAAGTTGTAATCAGGACCAAAAGTTTACATTGGGAGAATTAATTTATCACTCCAAGCAGAGTCCTGGGCATTTGCTGGGGGCGCCAGACCACTAGGGGCGCACTAGGAGGGCTGCAATAATATAGCGCAATGGGCAGCCATCTTGGTGCAGCCAGATTCAGTACATTCCATACGTACGGTGACGCGAAATAACTTTAGCTAAAAGCAAAATAAAAAACGATATAAATAGAGAAATTACATTACTGGCCGTGACCCACACACATTGAAAGCAAAATGATTGTGAGCCGCCCGCTGTGAGTATATAATTAATTATATGGCTTTTCAAACGTCATGGGTAACACTGAATCAAATAAAAGCGACTAAAAGTAAAATGCTGATAGATTTACTTTACCCTTGGATGCGCGGCTTTCATTTAGCTGCAGGGACTGTCGCAGTGGTTTCTTTGTGTTTTCTCTCTTAATCTGTGATGCTGAGCTAATAGACTGTTGTGTCTCAAGTTCGATGCTGGTGTCTAGTTAATGTTGCCTCAGTCATACAAAGTGGCTGATTTGCCTAACTTGTTTCTATGTGGCATTTTTAAACATTCAGAAATTTTGCGCGTTCTGTAATGAAAGTGTTCATTATTTATAAATCAGTTGATTTTTAATGCTAATGACATAATTACTGACTATTTCTCAGAACGTGCCATGCCATATCACTACACTCCGGTGTTAAAAGAAAGCTGATTAGTATTAAAGTAAGTCTTAAAGTAAGTCCATTATACCTGAGACCGGGGGACAACTTTGTCTATTCTGTAAACTGTCGTTAAATGTGCCAATATACACAAGAACATAAGAAATTTACAAACGAGAGGAGGCCATTCGGCCCATCAAGCTGGGGACATGTTTCTATAATTCAAACGATCGTATTGCCATCATTGTCATTTTTGGAAACTGCCTTCATGGAGCCGCAGGTGACTCATAAGGTGTCGACGAGGAGTGACCTGTAAGTCCGACCCAAACTGATTGATGAACAGTTGGCTTGCTTTAAAGATTCTGATTATTCCCTGATTTTTTTTTTATTAACTTAAGCCCCACTAGGGCGATCGTAGGGCATCCACAAATGAACGATAACTCATAAATTATGTCCTCTCACGGAAAATTACTCAGACTAAAGGAACGCCATCTGCAGTATGGAACGTAGTGCGCAAGGAAGCAATGCGGAAGCCTAACGTTCCGGTTAGTGGTGGTTTTGAAATGCTCATGAGAACTGTGTCCTATGTTATTTCCATGTTTTATTTGGCTGTGGTATTAAATTCATGTGCGTGTCATTAGTAGTTTAAATTATAAAAGTGTTTCTTCTTTGCACAAATAACTAATGCGTTGGGAATTATGGTGATTTGGAAAGACGCATGCGGGACACTGTTGGTCACGTCACCGTGGCCACCAGTCACTGCGGTACGTTCCTGGGTCGTTACGGCAAAGCGGCTGGGTGATACATTACACTATGTTTATATTTTCCGTCCTATAGCAGAAGTGATTCGCGGAAAAGGAGGAGTGAGTTAAATACTAGACGTAAGCGCTGTAAATTTAGGGGCTGTAGCCTTTGTAATCCTTATAAAAATCCGCGCAATGAATCTTTGGACGCAAATGTAGGGACAACCTTGTCGCGCCGCATTGACGCCTCCTAGGTGAATGACAACCAAAGGCAACGAACGTGTACAAAGCAAGTGACACTTCAATTACTGCGGAGGCCGCGAAGTCCCGAGAAATTATAGTTTTTATCTTGTGCGCATAAGAAATTATCCTGAGCGAACAAAATATTTTAGTATGCTAAAGGTAATTACTATGTGCACAGTATATTGTAATAAGCGTCCTATGATGTTGGTTTTGTACTACGTGTGCAAACAAAACAAATGAAGTATGCTGTTGTGTATATATTTTTAAAAGGTATACTTGCCAGCAAGATATCACTAAATTAACGTGAATGTATCAAAATCCCTTGTCATTTATACTACTGTCTTACCACTTTTCCCCCTCATATTTTTAAGTCTTAAAAATTGGGAATCGGAGAAGCTTCTGTACGGAATTACTCGATCCCCCTCTCGCGGAATTTGTAAGCTCTACCGTATAGCGTTCCATGTGCATAATCCCTCCATTATTTCCCTGTAGTGTATTACTTATCGAAAGCCCCATTCCGCCGGAAGCAGGGCATCCAAAAATTTGTACTTGTAGAATTTTGCTTAATTTTGTATAATTACCCCAAGTGAATACAAAAACCTGACGTTCCCGGAAATGGTGGTTCTTAAGTACACCCGAAAGGCGTGTCCTACTACATTTTCCTATTAATATCTGAAAGTAATATTAAAATGTATGTATTTGAAATTACTAGTTCAAACTGTGAACGTTTTTGCATTGCACACAAATGTGTAATGCATGCTGGGAATTATGATAATTGGATTGGACGCCGGAGGACCGATGTTAGTCACGTGACTGCTTACACGGAACCCGCGCGCTCTGGTTTTGCGCAGTGCTCGAAGTCCGCATATTTTAACCACTTTGGGCTTTTTCCCTAATTCGCTTATAGTTCCACTGAGTCCCCGGCGAGATCCAAAACGGTTTCCAAACTCTAATTTTCAGGTTTTTTAGAGTTACAGTATTGCCACCTTCTTCTTCTGACTCACATGTTAATTCACTAGTTTCCTTGCTGGCTAGTTTCAGACATTTTGTGTAGCTCAATTAATCTAAAAATTTACTTCACTTGATTTAAATTTAATTTTTGGCCAGAAATTGATATTTGATATATCTCATAATTTTGCGTCTCTCTCAAATATTCTTTATGTTGTGATATTTATGAGTTCAGTATGCAATAATTTGTGAAATGTGCAACAAAGGTCCATATTTAATTTAAATTTAATTTTTGGCCAGAAATTGATATTGAATGAGTTATGCAGATATATCTAATAATTTTGCGTCTCTTTCAAATATTCATGTTGTCATATTTACGAGTTCAATATGCAATAATTTGTGAAATGTGCAACAAAGGTCCATATTTAATTCATGGCAAGCGACAAGGAGTCACTTATTGTTATAGTTACAACAAAACACCCCAATGGTATTTAAATCGGTCCTGGACTATGGGGTCCCCCGTAATTCCCGCAACATATTTGTATATTGTGTAATGTTGCAAATTAAAGTCCATAAATTATATAGATTATATTTGTGTCTATTTATTTGTCTTTACATATGCTGTGTAGTTAAAGATCCTTTAACTGTACAACTTTCCTTTTATTGACCAGCTACCTGTTGTGTTGCTGATGTTGCACCAGTAACAGTTAATATCCAGTAGGGGGCAATGAAGAGTTTAAATATGAATGTATCAGGGAGGAAACTGTATTGTGCGGTTTACCAGGTGGGGTCGCAGAACGACGCGGTATGATCGTTGATCACCGTTTCAGCGTACCGTCGGTATAGCGTCCTCGAGGCCAACTTCGTTTATTATGATCCTACCCACTGTCCATGATTGGCTGGCATAATATGACACCGTGAGGTTAGTCAGCATAACTAATTATGTTGTTATAGGCATGATTTGTACCGCACTTTAAATAGTGTAGATCGGTATGTGTATTCCTATATTTCTGTTAATAGTAAAAGTCGTAACTGTGTAATGTTTGCCGTGAAACTGTCTTCTGTTAGCCTGTAACTGAGTGTTGTGTAAATTGTCTTTCCGGTCTGCGGCGTTGTTAGAGTGAGACCAGTTGTATCTGTTAGCAAAGATAACTATTTTAAAAGAGTTGTCACCTCCTTTAAGTGATTGACATACGTTTATTTTCGCTCTACATGTGGGTCTCCTGCATCGAGAACATTCTACAGTTGTGGCATGACGTACAGGGTGGCAAAGTCATTTTAAATATGCTGCAATTCGTTTTGACTGACATGATGTACATCGTTCTATTTAGATATATTTTCAACTACACACCGTCTATTTTTTTTCTAGTTAAACCCCCCCCCCCCCAAGCCCTACTCTGACGAAAGTACCACCCGAAAATTAGTGATTCTAAAACTGATACCTGTCAACTGAAATGATCCCGGCTGGATGCAAAAGACTTTCCCGGCACGTATGATGACTGTTTTCGAATGCCGACGAAAGTTGACCTGTGACATTTCCATGTTTTATCTTGCAGTAATATTTAAATGACTGTATGTGATATTTGTAGCTCAAACTACAAAAAATAATTTCCTCTTTGCACAAATGACTAATGTGCGTTTATAATCATTAAAGTTATTCCAGAGCTTTACTGGATTTGCCTAACCTGGACATGACTTTGATGGCATTTAATTAGACTGAACACGACCATCCGCTATACGGGCACACTGAACAATAGAATGGCCGATCATAAAGTAACCAATTTCCAAGAAAAAAGTGTGCTGTATACACGATGTTAAGCTTGTACAACTATTTTAACTTACCTTGTAGAGAATAGTATCTGTTTCCAATGAGATGTGCTAGTGAGAAACACTCGGTTATCTGATAGTGAGAACACCCCAAAGCACGGTAGTACCAGCGTAAGGCACGTGGTATCGCTTCACAGGAATAACCCGAACTTAATGCATCAATTTAAGTTTAAGGAAGATGATAGGGCGGATGCATTGCAAAAATGTTAAATGATCCTATTTGTAAGTAAATAATTGTTGTAATGGTTTATTTTTGTATTACATTAATTTTGTAAAAACTTTTCTGTGATTAAATCAGGATTAATCACACTTACATTTTAATGCCAAGATATATTTTTCCTTAGTTTGAAGAGGGACTCAAATTATACATCCTCATTGTTTAAACTGTCGATTTTTGCCTCTGGGGTAGTTTATCTGTTTTGTTGTTATCATTAATTTCTGTAATAAGTATTTTAAATTCACGGCAAGAAAGTTCCGGTATATAATGTCATGAGTTTGGGGGGGTCTGCATTCTAGCTTACAGATGCTTGCCATCGAATTGTGACTGTAATGCTGTTATCAGGACGGTGATGGTGAGGATTCAGGTCACACCTCCATCAGACTCCTCACTGTAATCCCTGAAGGCATTTAGGTGGCTGCTGCTTAAGCATTGCACCTGGACGCATCCAATATCTGCATCATTGCCGAAGGATCCATAGTGAGAGAATCTCCCACATGCCACCTGCTTGCTTTTTGGGCTGCTTCATGCCCTTAGTTCAGAGTACCCACCCCCCACAAATGAAAGCAGCTTTGAGATTTTGGTTTGAGAAACTTGGACACAAGCAAGAATTCCCTTTGAATTATGTGTTGAACTGCTTTTTAACAAGGAAAAACCCACAGGGAGCAATAAAAGTTGAATAAAATCAATCCTTTTTTTTCCCCCCTCATATCTACACTGCGTACCAATGTTTACGGTAAGAGCTGCCATAAGGGTTCGTAATGTCAAACAAGTAAAATATTCAGGGGGAGAGAGAAGTAAATCATTCCCTTATCAGTCCTCTGATGTAATGAAGAGAATCTTGGTCATGTAATGGGGAGGAATGAGACCTATAGGAGTGGTGAGTGGCTCAGTGGGCTAAGTCTCTGTGCCTGTGATCAGAAGGTTGCCGGTTCAAGCCCTGGTCTTGGCAGACTGGTCATGTGCCCACAGGCCCTCAAGCAAGGCCCTTAACCCCCAGCTCCAGGGGTGCTGCATGTTGACTGACCCAGTGGGGGCTCATTTTGATTTCTTTTGCTGAAAACTGTAGGTCTGTCTTCCTGCATGGTGTTCATGTGATTCTACAGCAGCAGCTCGTCAATGATGGACAAACTGCCAGCAGCCATAGCACCTGTGGTTCAGACTGGGTAATCTACCTGAAGCTAAGCAGGTTTGGGCCTGGCCAGTACTTGGATGGGAGACCAACAAGGCAAACTGGGTTGTAGCTGTTTGTAGCCCAGTGCAGTGATGGGGAAATTGCGCTGTGAAAATGGTGCCATCCTTCGGATGAGACATAAAGCTGAGGTCACAAGATCCCTGGGCACCTTTGAAGGAGTAGGGGGTGGTACCCCCCCAATGGCCGGGCTGAAATAGGCCATCAAGTTTGGCCTCCTAGTCATCCTGTATGTTTGGGGGCTTGATGGCTGCCCTCCCATCATCCATTCGAAGACCTCATCCATACATGGAACTTTCCTCTCCAATGACCACACTTCAGCCTGCTGCCCTCCATTTCATACAAAATCATTTATTTATACTTCATATACATGCCCTGCTTGATATGACTGTACAAAATCTGTACAAGTTGGGACTCAGGACAGTCTTTATTCTACAGTGCCTCCTTTTACACAAACCCTTCCGATTGTAATGCTGCCATCTAAAGCACTCAAACCTACACGGTGACAGTAGGACCTTGTAGTATCGGAACCATTTCCTTTCTCAGAAAGACCCTATTTGGACAAGATTAAATATGTAGTGATTGGACTGGGGTATGTGGACAGGATAAGAAACACATGTAACTTCCCCAAATTACCAAAGATAGAGATACTAACCCCATCCAGATGTCTGTTAGCACATCTAAAAAGCAACAGACTACAGCATTTTCACTTTTGGGTGACCAATCCCTTAACATAATGAAACGGAAACACAGAACTTTCTTCCCAGCCACACAGTAGCTTAGAAATTGGTGTACAGTTGGCCCTCGGTATCCATGGGGCATTGGCTCCAGGACCCCCTGCAGGTACCAAAGTCCACGAATGCTCAAACCCCTTATATACAATACCATAGTATTTGCATATAACCTGCACGCATCCTCCCGTACACTTTAAATCATCTTCTCCACCTTACTTATAATGTACATGTATACTTATACTGTATCTAGACAATGACAGTGTGTACACGTTCAGGACAGTACAGCAGGGTATGCCTACACATCACGGAGTTTGCGTAGGTTCAGTAGAGTGCTCAGAGCAGGGAAAACTCAAATTTTGCTTTTTGGAACTTTCAAAAATGGATTTATTTTTTTTTTTAATCCATCATTAGTTGAACCCATGGATACGGAGGGCCGACTGTACTATTCAGTAGTTCTGTACTGCTCTGCAACTATTGCAAACTTTGCACAGAAGAGGCTCTAGGTGATGGTAGTGAAATGAAGAAAGCCCAGTACCCCATTTGAGCTCCATTTTTAGCAGATAAATAGTGTTTCCACCTTACAAAAATAGAAGCGTGCGTTTATACACACACAACCTTGAACGACAATTCAGACTGAACTATTACCAAAAGTAGTCTGTATTCGCTAAAATACAGAAGGTAATTTGCTCCTGAATTTTTACTGTGGAGGGCTGTAATCATTAGACATGCCAGATTTGAACTAGATTACAA
Organism: Mormyrops attenuatus; assembly: GCA_026777985.1. Lineage (NCBI taxonomy): Eukaryota > Metazoa > Chordata > Actinopteri > Osteoglossiformes > Mormyridae > Mormyrops > Mormyrops attenuatus. The sequence goes on along the minus strand of JAODKC010000064.1, from coordinate 4,769,271 downwards.
TTATGGACCTCACTGGTAATTGCTTCAATTACATTACGTCCCCAGGTTAAACAAATCCCATCTCAATAGGGCTGCACTGATGAAAGACTACTCACAACATACCAAGCATCTCCATCAGGTTGTTGGTATTCTACATTATCAGGTGAGGAAAGGGTTGCTGAAAATAAAGACAGACACTTTGGTTACACAGGCCCCGGGCTGCTAGCTGGCCTTTAGCTTGCCGTGTTGCTGACCCTGCTCAGTCAGGCTGGCTTTGAGGGAGTTGGCCACAGTCTGCCTAATGTTATCCTCCATAAAGTGATCGCTCAGGGGCTTCAATACCTGAAGGGTGACAACAGGACAAAGAAAGCACATGGAGGCAATGAGAAAAACCAAAAGATGACGACGAGAACAGGGCAGCTCGATGCTATACAGACAACGCTGCACACTGCGTTCCACCATACAAGAGGCATAATACTTTTAGAATGGTGCCAACCTGTGGTCTATATGTTGTGAATCAGGTAGACATTTATTCCCCCCAGCAGTCACACACTGACAATCCTAAAAAAAAAAATCCTTAAATACAGAAAGAGCAACAACTATTTCTTCTTCTTGTAATTGTTGTTTGAGAGCAGTCTCCTTCTCTGTGCTGCCACAATAGGGCGCCAAACCATTCGACTTCCTGCCGACTCTAGTACTTTGGTTAACACCTGAAACGGGAGTGTCACCAGTTAGCAAGGCATTAGCAAGATTTAAAAGGCAGGGAAGAACAAAGCAGGAAAGCCACAAGCTGTGCATCTCCTCTCACCTTTCTTGGAGCCCTCTGTCAGGCAGAAAAGACAGACACGGAGATTATGAGACGCACACAAGCATTGTTAGTCAGCTAAGTTATGAAGGGGAACTGCAAACAGGCAGTCATTCGTTTTTCCGATCTCCTCCACTCGTCACCTACGACGGCATCGGTTCAAGACATGCATGGTGAATGTGTGGGGTGACAAGCGCACACCTACCTGTTCCCATAAGGTTTCGGCCACACGGTCAATGACAGTCCCGAGATCCCGGTACTCCCCTGAGTATCTCACATAGGCCCAGGTACAGAGCGATATCAGCGCCAGGCCCATAATCAGATTGCTCAGGCTAGCTATAGAGTTCAGGCCGATGAAACCAGTCACTCCCGAGATGATGTACATGGCGAACATGACGGCGAAGAGCGTGGCGGGCGTGCGCGCGGCGTAGAAGATGTTCTTGCTGTCATTGTGCTTGACGAAGTTGACGTAGGCCTCCTCCAGCTCGCCCTCCAGCTGCTCCTGGTAGCGGCGGCAGAACTCTTCCCCGCCCATCTTCTTCACGGCACAGAACTGCTGCACGGAGCGCAGCTTCAGCTCTCCATGACTGCGCTCCAGGTCAGTAGGAGCGATGTACGGCTTGTCTCCTCCACAGAGCTGAGGAGGCATGTGACGCTCATCAGGCACACGCACACTACTGGGGACATTACAAACATGCAGAGGCACTTTGCTTACCTGCTCCATGTTCTTGTTGTACAGGTCTTTCGCTCCAGCGACAGCAGCCAGGTTGTTAGCTTCGGCGGTCGCCTGCATGGACAGGTCAGTGTGCAAATGGGCCGAGGACAAGCTTTCATACAAGGCCATAAAAACAGCTTCAAACTCAGTGTCGTGTTATGGGTCCAGCTATCACCCCAAACTATCATCCCAACAGTCATCGTGTTAACCTGCAGTCCATATCATGTGCATATCAATGACGACGACTCTGTGCAAAACATCTTCACTCGTCGGTATCAAAGCTCACTGGCCAGTTCTGACCCAGAAGGGATAGCAACGTAGCATCTGGCATCAAGCAAACCATTTAACATGATGCAACAAACATCAGCATTCAAAACAGCCACCACACACAGCAGGGCCACGTTACATCAAGAGCATCAAAGGCTGAAGACAGGAGGCAGACAACCTGTAGATGCTCATCACTGACAACTCTGGGGATGGCAGGAACACTTGCTTCACTCCTCACACACACATGCATCCTTGAACAGCTAAATACATCACTGCTCTCATACCTGCAGCATGGATTTGGGGTGAGGTAGCTCTTCTCCCTGGTATATTTTTATATATGCCTGAAACACACAAAACGGCCTATTAGGCACTTTTCAACAGGTGTGGCTCAGATCATGTTGCAATGTTTAAACTTTCTTCAAGAGACTCCTACTTTAAAGTACTCCACAAGGTCTCTACACTTCAGCTTGGATCCACCGATTTCCTTCACGACCAAGTTCTCCGGGGACAGCACTAATGGTACGAGTTTTTCCAGTTCCTTCTTGAAATCATCATCTACATCTGCAAGACAAAAAGACCTTGAAGCATCCACGATATTCAAGTCTGGTCAAAACCTGCACCACACCCCCGCTTTCATTTCCACAAATAACACCCCTCTCTCAAGAAGGCCCCAAGCACCCAACAGTAACACTTTACGCACCTTTCAGTCTGCCATCAAAGTGGGGGTTCGTGGCAACCTTCAAGCCAGGGTGCGGAAGCAAGAAGCAGCTTATGTTTGAGAAACAAGAGTGGATGTGCTTCCTGACATTCTGCAGCTCCTCATGTTGGTTTTGCTTAACCTGGCACATGAAAAAAAGCTCAACAAACCTCAAACTGCTTCTTCAGGTTGATATGTACGAACCCAAAACACTTCCAAAGCCCATAGGTTCCTGTGGATGTTCGGTTTCACTTGATAAGAATATATCTGACCGAGGCTTAGATTGAGCAGGAGACTACATCATGCACAACAGTATTCCTCCTGCAGCCAAACTTTTACCACACGTACAAGCAGCCCGTCATCCCATTTACACTAAAACCATGAACTGCTACCCAGACACACGGGCCTATCAGAACTCATTATTCATCCTTCTGTTACTGTTGTCAAGGGTCCGTGTCCAAACTCAGACACCAATTAGTGCAGACCCTGGAAATGCGAGCCAGAGGGAGCCTTTTCAAGCTGCTTGTCTATTGCATCTGCCTCAGAGGGACCTTTCCCTGTTCTGAACAGACAGCTTTGTAGCCTGCTCAGCAGCTGCCCTTGGAGTGACTGCTCACCTGCAATCGCTTTTCCAGGAACCTCCTTCCCCCCTCTAAACCGTAGGGGTGCTCATAGGGGTAACTCCAGTCACGTATCAGGAACATGAGGGTCTGAGGAGTGGATAACAAGCACTTCAGATGGATTTTTATTTAACCACAACACGGTACAATATGTACATGCTCTTCCTGCAGCTTCTTCAAAGACAATTCAGAGGGTGTCACTGCAGCATGTTACTCCCAGTCTCAGTAGGATTTGAGGTTAGTTTTAAATCACAACTGTCTGGAAAATTACTATAGGACCACCAGGTCATGAGTATACAAAATTCAGGTCAACCAAAAGGCACTAATTAATGCTGTATTCCGTTTACCTCGGAAGTCAGAACTGGGAGTGACGTCACACACGAGGAGTTGTACCGGAGTGCATTTAAGTTGGACAGCCATTTAGCAATTCCAGGGACCCGTTTCAGAAAGCAAGATTTCTTGCTTAGCTGGACAACTTGTTGGATTTAAGATACCTCAGTTTAAATGGGCTTCATCTTTGTTCACTTACATTTGGCCTGGACTACCTTAAATCTGACAAATAATCCAGCTAAGCATGAAATCCAGTTCTAGCCCGATCAATTGTTAACCATTCTTAGCAATATCAGTTGATAATACATTATGTGGTGCTTTGCACATAAAACTCTGTAGTAACACGTCCACAGCCATCTTGAATTCTTGAGTTCACGAGTCATAATTCCGACTTCAGGGGGCGTTCCAGTCGAGATTTCCGACTAGGAAGTTGGAATTTATGGGTTACAAGTTCAAATGGAACACAGCAGTAGAAACACAGTAAGAGACACACCTGGAAGGGCTTCTGGTAGATCTCTTGCATGGCAAGGCGTCCATACTCGGTGAAGAGCTTTGAGTAGGAAAGGACAACAGTGAGTTGCAAAACAGTGGTTTGTCACAAGACAAAGCCTATGGGCCTGCCACTTGGCACTCACTCCCCATACTGTTGAGATGCTACTCCTCAGTATCACTCACTACCTAGATGACCAGTTTTCCTCAAAATGTTACAAAAACAAACGCATCAGCAGACATGGCTGACATCATGCATTTCAAAGGCATTTCTAAATTTATCCAACTGGCACCCTTATGCAATTATATGCATACTGTGGCCCCCATTAAGTAGTTACATTAACTGGTGGTATGGATATATACATTTCACTTGAATATATTTCATAATTATACACTGTACATTCCCTCAATCTCAGAATTAATGTCAAAAACCAACCAATACATCTACCTTTAACTTTTCCCCCCTTTCTCAAACTTTCTTGGGGGGGGCACAAAAAAAAAAAAAAAAAAAAAAAAAGCATTTTATCATCAGACTCTGCACACCTGAAGATGCTGAAGGTCATCTTCTTGAACATTCTGGGATAAATTGTATACCTGAAAAACATTCAGCTCACATTTAGGCCCCATATTACTTGATACAATTCATAGACAGAAACAACTATTCAGAGCACAAGGGGGAGAGGATTAAAGAAGCTGCAGTTGGGCAATTCTACAGAAGCGGTAATTCTGTTACCAACATGTCATGCATTTGGTGAAGGGTGCAACCCATTATGCAGTATAATTTAATAGTTGAGATATAACAGCAGAGGATGGGTGGTATTTCAAGCAAAGCAAACGAGTTCTTTTCAAAACTGTGGCCAGATTTCGCTCTGATTATAATCTGTTACCATATAACAAGCCAGTCTCTTAAGACAAACTCCATAGGTCATCACACATTTACGCTTACAGCTGATGCTTTAACAACTACAGCAATTTTGCAAACTGCAGGCAGGCAATCTGGGAAACCACCCAGCCAAGGATGAATAAAATGCCACTTTACCCAAGAGGAGCTGTTACCAGGCACAAGGCAACCCTCATTCACTCTAAACTGACCTGTATGGAGCTAGTCATGGTGCTCAGGGCAAACACTGTGGCACAATCCTTGATGGTGGACTGGCTATCAAAAGCTCCCTGGGTGTCCACAAGAAGAACCGCCACCTGTTGGGCAGCAACAGTGCAATATTGAGGACCCTACTTCTGCAACTATAAAACCACTAGCAGTCCCAGTGAGGAGGAGGCTCACCTTGTTCCCGTCAGGCCCGTCCACCACAAACACCTCACTCCAGAGCTGGATCCCCGTCGTCTCCCGCTCACAGCCACCCCTCCAAGTGAAGCCAGTCAGTGGGTCTTCTTCACCCCCAAGCCAGAAGCTGGATGACTGGTGAAGAGAAGTGGTGTGAGGGCAGCACAAGAGAGAAATGAATGTTTTGCTTAACACCACACAGACCATTTGCCAGAATCACCACTAGAGGGCAGTGGTCCAACACATTTCCCGTCATAAGATCAGCAGTCCCAGCACAGGCTTCTGACAACAGCTTCAATCAACCAGACAATTTGCTGGAATTAAAGATAAGCCACATTGTACGGTGTGATAAGAGGTTTCACTGCAAGGTGCACAATGATGAAATTAAATCGATGCCTCCATACCAGGCTGCCTCATCTACACTTTCCAAGCCAGCAGTGAGCAACCTTACCCTCAGAGGCCTGCATCGTCTGCGGCTTTTTAATGTTCCAGCGCTCGATTGATTCAGTCATTATTCGCACTGGAAATATCACCTTGCCTTGTGATAAAAAGCTGGCTCGCTATTTTCTATCCAAATGACACTGAACATCCACAAAACACCTCAGCCCTAGCTGGCTGTAATTTGCCATCCTGTGGCATTAACAGTGGCCACTTCAACAACTCCCCCAGTGTTTCAGAATGCATGACCTGTTCTTAGGGCAGCGAATTAATACATGGTGCACTCAGAGCCAGGTCCAGACCGGTTGTTCCTCATGCCATCTACATTGCCACAGGTCCCATATGAATGTAATGCCGTGCACGCCAACTTCAGGAATTGCTGTGTCAATGCCAACAGCCAGAGCGTGACCAGCAGAAACAAAAACAAGGCCAACAGCCTATGCCCTGCATTGCTTGAGACAATTAATACTTATATTCTCATAGTCGTATGGAAAACAGGCTCATTATTACCAAGCTAAAGACCACGTCAAATGAGATGCTTATACTCAAAGACCCAACAGTAGACAGCAGAATCCACCAGTCAGACAGTGTTTACTGGGTCAGGACATGCATACCCAAGCAGTACGAGCTGGGCACACAGAGAATCACTCCCTGACTGGAACCTTGTGTCTCATCCACCTGCAACAGGGGCTCAGAGTATGGCCAGGTGTCCAGACCCTGCTAAATTAAAAGCTAACAAACTGACAACCAGTAAGTCTCACACACACACACACACACACACACACACACACACACCACTGCTGCTGCAAACTCACACAAAGCATTTCACAATCCAGTTCAGTGTGACACGGCCAGATGCTTCAAAGGCCACAGGAGCAGAAGCTCAACTCCAACCCCAAGATGAGACAAGAATAACTGTCCATCGAGGTCCGTAAAGCAAGCCCACCACTCATATGCTTCTCGCACACGATCCACCGATGCCTTCCCATCAGCCATCACCATCAACTCGCGTGCATCTCCCTCAGATGGAAATTACCAAAGAAACCCAAATCAAAAAGGTATTCAGGGGAGTCAAACCTCTTAATGAATTACGCGAAATGACCACATCATAATGTCATTCAAGCTCAGAAGGACGAGGCGAGTTAGAGGGTATAGGCAAAGGACTACACTGTACTTTGACTTTGTTCAAAAGAGCATGAACAAAACCTTTATAAATGGGGCACAGAAGAGGATGGAAATGATTGCTCTGATCTAAAATTTGGGAGAAAAAGCCCAGCCTGTCCTCCCAGAAGTAATACCTGCATTAATACAGTTGTCACTGGGCACCAGCATCCCCTCTCAAAACACCCACCTCACCTGGTTGTACATGTAGCGCAGCATGAAATCCAGCAGGAAGGACTTGCCCTTGCGGAAGGCCCCGGCAACAGACACCACCACCACGTGGAGGTCACGTACATGCTCCTGAAGCAAAACCCGCTCCAGGGCTGCCTCATCCAACTCGAACCGGTGACTGTCCTCATGGGCCAGCACCACCTGCACAGGCCGAGCCACCATTGCTTCCTCCTCAGCACCATTCAGGAACAGCTCCTCTTCTTCCTCATCATAATCTTCCTCCTGTTCCTCATCTTGCCAGGGTAGTGCTACATCTTCCACTCCGTACTGACCTGAGAATGGGAAGACCCGTCCACAGAGCTCATCAATAAAGGACTCGTATCTGCAGCAACTTGTTTCTCCACCACATGGACATAAACACCTAACTCATCAGAACGGGGGGGTTCCATGAAGCAGGATTTCTCAGTTAGCTGGTCTTAACTTCGCTAGAAGTCATAATTGTCCAATAGAAATGCTCCTTACCTAAACTCTTATTGGACAATCATGAGTTATAGCTAAGTTAGCTGGGTTTAACTGAGAAATCCTGCTTCGTGGAACACCCTCCAGGAATGAAAGCCAACTCCGTATCAGGGACAAATAAAAGCAGTCCTAAGTTCAAGGGTGTGTTTCCTTGTGATGCTTTCCCACTGGCATACAGGAACTGACCCGTACCCTAGCCATACCGCCAAGAAAGACTAGTTCCAGTGCAGTTTCAGCTTGCTTTAGTTTTCCCCTACAGCAGGGTTGGCCTGGGAAAGGCATTGCCAGGTTTGGAGAGCGACAGTGACGCAAATCCAAAGAGGCGCTTATTTTCTGTTCACACAGTGTACAATCTGTACATCATGATTTACTATGTGCAATTTTTAATTTTTAACACACAGCATGCTAATTTCCACTAGCACATCTATGAGAATCACCGTGTTATGCAAGTGTCAAACACTAGTGGAATTAGCATTAAGTACATTTGCATTAGGAATCCATTCCATTCAGCTGTTCTATAGTACTTTTTCCAAGCAGGAGGTTGGACATTTTCAAGTTCTAAGTCATCAAAAATGCATCAATACATTGCGATGCGCCATACTACTAATATGTAGAATATACACTTCTTCCTTCAGATAATCCACGTGCAGAACGCCAATATCTCCATGCATTTCAGCCAATCAAATGATGGTAACGCTACCTGCTCAGTTTGGTCACGCTTTCTGCCCTACTCAGTAAGGGCCAGGTCAGTGCAGTTACGGCTCGGGTACTGCTTGCATTCTTCGCAATGGAAAACAGCCAGTTCATAGTACGGCTCAGATACAACTGTTCTTGGCGGCAGTGGAAAAATACCATTAGTCTCTACAGCAGGTCTATCAGCTCAACCAGTGTAAGTGACCGGGGACCAACACCATCAACATTTTTTGCTAGGGAACCATTTTAAACTGCCTTATGTAGTACATAGGGAAAAGAGAGATTTTTCTCTAAGTCAGCCACAGAACCAACTCCACAACCTGATCGATTTCCCGTGGGAGGGAGGTTATATAACATCTGAGTTAAGGAGTGTGGGAGAGGCCTGATCATGCACTTTTTAAAATACAGCAATTATGTAAAAATCGGCCACAGGCCTCAGGGTAGAAAGGGCCTTATTAGACCTAGACACCAGCAAAATGCAGGCCAAGCAAATTTACATACATAGACACCAGGCACATGTTTACAACCCCAGCTGCATTTACGAAGCATCCTATCAACATGCCTGAGTAAAATCAGATCACTAAACAAGCCACTTAATGAAGGAAAAAATGAGGCAACATTGTTATTACGATGCAGAAAGTAATAAGCCAGTTCTATCTATACCAAGCAACATTAAGCAAGAAACCACCAAACCACACTACACTTAGACAACTTGAAAATGCATACTAATGCATGCAATTCAAAGACATCACCTATAAATCTCATAACACACAACAGATAATTGACCATTTCTTCACATACATCATTCCATGTTATATTCAAAGTCTTCACTTCTGTACGTTCACTGATATTATTTAACAATTAACATGAGCTGGAACACCCCTGATCTTTGATGCTGTATCAGCAAGTCAGAGAAGAATTCCACTCATTACAGGACAGTAGAAAACTTAAATGGCTGCCCCTTCAAGTTAGCCCAAAAGAGATAGTCGGGGGGGGGGGGGGGCAGGAGCCACCTCTTGGCTAGCAGTACTGTGGATAATGGAAGGACAGAGGGTCACGTCATAACTATGAATCGTCTCAACAAGCCCAGCCCCCCATATCCTCTAAGCCAAGGACGGTATATTCCAGGAACACACAGAACCCTCTCCGGTTACAGAGGAGGACAGCTCTGCCGGCCTTACGAACACGTGTGGGAAGGCGATGCGAAAATAGACGCGCTCCAGTTTGTGCAGGACCCCTGAGGACTGCGAGGCCCTCAAGGAAGAGATTATTAAAACCACACTCTGCCCCATATTGAGCACTTTACTCTCCATTTAAACGGGTAGGTTAAAAATACACCTTGGCGAAACTGATCCTGGGCCACCAGCGAATTAAAGAAATAGGTCCGGTTATGGCACACACACATTGCTAGCAGGTTTAAGGTTCTAATCCCACTAAAGGAGAACGACATGTAAAATGGACATGACATTCATAAATAGAAACACTGGTCAGATAGGTCACATTAAGCATGTGGAAATCCGGCTGCCATTCTGAATGACCAAACTATCAGCAGCCACCCAGAGACAGAAATCTGCTGCTGCAGTGAAAGTCATATTGCAACACAGCAAGTAGCTGCAACTCAAAACAAGCTGTTCACTGGGTAGCAAAGCATTTAGAATATCTGTTTAAGAATAGAAACACAAATATGTATTTGACCCACTTATGTTTATTTTTATTATTTATTTATTTATTTTTTTTTTTTTAACATGTCGTAATCGCTGATTCCATTTAAATATGCTTGGCGAAACATTTAAAATTTGACCATGAATCACAATTTTATTATCAAGCCTCGAGATCCATTACAGAGAAACCACTAACTTGATCGTTGTAAATTGAGGGGTCGTTGTCTTGGAAGCTCCCTACAACATCCATCTGTATAAATGCATGACTGAACTGGCCTTAAATCAGTGGACTGCTTGGTTTACTTGCTTAAGTAATAATTAACACAGAAAAATCAACCTTTTTGTTTGCTTAGGGTACTGAAATGATATGCAAAGTAACTGGTTAATGGGTAAAAATTGTTCAGCCCAACCAAAAACAACCACTTGTCCCAGATATCAGAAGAACAATGGAAGAAGCTTGACAGAATACAAAGTAACAATTTGAAATCAATTTGATTGGCATTTCTATTTACAGGTTTCTCACAAGGAAACAGGTTACATAAAAATCAAGGAAATTCTGCATTACAAAGACAAATGTGAAGATACACATCTTTCCTTCTCCCAAAGACTTCACAGCCAGCAGAGAACCAAGAACACGGAGATTCTCCCAACCACAGAGCTGCAGATACAAGTACTGATAAAAGGATTCGGTATTCAGTGAGGGAAAAGTGAAACTTAGTCCAGAGTAAATCTTTGGTGACAGCCAATTGAGACAATCATGAAAATGGAGGCAGAAAAACATTGTTTACGAAGCATAATTCGTACATAATTTTGAGGAGGACAAAACTGAAAAGCGCGCGCTAGTTTTACTTTGTCAAGTGTTCTTACTCTTACAGTACTATACAAGATGGGGGCGGGCAGGGTTAGAATCTCATTTCCAAGTCACCTGATATTTGGCCTCATGACACTCACTGTCTAGCAGGTTAACACATGCCAATTACATGAGAAAAGGAGCCTCATTCCAGTATGACAGATGGTAAATGGCGGCACACAGTCAGCGCCGAAGATTGTCAGGCATTCACTGTAATGTTCCTATAGTGGAATTTCACTTTCCCTAGTGTCTTAGAAGGAACACAATTTCGTTTTCTCATGAATACTGCCTTCTCATGCATCTCACAAAAGCCTATTCTGATCAGCAACTGTAGAATTCAATGTGCCCAATAGGCACAGCTGCTGGCACACTCACAAACAGGGCAACTGGCTCTGTGCCTGAACTTGGGGCCGACCATCGTGACCGAATAGTGAGCAACCTGGGGAGCTGATTCATGACAGGCAGCACAAAGTCCACAGCATGATCATGAACTCCTGTGGGGGGGGGGTACAATAACTGCAACATCCAATCGGAAAGCTACAAAAACTCCATGTTATTGTATTTCACAGGTGTTCCACCACTTGGTAAAAATCATGCAAATTTACATACTAACTTTACTTGGTTTTACACTCTTGCCTGAGGGCATGTGCTCATCATGACATGCCAATACACCCCAAAAAAGGACAGCACCCCTCAAAACAACCCAGTGAAAAGGGCCCAAGTGTCAAGAGAAATGAGCCCTACGTTACATTCACTGTCGTGTTTCAAGGTCTCCAGCACTCCATCAGTGTTCACCACTCTGCTTAATGCAGTTAGGGCACAAAGCAGGCTGCACAAGCTTACAATTACCTATCATCATGACACTGAACAGAACTAAACCTTAAAAGATTTAGAGTATAACCATTCATCTTCCATATTAACCACAAAACACCCAAAATTTATTAATAAAAAAAGTAGCGGGCTGAGAGAATTGTGTTCTTCGGGTCCATTTCAAGTGCACACATACTAAAGTCAAGCCCAAGATAGAACATTCAGAGGTTCCCCAGTTTGTTTCTGATTAAATGGGAGGCAGAAGGCAGCTTGGCATGCTTGCTGCCAGGTGCATGGTAATCGAACAGAAGGCTTGAGAAGATGACGCCATCCCACTGCCCCCGGCTGTGCCGCAAGGAGCAGGTGACTCCTCTCCCCTGCCTGTAGGCCAGCCCTACAAACACCCACAGTCTCCAGTCTCTCTACAGGACTGCAAGCCCTTGAATCATTTTAAAAAAAGTCACAAAATATTTACCAACACTGAGCTGCATCAAACCACAAAGACAAATGCCTCAGTGGACAATGTGTTGTAAATATTCTCCAAATGCAGCACAACACTGAAAATGCCAAGACCTGTAAGGTCATGCACTGAAAGACCACAGAGAATATCTTACAACACAACTCTGAAGCTTTATTTATATATATATATATGTGTGCGCGCCAACCCGAGTGTAGCATAGTCAACTAATTACAATGCAATATGAATACATCTAACCACTTATCCTGGTCAGAGCGGCTATCCCAGGCAGCACAGGCTATGAAGGCTGGGGAAATCCTAGGACAAGATGACAGTCTTTCACAGTTACATATAGGTACAAATATAAATATATCAAGGGGATTTAGTTTAGCCCTTTATTTATTGGTTATAAACTCTGCACAATTCTTCACTCCAAGAGTAGAAGTCCATCTTCATCCTGAAGCCTTCACAAGAGTTCATCATTACCCAGATACTTAAGACAGGCTGCAAACCCCTTGAGAATTTCCATCTCCCCAGACCCCTAGGGTCATCTGACAGGGAGACAGTGGCAGCATTCAAAACATGTGATGTTTGTACCAAAAACATGGCGGCTCCAGATTAACAAAACCAGCTACCTTACAGTTATTCAGACCTTCATCTTACTTTTCCCAGTTTGACAAAAGGACAGCAAACAATCACAGCTCTTTTACTGGGACTGTGCTGCACTACACTAAGGGGGATACCAAGAACAGTGAACTAACTAGCTAGACCCAGCAAAGGAGTCAAAAAGCATTATTGGGAAAGTCATGTTAAATACGTCACTTCCCCAGTGATATATTAAAAAAAAAAAAAAAAAAGGAATGCGCCTACCGAAAGCTGTCAGTGGTTTCCTAATTATACCAGTTTACATCTCAGTACGAACCACAGTATACTGAAACTCGAACACGCCGGACGTTCAGATTAGCGACACCTACAAGAACAGCAAACGGGGCCAGACACGGCGCCAGCTCCTCCTAATTACAGAACCACCATTTAAAACAACAGGCGTCAGGTGCACAGACACAAGCAAATAATAAATCGCAACACAGCAACTAAAAAGGCGACATCAGAGGGGAAACTTGCAATTTAGAAGCATGCGTTTGTCTGAATAGCATGTATAATGCGCAAAGGAAAAAACGTGATGCATACAGCGTCCATTCATTTGAAAGAAATGGAAACCCAAGCAAGTGAGGAATCACGTGACCGCAGAAAGCACGCACACTCCTGTCGCCAGGCAGCCAGGGAACTACAGGGAGACCGTTAAACGGCGACTCGAGCTCAGCCGCGCGACCAAAACCCCCGAATATGCGAATAGGCGGAGCAACAGTCGGCGACATGGCCGTCAAAACCCACGAGTCGCCGATTACATGCAGATCGCCGAACGACTAGAGCTCTGTGAAACTTAAGTGAGCGGTTACAGAAACGAGACAGGTTCACCTATCATTATGTCAGAGCTGAAATGTACATAACCTCACACACCAAAAAGCAGTTTCGTGAGAAGTCTGTCAACCATATTATATTATTTTGAGCCCAAAAAAACCGTCATGCGGAAGCATACCTTCGTCAAAAACGTCATATTTATATTTCTGTTCCAAATGATTCCGATTCCGGAGCCCGCTCTTCTCCGCCATCTTGTTCTGTTTAAAAATCTAGCTGACGTCAGGAGCGCACAGTCCCCTTTCCTACCTTTATCAGGGCTGGACCTTCGCGTTCTGCTGGGTCCTAAAGCACTACCCAAATGGATGGTAAGCTAAGTTAAAAAATTATAGTTTGACCTTACTGATAATTATATAATCAGTGTCCTGAATATCTATCATAGTGTTTATCAGTTATTTACCTAACCGCTTGGGGACATGGAAGTACACATTAACTTTGCAAATGCACTTTGAAATTAAATGCAGCTCCACATGGTGTAGTGGCATTTAAAACACCTGTTAAATATTTACAGCAGGGGTGTCAAACTCCAGTCCTGGAGGGCCAGAGCCCTGCACAGTTTTTGGTTTACTTTCATTTAACACACCTGATTCAACTCCTTGTGCTAATTACCACAGCAACATAAGCTAAATCATTTGTGGTGGAACAGGAAATGAGCTAAGCTACACATGGCTCCAGCCCTCCAGACATCCTTGATTGGATGTCTGGAAAGACTTCCTTATGGGGTGGCATGGTTTGCAGTGATTTGCACTGTTGGCTCACACTTGTGGGACCTGGGTTCAGGCCTCCACCAAGGTTCCATGTGCATGGAGTTTGCATGTTCTCCCCATGTTGTTGTGGGGTTTCCTCTAGGTATTCTGGCTTTCCCCCCACATGCCAAGGCTAACTGGAGTTACCAAATTGCTCATAGGAGTGAATGGTGTGTGAATGTGCCCTGTGATGGATTGGAGCCCCATCCTGCATTATTCCCTGCCTTGTGCCTGTAGCCTCCAGGAAAGGCTTTGCACCCCACACGACCCTGAATAGGAAAAGTGGTTTCAGAAAATGGATGCACTTTCTTATGGCCCCAAACAATTTACTGATGGGTGACCTATTCCCTCTTTCAGAGAGATACACCTGTTTTTCCCAGTGACTTCTATGCCAATCGTGCAGTTAAACATTACTGTCTTTCACTGCATTTTGATAGAAGGGTTAGTATAAAAATAGTTTAAATTAAGTTAAATACAAGATCAGAAAGTATGTCAAGGTGTGACCCTATCAATCACAAGCAGCTGAAGTAGTCTCATTTGAGAAATAAGTACTCATTCTTGTTGCTCATTACCTTTCAACTCTAAAAGCCTCATTACATGAAACTAATTCTGTTATCAAATTAACAACGTTCTGGATTTGAAAGCATATGGAGACATGGCACTATGCTTCTACCTCACTTATCAGGCACGATGACATGATAACGACACACATATTGAACTAGAGAAGATAAGAAGTCTTGACTTTAAATGTTACCATGTGGGTATATGGGAAGGAAATCTCAGTGGGTTTGTAGAGACTGCCAGATTTTCTTTAAAACCTTTGAGATTAAATGAAGTGATGTATCAGGCAGCATCAGTTTGGCATCGCACACTAAGAGTTGTAGGGCTCATTCCTGTCCCGGTTCTGTGTATGTGGAGATTGCATGTTCTTCCTCTCTTTCTGTATATTTTCGCTCAGGGTCCAGATACATGAGTGAGATGGATTGGTCTCTGTACATCATCTTCATTTTATGTGCATGCATGCCATATCATTAATTGACATGCTGTCCATATTGTTCCCTCTGCTTGGTGGGATTGATTCTACATTAGCTATTACCCTGCATTAGATAAGCTGTTCTGGTAACATGCATGAAATTAATGATTTCAACCACCAGCAATTAATGAATGTGGCACACAGTTCAGCAAACACCTATACCTAGATACCACACACTTGCTATCACTCTGTCCCTTTTCTGGTCGTTCTATTCCATTTATTATCATAAGCATCTAGGCAGCCACTGAGCCGTATCTTAATTACCACCCATATATCCTCCTGGAACAATGTATCTGATTTGGACTCCCATGAAAGGAATGACATTTTCTGTTTACAATGCAGAATGTCATGCAGACAGATATAAGCTTGCTAGTGAACAGCTGAATCTTCCGAATGGGACATCCACACAGTGCATACTGGAATTGCTTCTAGCAAAGAACTGGCACTTTGACATGAGGAATTTGTTTGATGAACTGAAAAAGTCAACAGTTCTGCCCCGGATCCATTTTGGCTCCATTGCCTGATCGATCAGCACGCCGCCCTCACCTCTGTCATACATATTTACACTTTTACTGTAGTCTTTCTTACCCAGCAATTCATTTTGAGTTGCTTTTCTTTTTTCTCATCTGACGGCTTTTGGAAAGAGCCCCCCACTCCCAACTTCAAGTAAAAAGATTCTAGGACACTTAAATCAGTCTTTTACAGTCAACACTAAAATAACATTGTAAACTACTGAATATGAACCATCAAATCTCACAGTTTTGGCAGCGCTTGTTAAAAATGAAAGAGCGCATTTGTAAATGTATGTCACAGTACAGTACAGTTTTAACCACTACTCAGTTCTTATCTAACAGTTATGGTAAATCACCATTTGCTATTGGTTATAAATGTTACTTTACTGATTAAACTGTAATGTATTACATCATACTTGAAAGTAGATTGTAAACATCCATCCATCCATCTTCCATTTGTTTATGAAGAAGAGGGTCAGTTCAGTTCAATTTATTTTTATATAGCGCCTTTCACAACAGATTTGCCCCAAGGTACTTCACATGGGTGTGTTGTGGTATATCACAACATCATTAAGACTGAATAGTACAGAAACAGGCAAAAGGGACGAGAACGAAAGAAAGAAAGAAAGAAAGAAAGAAATGACAACAGAGGAGTGGAACCAAAAATTCCCAAGTAAAGAGAAAAAAAACCTCTGGGGGTCCAAGTTCAACTGGCTGGCCATGCCCCCCCCCCGGGCATCCTAACATTATGGGAAACAAGGATGAACATCGTAGGAGGATGAAAAATAACCAAATTTACTTAACTTAAATTTACTGTGATTTATTGTCTGTACACATGCATTTCAATGAGATAAATATTCTATTTACCTACTGATCTCCCAGAAGTATTTATGGTTACTTTGTCACAAATGTTTTTCACTTGCTTTATGTCTCTGCCAATTTCCATACTCATTCATGTGCCCAGAAAACACCTCCAGCCCCACAATGGGTCTGAGTGTATTTGTCCAGCTTATAATTACAGGAAGGATATTGCGTAGAATTTGCATATTATACACACTACAAAACGTTCTATTAGACTGTTTTGTGAGCTGCCAAGACAAGCCAAAGACAAACCAAGCTTCCTTTTCCACATGACTTACCACAGACACAGAAATTCCTAGATATGAAGTTTGATTATAGCTCCAGCTGCTTTTCAGTCACTTTTGTCAGTAATACACTTATACATCATAATGTTGAAGGACGACATCCTACATTGAACTTGGCCCCGTTTAGATATGGGCCAATAATATAGTCTAAATAGGGATTATAATGAACCTAATAAGGCTGTGCACAATAGCTTTCTATTTTTGACCGTGATAAGAAGCATGTATTTGCAGTTGTGATAAGATTGGGGAACATTGTGCTTATAAAACCCAGAAGCTTTGACATGACATTCACATATTTTTCTTTAACATGAGAACTGCAGTCACTGTAAAATTCCACTCTCAAATAGTCAATATCACAAATGGACAGAGTATAGAAGAGAGAGTGCAGCTATATATTACAATAGCAGAACAGCAATGCATTCAGTCAAACTACAATTTATTTTACTGAATGCTTGGTTTCAAAGCACACAATGTGGGATTCTTAATGTCTGGTAACGTGTCTCCAGGTGAGATCGTTCTTGAAAAGTCACATGACCTTTTGATAAGGGTACGTCATTATACAATTCACATGAGTGGAAAGACACAAAGGTTTGTGAAAAGCAAATGTGCCTCTTCCCACCAGGCCTCACTCTGCTCATCAAACAGAAACGGCAGCAAAAGCAAAACCATCCTATAGGTCTGGGGTCTTTGTTTAATTAGCCCTACTGTGC
Source organism: Mormyrops attenuatus (assembly GCA_026777985.1). Taxonomy (NCBI): domain Eukaryota; kingdom Metazoa; phylum Chordata; class Actinopteri; order Osteoglossiformes; family Mormyridae; genus Mormyrops; species Mormyrops attenuatus. The sequence continues at coordinate 4,751,705 of JAODKC010000064.1, read as the reverse complement.
TTGCTGTAAATATTTTGCCTCTTTCTATGAGAACTATCATTCCAAAATACCGGCATAGAATTTTCTAATATTTGGCCTTGCAGCTGTGGTTCGTTTACTCAGAAGTACTACTGATTTATTTTAAGACATCCACACTGTGTCCCAAGTGAACACACTGAATAATTTTATAGCATAATAGAATTTTGTGAGCCCAAGAAGCTTGCCTAAGCTGACCTGAATATGCTAAGGGTTTTTCATGAGAACTACTGATTGTGTGAGTGCAAAAGGAAATCTTTCTACACTTTTCTGTAATTTGATTATCAGGCTCCTAAGAGTACAGCTCAGAGATGGCCGGTGGTGTTGAGGGTCAGTGAAAAATCTTGCATTTGGGCTGGTCTGGCGCTATGTCAGACTTAACTAAGAGTTATACAGGGGATCTTCTGGCTTAGATCATACAACCTCATTACTTTCACTGTTTCCTCAGGGTTTGTGTGTGAGTATGTGTCTGTATGATAAGGATGTTGCCCGAAAGTCTCTCAGCGCCGAGGAAGCCTGCACACTCTATTTACTATTTAAAACATATTATCCAATCAAAGGCACACACCAGCATCATAATGCGCACCGACAGCTGTGCCGTCTGCCCAGCTGAGAAAATGAACCCCTTGATGTGCAGATAAAACAAAGAATTAAGACATGAATCACTGTCAGTGGCAGCTCCTGGCAAGGGCAAGATGGCTGATTTTCCAGGGCAGCATCTTCTGAGGGGGCATCGACTTGGCTAACTGCCAGCACCACCACCTCCGCCTCACCACCACCGTATGAGGTGATACTGGGGATGAAGTTTGCAGGCCAGCCATCTGCAGTGAAGCTTGCACAAGGCACCGCAATGGCTCTGACCACCATTGATCACTGTGCAGTGTAGACTATTACTATGTAGAATCCAGTACAGGTACTAGTATAGGTACTAGCATCTCCATATTATTCGTCATGAAAACCTCATGATGACGATCTTGAGATTTAGCGATGTACATTAAATTATTTTGTGGACAAATTTTTAAAACTGGCTGCACTGATGTCTCACACAGCAGTTTTAATGATGATTTAAGTCGCTTATTTCCCTCAGCAAGTTGGCTTCCCATCATAAATTCGGCTCATTGAGCACTCTGAAGGAATGTCGCGCAAAATCTCCTGATGCGTTCATTGGGAACCTACAGCTCCCACATCCCTGAGTCCCTGAAGACCGCATACTAACTTAGGCCAGCTACAGCCTCATGGACAAGGTTCCAAGGGAAGAAGGTTGTCCTACACAGTGACACAGATCTGGATTCTACTGTCCAAGTTCACTGTTCAGACAACTCTACTAAACAACTTTTTTGTAACAAAGGTGAAAGATTTAAATATGTGCCAGAAATATATCTGCAGGAACTGGTCTCAACTTTTTGTGCAAGGCATAAAAAAAGCCAAAAGTTGGGTGCCTTTCTGGGGGGGGGGGGGCTCAAGCAGGGAGGACTGTTTAAAAATATTATAATGCAGGTTACAGGGAACCGACTTATCACATTAGTTGGACAGCAGCTGTAAGACTTATTTTGATCTGGTCGTATGGAAGGAAACTCAAGTTTCAACGAGCCACACAGTTCCATGGAAATGTCATTGAGCGAACATTCCACGGTGAGAAACCAGTAAGACTTTGCATTTACATGTATGCAACCGTACAGAAACTATCTCCTTCCAACGGGACTGTACGTGCCTTTTCACATCAATAAAGTGCAATGTTACATTATGTTAGTCTTGGGTCTATGCAAGCCTATCTATTGATTTTTTGACTGAAGCAAATGCACAATTTTTATTTATGACAAAGATAAAGTTATTGGCTGCCTTAAAAAAAGTTTATTTTTTGGGGTTTAAAAGCAGCAGTAGCCCCTGTGTGCGTGACCCACGGCATCGCCTGCTTTTGCTGGGGTCCTGCTAATATGAGGCTGCAGAGATTTTCTGTTATTCAACATTCGGTGTCACAGAAGACTGACTGAGTAGGAAGAGCTGAAGAATTCAGTCAGCAGTGAAGCCAGGGGACCAGACCATGGGAGCCATGAATCGCAAACAGAATGGACACAAAAACATAGTCCACTGCATGCAAGGGATATGTGGGGAAAAGGATTAAACTGACATAAGACTATGTGGTGGAAACGTTTGAATGCATTCCGGTCATTCCATTTCCACAATGCTGAAATCCATAATGAAAAAAGTAATGGTCATAGGTGTATAAATGGCCTGTGTTTTCACTGTATGATTTCCAGTAGGAATCAGGTCATGGGTGCAGTTCATGTAGGAGAAAAAAAAGTACATAACTGGAATATACATTGACACCACAAATCAATAATGGAATACAGTCAGTCAATGGCTTCCCTAAGCAGGTTAGGGTTCAAGCTCATAGTGCTGCAGTCAACATATTCTGGGCTACTGACTGTGAAAGAAACATCTGGCGGTAGGTCCAACATTCCTCGCACCACAAGACACATCCTTCTTAAGACTGTTAACATCGGGCAGGATTTAAGCCTAACCCCATCTCACGTATTGATCAGAGCCATAATGTGTGGAGAGCTTCCTTATAGAGTGAAAATATGACGGAAATGTGGGGGTGCAGCACCATGCTGAGATCTGCAGACGTGACAGACCAGATCAGAATGTGGGGGGGTCAGTTATGATTCATTTACAATGTGACCAAGAGTAATATTGATTAGATAGACTACTGACCCTCAGGGTGGCTCATGTAGTTGTATGTTTGTTTACGTCATAAGCGGGGGGGACGGTTAAAGCTGTTAGCAAAGCATCGCATGCTATTCAGTGTGACAGAGCTGATATCCCAAAGGCTGAAGCAGATGTACACTCTAGAAGCTTCCATAACACTCATATGACATCCTTATTTTATAGACGTAGAGAAGCCTCACGAGAATGAAAATGGGACGACAGCTTCCTCAGTTTAATTTTAATCATTTGCATGTACGTTCAAGAGTGGAATTATTAAGGGACTTGGCATGACTACACAAATTCGTGACCGCCTTCTAACCGGCGGTGCCTGTGTGCCGGTTTAAATAAGCCACCGTGTGAATGTCCTTGGTTTGGACGCCTGGAGGTGGGATCATTAGGGAGGCAGGACTCTATAACCAGTGAAGAGGTGAAGCTCTATAACGAGCCTATCAGGAGGAAGGAGGCGATGAGGAGCTGGGATGAGTCGGCCTCTCGGCTCCTTGGGGGAAACCTCCACAGGCAGAAGGTACGGTGCCACAGAACAAATGACACAGAAATCACTGCGCCACAGAAGATGGAATCAGATTTGAATTAAATGCAAAGCTGGACGGCTATAAAATACCATCACCACCACCACCCCATTACAAAATCTATTTATTACTTATGGAACTTCCCCTGCTCGCTGTTGCACTGCTGTGTTATTAGCACATATGACAATAATTGCACATCTGGATTTTATAACATCTGTATTCCCCCACACTGTTAGATTCCCATGTGTCACTTAAATCTTATATGCAACTCTTTTATTTTGATACATTACATGCACATCTTTTAAAAAATTTCTTATATGAATTTCTTATTTTTAAGTTTGATAGTTTCTTTTTTTTTTGGTTTACTTAAGTTGATCTAACCCTGTCTAGCTGTGCTACACTTGTATCCCAGTTGTCTTTGTTTTACGTCACGGAGTGTCATGAAATAACATTTCACTGCAAGTCATACGGTGTATGGCTGCTATGTGACACATAAAAATTTGAATTTGATACATCACCAGCAAGAATTTCATTTCCATTGAATGCTAAATTACAACATCTGACTACTACCTCATAACTATTAGATAAAAATGGCCAACTTGATAGTCAAAGCCATGACTGTGCCCTTCTCCTCATCTTCTGTCAGATTTTTCTTGGATCTCATGACCCATCTACCACCACTTCTGCTCCTCACAAGCCTGTGAGGAATATGCAGTTATGCGGAGCCATGACCCAGGCAACCAGTGGGGTGGCTTGTCAACAAAGAGGTGGCAGGCATCTCGGTCATTTGCCCAGTGCAGAGAGGCCTGGATAGCTTCCCAGACTGGGAGAATACCTCGCATTGAAATCGGTCTTTAGTTACAATGATCCTAGCATGCAAGTCACCACTCTCTCTATGAAACCCAAGTCCCCAGCAGATTTTAAAGTAGAGTAAGAAATACACTTTATTTCTGGTCCTTTCTGCATGCATTCACATATGCTTCCCATTTTTAAATCATTCCCCTCATTAATCCTATCATAATCCCATCCTCTCTTTAGAGCATGACGTTCACGCCACCTCGAGAGGGCTGAGGACTAGTGCGCGCCTTCAGCAGTATCAGCGCTGTCAGCCACCCCCTTACTTTTCACTCCGCGGGCTACGTCGAGCGAAGTAACACGCTCGGGGGAGAGCCCTATTCACTCGATTCCACCCACAGCCCTGTAGGCGTCCATTTGACAGCTGAGCGACATGAGGCTGTTGAATCCACCTGACAGAACAAGAGCCAAATTGCGTTCCCTGGGCCTACTTGCTGCATCAGTATAATGCGACACAGCGGTGATCAAATCCGGGATGCCACTGGGGAGGCCCCTCCATGCACTATCCTCACCACAATACTGCATCACCTGCACAACTGAAGGGTCACACATATTGCCATAAATCAAATTATCCACGCTCAGTGACACTGAATGCCCAGTTCTCTGGAAGGCCTGCCCTCCTTCACTAAGGAAGGATCTCATAGATGCCTTCTCCCTAAGATGCCAATTCAGTTTTGCCCAACCCCTGGGTTAATAAAAGCTATCTGATGTCAGGGTTGATGTCGGTCTGTGCACAAGTCAGGCCAACTTACAGCTTGGGATTTAAGATGACATTTTGGTGTCCTTGGACTGGCGGGTACTAGGGGGGGGATCTGACCTGCCGTATTAAATGACAGTGGCATGCACTAAAATGTACACAGCTTGTCTGAAGCCATGCGATGAATGGATAGGTTTATCTTAATTAATCACGATTCAGACTATATCAGGAACAGATGGCCTGCTTCAAAACTCCCTTAATATCTCTCCCACAGAAATGTCAGAGCCTCAGCGGGCAGACAGTCCGGAAAACAAGTGCTCAAAATTTCACTTTTTCTACTTACGATGTAACAAGTTAAATGAATAGGCAGCACAGGCTGACCTTCTCCTTACCCGTCACAGCCCAAGTGTCACTGGGGAACTCTGAAAACGGACAAAATGCAACCCCAGAGAGTCATGAGAAGAATGGGCAAAAAGACATTCAAAATGTTGCAGATTTTGGGCAAGGAGATAACGATGCTCCTGACAGGGATGTAGGGTTAATCATTTGTGTTCATTGGGCTAGCAAGCGCACCCAAATGAGCTCCCTTCATGAGTCAATTGAGGGAAATGGTTTACAACAGTCCTGTTCTAATTCATACCAATAATAGTGATGATTAATATTGATTAATAGTCATAATTGAAACTGATGAATATGAACTAAACTCCATGGACAGCTGCATAATGCCAGAGTATTACAAGTTTACGCCATTAATCAATGTGTAACTCAACTGTATGATGCTAACAGCTATTTAAAAAAAGCACACACAGCATACAGTGGATGACCAGGGTAGAGGGCAAAAACCCAAGGCAGTCCATGACGACAGGATCCAGACTGGGTAAAATTAGCGCAGGGTCACCCAAGAGCCTTTGGGTCCAGGGACTGTTGAGAACCTTCGGGGGGGGCGGGGGGGGCAGCCATCTGTGTCACTCGATGAGCCCGCCGGCACTCAAGAGACGAGCCTGTCTCCCACAGCTGTGTCTGTTCGTGACCTCCCCAATCCTCCTGAGGAAAAAAGCTGTCATGCGAGGACCAGTTCCTTCGAGAAGAAAATAAAGGCACTTATCCTGGGAAGTGAGGAAGGCTGAGCCACACAAAATCTTCAATGGCTTCTCTGAGGTCACCTGATGAACCTGATGTATAATCTGTTCCCTACCCCGACAATGCCTTTAGTTAAGACTGAGAACTGAAGAGGAATGAGAAATCAGCAGAACAATGCATCATTAATGACTTGAGCTTTCCATTCCCAGGCAACCTTGCTGGTGGTCCAATGTTTTATTGAACATCCGGATGTAGTGAACAAAGCCTCCCCCGACAACGTGCTGGAAGTAGCGCTCTGCCGTAGTCATGGAGTGCCACGGGGCATTGCCAGCCGCTCTGGTCCTGGCAGAGGAGATGAGGGCGCGTGTCCCTGGCAAATAGTGCCACTAAGGCAAACTGCCTGACCCGATTATGGTTATGGGAGGTCGCAGTACTGTACTGTACTGTACATCACCGTAGGTGAACACAATATACTGAAAGGCCACTTTTAAACACAAGATGGCAGCAATCTCGATATTAATGGACTGTGTATCACCTGTGGTTTTTCAATGTGGCACCCATTAAGCCAGCCAAATTTACCCAATCTTGTTTAAAAAGCAAAAAAAAAAAACACAGGAAAACCACACTTTCCAAAATGAGTCATTACATCACCATTAACATCAGACATTTAAATTATGTAAAGTTCTTACATTTAATTCAGCATGTATTACAGACAATTCTAATTGGCTTATACTTACCGACCTAGATTAACCAGCAGCTTAATCTAAGACACAAGACCATGATTAACAGGGCAAATGTAGCTATAAGTAGACAAATCAATAATATAATACTACTTAGTCAGCTAGGACCACTGTACTGAACCACACGCATTAACAGTCATGGTGTGTGCAAGGCCTTATGGGTAGCCACACCCCTTTATTCCTTGAGAAGGGCTAAGATCATCTACCAAAGGTGCACCAGTGGTGTCAAGCCGTCTTATAAAATGTACAATGTAAAACAATCTATTCCGGGCAGCGAGAAAGGTGCGTTCTGGCATTTTGCAAACAGCAATGTTCACCTTGAGGAACTGGCTAATTGGGTACATAACAAGCCTGAGAATGAGCAGGACAGGTGACAGCGCAGGTCCCACTCTTCTGGAAGGTGTGAGGTTCTCACTAGTCTATCAAAAAGATGAAAGAAAAATACTAGCATGCGAGAAGCCTGCTACACAGGAATAACCCCAATGTATCCAGCACTCTCCCGTCCCATTTTACTGCTTACCCGTGTTCTCCGACATCAAAGGAAACGCTTCACTTCACGCCACCAAGGACACAAAGGATTTCCTCCCTCCCCGTCTCCGTTTCATCCCCGGAAAATGCTGACAGAGACAGGCCAATAAGGTGATAGGAGCATCTTCCACACGCAAAGCCGCTACATGCGTTTTCGGTGACCTCAGACCCCCGAGACGGAGAACGGCTTCCCAGTGACGCACAGGGACTTCAATGTGGGGGGAAAAGGCGGAGCTCACCTGATGTCTGTACGACCCAATCCGGGGGCTTCGACACTCATGACAGCAAACAGAATACTCTCGTTCTTAAGGCTTTTAGATAGTGTCGAAAAGTAGAATATTAAACGACCCGAGCGACTCTCTCGGGTATAAAGAGCGGCAGACGTTTTTTCTGACTGCACATTTCAGGTAATAAGTTAACAGAAATCAAATGTGACGCATCTTTCCCCAACTACTGAACACCACCATCATGCAATATAAGCAGTTTGTTTATTTGGTGTGGGGGGGGGGGGGGGGGGGGGGGGGGGGGGGGGGGGGGGGGGGGGGGGGGGGGGGGGGGGGGGGGGGGG